>JABJVR010000106.1:10255103-10279697 GCA_025773905.1 Chitala chitala | reverse complement strand
TTTTTCTCCACACTGTGGAGTTTTTGGTTCCTCTCCTCCGTTGTTGTCTGGCTTCATTCATTTGTATTAATTCTTCAGTATCCTCAATTTCTTATGTAAAACATTTTGAGGCACATTGTTGCGAAAGGCGCTATATAAAAATAAATTGAATTGAACGGAATGTTTTTATTTTTGTGTTTCTTTAATTTTTGTAATGTTGTTGCTAATTTTTTGTTGCCATTTTGAAATAAATAAATCCATGTCTTTTCAGACCCAAGCGCAGCCTGAAACGCTTTCCCAGAGTACCGATTGCTCTTAGCCATTTTGGTTCACACGGTTTACCTTGTTAAATGTTCCTTTCCCAAGCTGTGTGGGAGTCCCACTCTGGTCTGGCAGAAATCATCACCCTGCAAGGCAGACAGGAGGAACCAGAGGAGAGGGATGAGGAGGAGGAGGAGGAGGCTGAGTCCAGCTCTGACCTGGACGAAGACAGGGACCGGGATGCTGACGCTGATGATGATGAGGATGGAGATGATGAAGACGATGGTTTCTTAAAACCATCCTGGAGAGGAGAGCGCCAGCCCAGGCTGACTGTCAACATGTTCAGTGTGCTCGGAGAGCATGAGTGTGAATAGCACGAGGTCCTGGATCTCTCCGTCTGCTCTTCAGCCAGAATATATACAGTGTATATCTCAGGCTCTCATGCCCTCGCTGGTCACGCATTCCCACATTACCTTATACCACTCTGTTTTACCTGCTACTCCTCCTGTTTCTGCTACCTTTGTCTGTCTCACTGACATGCCTTTAACACCAGTTTTATGTTCCCTGTCCCACAAGTCCCCCTCCCTCAGATGCTTCCAGCACCTTTCACCTTGCATCAGTAGTTCAACAATTCTGTTCCATCCTTTAACTTTTGCTCCATTCTTTGAGATGGGCACATCTCTAAGTTCCTCCTTGCCTCTTGAATCTTTTTAGTTTTGTACTAGTGTTAGAGAAACGGTCTGTCTCCTTTTTTACACAAACTGTCAATCATAGCTTATCAGTTTCTCATTGGCCAGTAACCTCACAGCCGTGATGCCAAAGGTTAGTTGATTTCCAGGAAGAGAGTTCAGTTTTTTGAGCCCCTGGATGCTGTGGTATGGGGACCTGTAGTCCTGTACTATGGAAATTATATGGCAATGTTGTAAGTGCTGCAGGATTGAATTGGTGGACACCAGTTTTCATCTCAGCACTGTATTATGCAAGGACATCTTTAACATTATGCAAGTGTATTGGATTCTTGTAAGAAATTCAACACTACTGTCATAGTTCTGTAGTGCTTCATGTGTGATGCTGCAGTAAATGTATTGCAGTACAGTAGTTGTATTCCAGGACAATTTACTGAAGTGTATGGGACTGTATGACATGGTACCATAGTGCTGTGCTGGGGTTAGTCTTCAGATGTGAGGATCATTATTCCACTATGGCATTCTGCAAGGTGTGTGAAGTGTGTACCAGCTTGAGTGTGTGCTCAGCATACCTCGTCTCATTCCTAATATGCCCTTATTATATGGGACTGGACTCATTTCTGCAATAAAATGAATGCAGTGGCATGAAAATTTATACTTTGTCTTTCGTGGTTTGGAAGTATGTGCATCAGGCAAGGCATGAATGTGTCTGATTGTGATCTACGTTTAGTATATCTTAATCATGAATTCAAACATTGAGCTGATTGGGTTTAGCACTGTCTTATAGAAACTAGTTTTTAAAACTGCTCATTCAAGGAGTTTAAGTTGTTTACATAACAGCCTGGGAGGTTTGTTATGGGTTAGTGCAGACTGCGGATTGAGTTATTTCATCATGAGTAGATGATGGAAGATGTACTGTGTTTTGATGCTACGTAAGTGTTTCGACAATGTTTATTTTGCTAAAGAATTGAATTTGTATGCCAGAGGTGTATCTGTATTGTAAGGCATCATTATCCTTAAATGGGACAGTTTGGATTTATGTGATTTATTTGATAAATGTTAGTAATTAATTTCTGGCATGTAGAGGTTTTTACTGCACGCTTTTGACATACCAACAAAGTGCATGTGGTTTGAGTTAAGCTCGGTGAGGAGAAAGATGAGTGTTTTTCTTATGAGGTAAGACCCTGGGCTCTTCCACTAACCATGAGTACAAGCTGCGTATGTAATGAATTGGTCTCATTTGAGAGCCAGAAAGCTGACAAATTTGAATTGCTGTATTGTCAGACACATTCGTGCTGTGGACTGATGAATGATTGGGTGTGTGATTTCTCACAACCAGAAACGATTTGAAGGTTTTCAAACCAACGTTTAAACACGTTTGCATTGACTAAAATTTGAAGAGCCCAGCTTACAGTTGAGAAATGGGAAGCTACTTCTGCTCTTCTCTTCCTGTAAAATGTGATGTGGTTAACATTATGTGCATATTTTCTTCAGAAATATGAGCATGCAGTGATTACAGCATAATTCTGTGATAGTTGCAGTTTCTTTTTTCCCAGTACTTCCAAAGGTATCCCATTTGTAATGAACTAATGATTTTTGCAGTTTGCCAAATATAATCACGTGTCTTGACTGAAAAGCCACTGCTCATTTGTTAGAGTTGCAAAACTGTTTGTTTAGGAAATAGCCAATTATTGCCACATGGGTGTCTTTCTCATGACAACTTCAGGACAATTACAAGGTTATCCCAGATAATCTGTGCCACTCTGTGCTGTGTGAGTAACCAAACTGTAGAGGGCGCTGTTATATAGTACCCTTTGGTTTATGTTTCAAGTGTTTACTGAAAGGTCAAAATTGCTTTTTCTGTCTTGTGTAGCACTGTGACCTAATAGTCTAACAAGGTTTGTAGGCATATAAGTGTGTATATATACACATTCAGAGTATGGTGTGTTAGCTGGAGTGTGTTTTTGGCAGGATACTCTAGCTTCTGAATGTGTTTCTCTGAAGACACTGATTTGACTTCTGGGATGACAGTTGAGTGTTAAAGCCTATGTGTCAGAATGTATTTTTAGCATGTTGTCTCACTGCACTGTAATGGCACTCAGTTGAGCACTGCCACCACCACCCCAAACTCACACCCCCACCTCCAAGCCCCGAACTCCTCATTCACTCTCACTTGCAGATACAGGCGACGTGTGGATCCTGTAACGTGATCGAGAAAATAACAGTGATGAAGAGGAACAAAGGTTTCATGACTGCTAAAGTAAAGCGGGAAGATCTGTCCCTTTTGTTTTCAAACAGCAAACCCAAAAAACTGAGAAAATAAACAACTACAAAATAGAAATCTACAGCTGCTGATATGAACAAAGTGTTTCTGTTTTCTGGAGGGGGAAATAAGTAAACAAAGCAGAACCCAGGTGGCAGTTTAGACAAGGCAGTAGTTGAGGAACAGCACAACTGTCAGAGTTATCCCAGGAAATCGGACACCTCGGTGATCCCTGCTCTGCTTGAAGGAAGACCCAGCACAAGCAGCCAGTGCAGCTGCAGGTCTCTCTGCAGAGCTGCTCCAGCTGCCCTGGGGCGCTTGCAGGCTTCACAGCCCACGCCTCTCTGTCTTACACAGAACCACCCTCTGAACAAACAGAACGCTAGCTCAGCTCAGGGAGGCCCTTACCTCATGCACTGTGCAGTCATTGATGAGCACCGCACAAAGGGACTGTTCCAGATGCACAGGAAGGGGAAACCATACAAGCTCGCTGCCCAGCAGTCTACAGCTAAAGAAATAATGTGGGGCAGAAATGTACACACCCCAGCCAAGTTGATCAGAGTAGGATTTAAAAAAAAAAATAAACATAGCTAAGTCCTCTGAATTTGTTCAAGGCAGGATCATCTTGGGGTGTGGGCTCACATGACCTTTTGGAGGTTAGGGAGGGTAAGGGACTGGTATTAATTGCTATATCCTATTGAGAAGGAGCAGTAAAAACCACATACACCACATTATGCTGATGATCTCTTAAAGGAAATATATGGGCCTGACACTCAGGTTGACCTCTGTGGGCCCTGGCACTGCTCCTCACTGACATCATGTGACTTCACAAGCACCCACCTGGAACCCTCACGGCGCTCTGATAAGCTTGGAGCACTGACCTTTGACCTGTTCATCACATACACCTTTTCTAACAGACAGCCTGCATATCCCTGTTATAACAATGTCATTCCTGTCAACACTCAACAGCCATTCTGGCCCTCCCCCACAGATAGTGACACCAACACCACACCCATATCTTCAGACGAGTCTTTGCTCATCTTTCATGCAGGTATGTGGCTCCTTTGACTTAATGTTCTGCAGCTGTACATTAACCTTGTCACAGTCACTGGTTAGTCAGATAAAAGCAGCCATTGATTATTATTGGAAAATAAGGTAGTGACAGAAGGTTAGATGTCCATCATGTGTAAGACAAAATGACTGCTATAACAGTGATACACACGTACACGTACTGTGTGAAACACAGCTAGTCAAGAAAATTTTTTTAAAACAGGTTCAGACATCAATGAAAGGTGAAGGAAGAGAGACCGATGAAAATAACAATGGGTGGCCAATCAAAATTACTGAGAATGTGAAAAATTTCAGCAGCACCATACACGGGGAAGAGAGCAGGAGCTGGGGACAGATTAAACGTTTCAGCAGGAGAATGTGTGGAATGTATGTCTGTGCCGCTTCCCAACACTCCACGGCCCTGGCATCCTGCAGTCGATCCGTGCTGTCCAAATCCCGTGCCCTCCCTGCACAGCTGTTTGCACCCGTAAGGGTAGGGAGGTTTGGGTGTGGGCTTGGGTTCTGGTCTTCCATCTCTACGGCCTCATTCCTTTCTGTCTTCCCATGAACCAAGTAAACATGCGGCAATTTTGAAGATTAGGGCACAACATTATCTGTTTTAGCATGTGAACACAGATCTGAGTACGTAATTTAAATGCCAACTGAAATAAATTCTGGATTGAATTAATACGACAATTATGCCACATTTACTTTTCAAGGAAATATAGCAGTAAGAGTTGCTTCACGTAATCCTAAAACAGGCACAAAAATGAGTTTAGAAATAAAGCCGTCTCTTCGTCTCTCTCACTTTATACCTGATTATTTACTTTGATACACTCAGAGTATCAAGATGTGTTGCCCACTGTCTTAAATTGACAAAGGAAAATGTCTTGAAACCTAAACTACTCTCTCTCTCTCTAGCTCCGAATTCCTCACAGGATCAGACCTGCTCTTTTATGCCTCAGTGCTCCTCGTTGAGAGTGAAAGAGGGAGAAGAGGGTGGTGGGAAGTGAGGCCAGTGAAAGAACTGCCAGAATAAAGCAGTGAGGATGAAAAGATTGCAGAGAGGGAAAGTTGGTGAAGGGGGGGAAATACCAACAGACCAAACAGACAAAGAGAAGTGAAGGACAATGGCAGTGACAAGAGGGGGAGAATAATTTAACAACGTCCAAAGGTCGCAGTAACACTTTTGAGTGGGATTTGCTGTCGCCTTGGCAACCTAGAAGCTGTGACTGCTAAAAGGTGAAGAGGAAAAGAAAGACTTCACTGTAAAAGATTCCAGGCATTTCTACATCTAGTGTGAAATAAGATATCTGGGGCAATTCTTTTCACATGCATTGCACTGGTTTAATTTAACGAGTGTTTAAACATTTCCTACTGTTGATAGTATTAGAGCAATGGTTAAAAAGTATAAAAAACAAAGACTAGACAATCAGAGGGAGCACATATATTTAGGAATACAGCAAAAAATACTTGCAATTTTTAAAAATATACACTGTACCAAGTTTAAAATAGCAGTAAATGCGAAACTGGGAGTAGAATGTTAATGATATGAGGGCAGTAACAGCAGACTGTGAAAAGCTGTCCAAATGCTGTATTCATGTGACAAAGAGAGAGGGAGAAGGAGGCGGAGAGGCAGCTGAGGACATGTCTGAGAGTGCTCCTCTTCACTTCCAGATACCTCAGCACTTCAGCCTGTGTATGTGACTGCCACTCCACTTTGCTCAGGATTATACCCCTGGATGTGGAAACTTACCTGTAGTACCACGGCACTGAGCAAACAAGCATATTTGTTCACTGAACAATTCAGCCGTCACAAATGGCCATTTGGTATATAAATACAGGTACACCAGTGCCTCGGCACCAATGCTTCATTTTATGTTCAAACACAGACAAGTACCAACATATGGCAACTGAGCACTTTAAAAATAATGTTTCACTTTATTTTTCTCGCTGCAGCGCTGTACTCCTCCCTTATTTCACGGGATGTTTGAGTGAATCTTTCCCCGTCTTTGCTGTTTAATTCACACAACATTCACTCCCTTTGTACGATGTGCCTCTCGGGTCCCTCGGGCTATTTGCCTTTTTTTCTGTACTGTATTTTTTCCTTTTTTCCCCTTTCTCGTGAACTCTCCCTCTAAACTAGTTTGGGCACATGCACGGTGCTCTAAAATGGCACTTTTAAATAACAGTCATTATGCAGTCATTATGCTTCATGAAGGTAATATAATATTATTACAATGTAGGGACGCTGAAATCTTAAAGGCTAGTCTCAACTTACCCTCTGTACTAACATGTTTTTTTAGCACTTTTTGCATCGAACAATAAACACAGTAAACGCAATATCAGAAATCAGTAGACAAGGTTTGTCTTTAGAAAACGGTTAATTAAAGGATTACTCGTTTCCTTCCATAGTTCAACACCACACTTGTGACAGCAAAATAAGCAAAAATCAATTACTGCAACCTCCGGGGCTCACATTAACTTACATGCTCTCTTGTTGGATCGTGCTGTCCCGCCCAAACAGGCTCTTGATTGGCGGGTTGCCTGGAAGGATATGCAAATGAACACCTGGCTCGGTGCTGTGATTGGTTACGGCCAGTCGCATTATGTAAATGAGCACCTGGTGGTGTTTGCTGCCCTCGAGGGTAACCGGGGCTCTGCGCGAGGCTGTCGCACGCGCAGTTGGAGCCGGTCTCTGAGAAATGTAGACGCTCGCGCACGTACAAGTTTCACACACACTTTGGACAGGCGGTTTTTTCCCCCCCCCAGTGTTTTGGAGTCCTTTTTTATTGAGTGAAATTTAATTCTTGAAATGTACCAAATAGTGGATAAAGCTCCCTGTTAATGTTAAGCGTTGTCCGTTTTGTTTTGCGTTTATTTTTGGTTTTTGTTGTATGATGTTGACGGGGGTCGGTCGGTCGGGACGGTGAGGATAACACGAATACACCCCATTCTGACGATATTTGGCGACGCCTGGATTAGCATAAATCGTTTAATATATAATTTGTGGGCGAATCTGGAACTTGAGAGACGGCGAGGAGGACCCGTGCGTTTGTTTCTCTGCGCCTTTTAGGTAAGACAAGAACGCGTACGAGTACGTGTGGAAATAGGAGCTGTCAGCGGAAAATACCTCAATTTTTTTATTCAAAATACCAGATTGTACCTTCATCATATTTAGACATGTAGACCCGCGCAGAGATTAACCTTATTAAAAATATATCAGTTAATCAGTGTGTTTCTGTCTGCGTATCGCGATCGCTTGGCGTCGTCATGTCTGGAGCTGTATAAGGGAAAGTTGCTTGGCGAGGGGGCCGCGGCAGTGAGGCGCACAACTGCGCCTGTCACACGCTGTCTCCGACGGTGCTCTTGCACTATATTGTAAAAGGTGCAGTGGGAAAGTGCACAGTGTGGCGCAGAAGTGCAGCTATACGTCTGGCACACGCTGTCCCACACGGTCCGCCAACACGCGTGTAATCTGTGCTTCCAGGCTCGGAACAGTCGGTGCTGTTTCCAATTTAGCATCGCCCTTTAATAGACACTTGTCAAAATTATGTTACGTTCATCAAATTTACAGTAACACGCAAAATGGAAGATGTGAGGTGATTTTGGTGTTTAAGGGCAGCTGCGCTGTGCAAGTTTAGGGCTGTCGAAGTTGATTCACAAAATTTGTGTTGACATCAGACCAGAAGTTAAAACCTTGTCCGAATAAGGCTGCGTTCGGATTTCGTGAAACTAAAAATGTAAACAAATTTTCGATATATTCTGGATACTTCAAATTGATATAACTTTTTATTATTGTAAAACTGCGCCCTTAAATATGTAATTAACTCTGAACTGAGAAATGTTGCTTTCAAAACTGAGCTGGTGTTCTAATAAAATCAGATTATATTTATATATAAAATATAAATACCTATGCAGTAACCCTGCATAGGCAAGGGTCAGATAGGTACTCTTTTTGTTAACTTGGTTATTGCCTTTTTAAAATGGTGTTATTAGGGTAACATGGTTCTTTGTAAGTATTAGGACAGTGTATTGCTTGAAGAGAGTGACTAAACTTTTCAATAAACATTTGACTTTTAGGGACATTAAAATATTAGGGTATCTTTGTACTTTAGATGTGCACCACATAAGGTTTAAACATTTTAATGGCCAAACACAATGACATCAAGATGCTGTTTATGTGCATGTTCCTGGTGTATGAAGCAGTGCTCATAGTTCTTAATCAAAAATGTCAACAGCACATCTTGTATTACCTTTAGCAGAGAGAACACGAGTGCATTTTTTTACAGGACGTAACTGCCCTGTCTTGTTTTCAATACTAGAACTGAAGATGTTGCTTTTCAGCATTACTTTAAAGTTTTGTGTGCTGAAAGATGAGATTATAGTTACTAAGGTAATAGAAAACCCAAATAGGTAAGAGTACACATTAATATTCAAGTTTGTTATTTCTTCAAGTTTTGTTTACATCTGATAATGGAAGAGTTCTACTAATTGCAATTGATAAACTTTTCTGCCAAAATAAAGCAGCGAATGTTTGTGTTTGTCCATTATTTTTTAACATTTCTTAAACGGTCACAGACAATAAGCCTAGAGATTCACCTTTTAACAGGAGAGCTCATGGGTTGGATTTTATTTTTAGTGTTACCATGGTTGCGGGTGAAAATACCCTCTTCCTGCAGAGTAATTGTGGCAAAACTGACATTAAGTTTATTTTATTCACCAGCAGGCGATATGCTGAGTGTCCAAAGGAAATACTATTGCTTACGTTTTTAACAGAGAATGAGCCCACTATTTTACATAAGGGAATTTTTGTGTTGGATGTCTGTGGACAGTACAGTTAATGCACTCTAACTATTGAGTATTTTATCTTAGGCAGTTAGTATGTTTTATTTTCCTAGTTGTGTTTTACAAATAAATGTGATTGTTTTTAACTATTAATGTTTATATATACGGTGGTTTTTAACAACAAATAGGATGGAAACAGTAGTGCGCTGTAAATACTAAAAGTTGGACAGTCCACATGATGTTGTAAACATTTCCTCTTATTACAATACATTTAAAGAACTTGTGAAATTACCCTTTGTCTGGACTCAGTTTTAGTGACAGAGAGCAGGAGACTGTGTGTGTGTGTGTGTGTGTGTGTGTGTTTTGCTGCTGTAATGAGCTGTCTTTCGAAAGGTTTCCCCTGGTTTGGTCCTGATTTTTATGCCTGAGTTTGATGGTATAACTGGTAGTTTCAGTGCCGAGTCCTTCTCCACGCTCTGTGTGTGTGTGCTTTACGGCCTGTCCCCTGTCTGATTTCTTTGCTTCGTCTCCATTGCCATGCCTTAGGCCTGCCTCCTGTTCATCTCCCAGCTGTCTCCGTGTCCCTGCAGCTGTCCCTGTTTCCCACCCCCGTCCTGACAAGTCAAACAGAAGAAACGCCACATTTTATGTGGTGCCATGGGGTGAGGGTTGTTCCTCCGAATTAGTGGAGTACCAGTTCAGGGAGTGAGTGTGTCGAACGTGTTCCTGTGTAAATCTCAGGAGGGACACAAGCTCAACCTTCTCTTGTTGTAAAATTACAGTAATAACACATCATGTGAAACGGATGGGAGAGAGAGTAGGGTAGAACCATGCTTTGTGTTAAGTACTGTTGGCCCTGCTGTGGGTTGACCTGTGTGCAGTTTTGAACAGAGGCTTTAAGTTAGTCTGTGTTCCCTGCAGCCCTTTCCAGTTCTGGGTTGTGTGTGTGTGTGTGTGTGTGTGTGTGTGTTTGTTTTGTTTTGTTCTGTTCCTCTGTCCTGGGGTCCTGTAATGAGCACTCATGCTTCTTTTTCACAGCTTACTCTGTTTTTCTGCTGTCCTGTTCTCACCAGCCCCTCTGGCATCTTGCAAATAATTATCCAATTTTACTGGCAAACGTGAAAATGTCTGAGAGCTTTGGAAGGGCAGAACAAACATTGTTTTTATTTGCCCTTTTTAACCACTCCGTTTCCTCTTCAGTCATAAGCAAAAACATTTAGATCTGAAAAGCACATATAATCAGAGTTAAGTGTGGCTTATGCCTAAATTATGCCTAATGCCTATAATGCCTAAATTACGAGAACAGGAATGTGTTTGTGTGTCACGTGTTTTCGGAACGGGACTGTAGGTGTTCGTAAGCCTGTTAAGGGCTGAGCCTTGGGCCTCACAGCTGTTCATTATTTTTAAATTTAATTTTTATATCAGTCAACATTTCATATGCGTGTTACAATGAGCTAGCGCAGGGCATTATGACCAGTTTCTCCTGAACTCATGAGTGTGTCCTCCCCAGTGATGACCTGGTGTGTGTGAAGTGTTCCTCCCTCATTTTGAACACTGTTTTGAGTATGAGGTGTAGAATGGTAGCCCACCTTTATGACTGTAGACACTAGCGATGTGCAGAGTGGTTTTCTGCTGACGTCGGTGAGAGTTGCGCTGTTCTGTCACATATCTCAGCCTGCTTCCTCCAAGCTGCTGCAGAGCACCCAAGGCTCCTTCACACCTGACTGCAGCACCGAGCTGAGATTTCAGGACCACACAGAGGTGCTTATTAGGAGGACTTTGATGGTAAATGCACCCTTGCTGGGGAGAGGTGTGGCTCAGAGGGGTGTGTTCTCAAAAAACACTGACTGGGCAATCTATTCCAGAGACATAGGAAAGGGAGGGGGGCACAGCGAAAGCTTCAATGTGTGTGAATGCTGCAGGCCCCCCTCTGAAATGGGACAAGCTGGTGCATTTACTGCAGGGTTGGGCCGTTTGACCTGATGCATGGTATTCTGCGTTTGGGAGAGGCATCAGCAACTGCTGACGTGATCTTTAAGTGTGCCTTTAGTGTTTTAAAGTACCTTTACAGGCTTTGTTAAAGACACGCTTTCACAGAACGAAAGAGAGAGGTCTGGTGGCAAGAGAACAGCCCTTTGCTGATTGTTGGGGCTGTTCTATACATTCACACAAACACAGAGTTGATACGTTGAAGTGCAAGTTTTGGGATACAGAGAGTCGGAGACACGCCCAGCTGTTGTCTCTGACTATCAGACAGAAGATGCCATGGCAGTTAATCTGCACTGAGGTTTTCTCTCATGCTTGTATGATTTAGACACCATGAGGAATGTTCATCCCTGGTGTGTGTGTATATATGTGTGTGTGAGTACACACAGCTCCCAAATACACAGTTAAAGAGCAGGCCTTCTACATTTCCCAGCTGCTTTTGGTTTTCACCTGATTTCTTGTGAGGTTTTTCTGTTTGCTCACACTGCTTTGCTAAGCAGCTGATTTGTGTTTGTGTCAGACCTTCCACACCCTTCATTTGATTTGTTTAAAAAAAAGTTACTTTTCAGATTTCAAATTCATGCCAATGTTTTCTTTTTGCCTTTGTGCTGCCAGCTTGTTTAGGGCTCTATGGACTGAGGTATGACAGAGTTATGACTTTGCAGCAGAAATTTCATAATGACTCATGTCAGCTGCGTTCACATTAAACCTTAATGGAATCACATTTATTTGTCAGAGTAATGCCCATGCAGAGTGCTACTCCCTCTCCTTGGCCTAACTGCATGACATCCCTCCTGGCCCTTCCACCTCCGGGTCTCCCAGAAGGAGCTCCGTATAGCGTGCAAAGGCCTGCCGGCAGTCCTCCCTGAGTGTATTTTCCCGGACATAGGATGTCACACAGGATTAAGACCAAGGCCTGAGTCAACACATTGGACGAGAGACTGAATCAGACACGGACTGTTCATTATTTAACAGTGTTCCAGGAAATTGACGGAGCGTTGAAGTGAGCAGATTTTGGCTCGCTCTGCCTGGATGAGGCAGGGTGTCTAGCATGAAAACAATCCAAATCTGTGGCTTTGGTCCACATCCATGTGGTGTTATTTATGTCCCTTCTGGATGTTTGTCCACAATCCCACACTCCTCTGCAGCACAGGCAACAAAGATGTTCTGTTGCGTTCACTGCACCGTGGAGTGTGACGTTCATGTCGGGGTTATCGGAGTGGAAGGGCCGTGTCTGCATTATTGGAGACGGCTGATGCTGGCTCATACTGCCTGACTCAGTGCAGAGCACGCATCCGCACCGAGCTGCCATCATTCACAACGAGCGCCTCTCCATGTGCGGCTGAACGTGACAAGAGGCTTCTTTTTACGCTCATTTTCAGAATTTCCCCCCGTTAGTCATGCCTGTTTCCCTTGCTCATGAGCTCATAGCCCCCTCCCCAAACAGCCTTCAGTGGGGTGGATATGCGTTAGTGCCTCTGACTTTGGACCTTCATATAGGATTTACAGACGGTGATTTAGTTTTATTACAAACATAATTTCGGTTTGTAACCATAGCAGCTGGTTGTTGTCAGGGACCTATAGAGGGTCTTTATTAACGTTCCTGACCTGCCAAGATGTTGCCTTTTGAATTGGCTGGGTTTTGTTTGTCTCGCTTGGGTGTATGTAGTTTGATTCCTCCGGTCATTTTCTGTAAATGAGGCAGCGCTTGGCCTTAACACACACAGCTTGAGTGCCATCGTCCGTCTCTTAGCCTGAGTCTCGTGTTCTGGACAGCTGCGTTGTCTGGCAGACTGTGAAAATTCTGTTGTGTCACACGTGTGCAGACACACATACAGGCAGACCAACAGACACAAACACAGGGACGTTCAGACAAATGCGTGCGGATGAACACAGGCAGATATATACACACGAGCACACATGCACACACTCATTCACTCGCAACTCCTGTGTGTGTGTGTGTGTGTGTGTGTGTGTGTGTGTGTATGTGTGTCCAGCTGTGTGTCAGCTGCCCAGCCCTTGCCCATCCCCCCCTGCCTAACAGAACTGAATCCTTTGTTCCCTGTCTTGGTGAGGCATTAATATCCTGTGATTAAAGTGGTGCTTGGCTTCCTTTGTTGGTTTCACATCTCTTTTCCACCCTGAAGGTGGAATCAATCATCTGAGACTGTGGTCCAGCATCCTTTAGCCCAGAGACTGAAGTATGGCCCTGTCTGATTATGATGGCTAACTAAGGACTGGAGTTTTTCACACGTGTTTCTCAGATTCCTTGCTGACCTTATCCTGGGAAAGTTACAGTGCAAGTTCTTTTCACGAATGTGATGAATATGGCAGTCCTGGTCCTGAATGTTGTGAAGTACAGGACAGAGCTGACAGGTGTGTGTGCCAGAGCTGACAGGTGTGTGTGCCAGAGCTGACAGGTGTGTGTGCCAGAGCTGACAGGTGTGTGTGCCAGTTTGCATTCTTAATCGCTTTTTCATCACTGTTTGGCAGGTATGTCCTTGGCAGTCACTCTGAGTCCAGACAGGTAACCATGTGCCTCCATTCTGCCATGGCGATACTGAAGCTGCTCCTGGTGACCTTTGTCATTGGCCGGTTCGTTGCCGTGTCAACCGCACAGGATCACGAGTGGCACTTTAACGCAGGTGAGTGTGGTGAGCGGGCACTTTCTCAGGGCCTTCACACCCTCGTACTCAGTTGTGTTTAATCCTCTCACTGTCGGCCCCCGTTGCTATATCGCTGGCTCACCCATCATATGGGGACAGGTCCACCTGCCCTGTCTCCATGTGCCGTCACTCTGTCTCATATCCCTTCCCCCTCCTCATAATTACACCAGGCTTTCTGCCAACAGCCGATAACATCAGTTTACATCGATTTACACGGGCTTGGTGCGTCACATGAAGTAAGCCGATACAATAATGGCATATCCTTGTAGCTGTAGAGCTGGAATGAAGGGTGACACCAGCTGATGTGAAGGGTCGCCCAGAGGAGTGACAGTGCAGGGCTTGGTGGCAGACACAGTGGTACACGTGACCCATTCAAACACAAGACAGCCGAGGGCACTGAGGTGCAGGGTGAGCATACAGGGAGGGTGTGAGACAGAAAGCGACATGCAGGGGCTTCACCGCTGTGGACATGTTTAAAACTGTAAAGATACGTTTGTGCAGGTTTTGTGCTGACAATGAGCAAAATGCACGGGAAAGACGCTAACCTCAGTGTGCTGTGCTAATAAAGAATGAAAAGAGAAAGGAGTCTTCGTGCCAAGATCCAGACTGGGCACGTACGTTCCCTATTTGGGGGTGTACGTGAACGATTGGGGTGTTTTTCCATCTCAAGTTGTGAATTGAGGAAGCGGTTGATGTTTAGCAGACTGAAGGGAGCGTGAGGAAAGTGAGAATGAGTGATGGTTGGAACGTGCCTTTTGCCGTGTGTGTGTCTGTTCTCCAGAAGGACTTGGTCACAAAGGCGGCTCTGCGTAATACTACCTGAATGTTTTCATATAGTCCCAGCACAACGGCAGCAGGGTGATGATGTAATGAACCAGGCACCTGTCCATGAGTAAGAGAACAGCACTGGGTAAAAGGGGGGGGGTTTGTCTTCCAGCCACACATTCCTGTGTATTGACTCACAGATGGCAAATGGGAGAACCACACCTCTCCCCGTTCACCCTGCCACTTTGCGTGAGATAAGACTTGTTAATGGGGACTCATGTAACGTGTGTGTGTGTGTGTGTGTGTGTGTGTGTGTGTGTGTGTGTGTGTGTGTGTGTGTGTGTGTGTGCGCGCGCGCTCCCCTCCACACTCCCCCAGTTGTGCTGCTGTATAGTTGTGCACTCCTCACACAGACGTCAACCTCCAGAAAACAGCACAGGCTCCCAGTTCTCACCATGGCAACAAGATATGTCAGAATGTGAGAAGTGGGTAATATAATGGCAGAGGGTGGGGTCTGTGGAAAAGGCACAGGGAACAGAGTAGCAGAGCTGGGATGGGGAATCCACCTGGAGGGGAAGGCCTGTTCTCCTTTTCACTTAGTGTTACATGACAACTTTTCAACTTTTTTTTTTTTTTTTACCGGCAGTAATAACGGAGTCCTGCGCCCATGTTAAACCAGTGACACTTACACCTTTATCCTGCGTGTCTCGCAGGTCAATGTCGTTATGCCCTGGGCATGGAAGATGGCACCATTCCTGACTCTGACATCTCCGCGTCGAGCTCCTGGTCCGACTCCACAGAGGCCAAACATGGAAGGTACACCCCCCCAACTACTGCCTTTCCTTACAGTCTCCTTCTCATCTGTCTTTTTAAAACACCATACTGCTTAGCTAGTCTGTTAGTATAGAACAGGAAATTCACTTGGGATTGATTAGATCACCTTCCTGGGACAAAGACAGTCTCTGTGACCTTGACCTGTAACTAGGCCATGGTGGAGCTGATCGGTTCAGGACAGCGGGGGGTGGGAGCCATTGCAGAAGGATGATGATTGGCTGCTGAGACAGCAATGGGGTGTGGCTATTACCATTATTCTCGAATGACTGGAGCACAGCGGGTGGAGCAGATGGTTGTCAGGGACTCTGGGTGTTCCAGGAGACAGCAGGACAGGGGGGCATCCCAGACAGGTGCAGTGTCATGGGCTGGCTGAGTGACACCAATATGGCAGGGTGAAAGGTTTTGTGGAACAGCAGCACTGCACGTTAGAGTCCTGTGTTTGCTCTAGAAACAAATTTGATATATTGCTCTTTGTCAAACTGACAATGGCATACCAGGAGTGTTCCAATATGGCCACTACATTTATGCACTGAAGTGGCAGTTATAAATAATTATTTAAAAATAAACAGAATTGTCAAGCATTATGGAGAAGATATGAGGTGTATGTGTGAGGTGTCTTTGTCTCAAGAGTGTCCATCCCCTCACACACACACACACACACACCTTAGTCCCTTTCTAGCACAGTTTGCCTGTGTATATAACATCCTCTGTTTGTTATTCTTCCCCATCAGGCTAAGCACAGGGGAGGGGGATGGGGCCTGGTGTCCTGCTGGGCCGGTCTACCCCAGCGGCGCCGAGTACCTCCAGGTGGACCTGCGCACGCTGCACTTTGTGGCCCTGGTGGGAACGCAGGGCCGCCACGCTGATGGGCAAGGCCGCGAGTTTGCACGTAGTTACCAGCTGCGCTACTCCCGTGACGGCCGACACTGGCTCACCTGGAGGGACCGCTGGGGCTCGGAGGTGAGGAGCTCCAGCATGGCTACAAGGCCCGCCCATGTCTCTCTTCCTGGGTGGCACTTCTAGGCTTCTCACTGACTCCAGTTCAGTGTCCCACTGCTGTAAGAATTTCACACACTGTCCCCCTCCCTGCCCATTAGCCTGGTTCCTGTGGTCACACACTGTGCTATAACATGTGTGAACAGCCTCGACATGCTTAGCATGTGTGCTATAAGAAGGCAGCAGGGAGTTAAACTCAAGGCCCAGGTTGACATGGGTGGGGAGGGAGGTTCTGAGCTGAGTCTGGGTGCTGGATATTTACTGACACTCACAGGCTGTGCGTGTGCGTGCGTGTGCGTGCATGCGTGTGCTTGCTCGTATTTGTACATGTGCTGATCTGTTTTTGGCTCCCTGCATTCTCCTGTCCTCATTGCTGAGAATGAAAGCGCCAGCACATCTGGGTGAGATTGGGTTAAACCCACGCAGCGGCCCTGAGCGTTTTAATTAGTCTCATTGCATGAAGGCCTTTTACCAACCATGGGTAATCTAGCTGGAGTCTAATGTGCAAAACACTGCTTTTATTGCTCATAATCCTTGTGCCTTATCTAGAAACACACTTTAATAATTGGAGAGTATTGTCTGGAAGCCAGTGGATATTCGTTAAACGAGAGGCTTTTCATTATGCCTGCAGTATGACTCCTGCAGTTTGGCTAATGTGTGTCTGACATCCTTTAAATGGAAGATTACTGATGTGATCTACACATATTGCACAGCTTTATATGAGAAGTGCTCAGCTTTTTAGCACAAGCTGATTTATCTAAAGCTGATTTAATAAGATCCAGAGAGTAGCTCACCATCATACTGTAGGACAAATTGGGTTAACATTGTTAATTTTTTTAGCTGAAGGACTTTCAGGCATGATTTAACTCATTCTAATATTTTGGCATTTTATTTCCACTTGAAGTTTCAAATGATGTCCCAAATGTGTGTATTATTTTTCGGAGCACAATTTTTCTTAATTTATATTTATAATTTAATATTAAAACATCATTCTGAAGTGTAGTTTTCTATTGTAACCATGGCCTGACCAATTAAGCTGCCTATGAACTTCACACACAATAATATATATATTTAATATTTTATTAAATATGTGTTAATTGTACTTTGCTAACTGAAATGCACCATTATTATGACACTGTAGTTTTTGGTTCCTCTTGTCCGTTGTTATCTGGCTTTATCTTTAACTTCAATCATCTGCTTGCTGTTAATTCTGTATTGTCTGACATTTTTCTATAAAGCTCTTTGAGACAACTTGAGAAAGGTGCTATATCAAAATCATTTCAGTTTATGACCAAACAGTTTGGAATAGCCACCAACCCTGGGTGAAAAGTTGTTGAGTGCAGATGTGTTATGTGTTTTTGTAGTAGTATCTACATAGTGAGAAACCATGTGTTTTACATTTATGCTGAAAGGATTTGTGAACCATGGCTGTTTAAAAAAAAAAAAGAAAAAACGCACATATTACACACTCAGAAGATTAACCTGCTGTCCTCACTGTTTGCGTCAGGTGGTGTCAGGGAACGAGAATACTTATGACGTGGTTCTGAAGGATCTGGGTCCACCCATTGTGGCACGCATGGTCCGTTTCTACCCGCTAGCAGACCGGGTCATGAGCGTGTGTCTGCGGGTGGAGCTCTACGGCTGTTTGTGGGACGGTGAGTGAAGGAGGCAGACCCACTGGGTTTGGCAGAGTATCGTAAAGCTGTGTCTGTCACCAGCTCATACTCTTCCTGTGTGGTTACGCTTGGCTGTATCTCAAATGGGCTGTAGGTCTGCCGTTCTAAGCACTGTCCTACCTGAGTAATGGCATAACTTGCAATAACACCCAGACCGTCCCCCCCCTCCTCCACCATAGATGGCCTGAAGGCGTACACTGCCCCGGCTGGACATGTCATGTACCTGTCAGGGTCACCTGTATACCTGAACGACTCGACCTATGATGGAAGTACAGAGAAAGGGTGCGTATTCTCTGCCTCGTCCTCTTCTCCACCTTCACACTGCCACCTTTCTAAAACATTTCAGGGGGCAAATGGCCTTATGACAAACACATACAAACATACCAGGGTTTCTGCATGGGGCTGACAGGGTGAAAGTTAATGTCACGGGAGAAGGGGAGTGTGATGCGAGTTGGAAGGCGGTATGGAAAAGCAGAGATGTTGGAGCCCCATCTCCCATCAGGGTGCAGTTCGGGGGACTGGGCCAGCTCTGTGACGGCGTGCTGGGTGGCAACGACTTTACAGAAAGCAAGGAGCTGCGTGTGTGGCCTGGGTATGACTACGTGGGCTGGAGCCGCGAGGCACTGGGCCAGGGCAGCGTGGACATTGAGTTCCACTTTGAGAAGCCACGCCTCTTCCACAGCATGCAGGTGAGTGCTTGGACAGCGTTCTCATGCTGCTTTAAGACCGGCCTGAGAGCCTGTGTGGTAGTCACGGCGCCACTGGGCCCCACACGCCAACATTATTTGCCTAATTTATTGGTTCCTGTTGAATCAATCCGTGACCAAAAACAAACCGTAATCACACCAACACTGGACGTCAAAGCCTGACGTGTTTCATCACTGCAACATTGGGCGCTAGTATTCCTGCACTCATGGCCAGTGTTTTTCGGCTTGCACGGATGAGTCCTGAACAGCTGTTTTCCATGAATTTGTGACGGTGCTCAGGCTTGTTTCTGGCTCTCGATTCTCTTTTAAGATGCTGCATTGTCACTCTGTGAAGGAGCGCAAATAAGCTGAGAGTGTGTGGTGGACATGTGTGTGCTGCGTGTCAGAGCTGCGTGTCTGCTGGGCTGTGCGGAAGCATGCGTGAGCTGAGGCCTCGCATCGTACGGCTGTCTTGAAGCCAGGGGGCCCATCTGTGAGAAACACGCCATGTTTACGTAGGAAAAGCCGCATGCTAAATTTTGTGTTTGGCATTCTTCACAGGACAGAAGAAATTGCATTTTGAAAGAGATGATGCTCTAAGTTATAGCTTGGTTATAAGTAAGAAGGCAGCTTTGCAGAAGTGTGTCATTCTTCACAGGAGGATTTCTTTGTAAATGTACATTGAATTATGGGATTGGTTTTCCTCTACAAGATGATGATGCAGTTCCAAAGAGAAGGAATGAATTTTGTCTGTTGTTAGTCTTTACAGTGTGGGCAAACAGACAGACAGCTGCTATCCAAGGGCCAGCTTAATAAGCAGTTAAGCAAACAAATTGCTTTTGTCTCACAGCACCCTATTCATACCAGCTACTTTGGTTTCCCCCCACTTATTATAATGTTTACTTGTTTATTTGAAAATGTTTTTCAAGTGCATTGTTTGATGCAGTAATTAAATGTTGCTCAGTAAGTGTCTGCTTTTTGTAGAATGTTTTGGAATGTTGGTTTTGTCCATCTTACCGCAACCCCCCCCCCACAGGAATTTTTCAGCATGATTGATTTCACTTCCCAAACATAACTAGCACTGTTTGAGGAGCCAGGGGTGTCTCGAGCCACCTCTGTCCCCCACTCAGTTACGCGCCTGTCCTGGTCCGCATGGTACTCGTACACTTTAAAAAGCTCAGTGAATACCCATAAAACCCAGCATGAAGAATATTTTTGTGTTGTAGGTAATCTAAGTTTACATTTCCTATCTTAGATAAAACCTCTGAGATCAGTGGTTATGGCATTGTACCTTATTGTGTCTGTCTGCATAAACAGTTGTTGTGAATACTCTGTGTCAGGTACATTGTGCAAATATTGGAAAATCTTCACAGCATAATCTTTGGTTTCTTTATATTATAAAAAATGCAATATTCTACATATGATGTGCAGATTTACGTTTTGGTCAGTGTAGCGGAGTGTGACCGACTGTGGTGGAAATCCCCCATTTGTCAAGACAAAACTCTGATTAGTCGCCCAGGCCAGGGACTTGTCCCTTTTCGTGTTTGGTAACTCTGTACGGTCAGTGAAGTCCCAGGTTCAGATCTGGAGAGGATGGCTCCTGGTACACTGGCATCGTAGCCTGGATAAATACTGGCAGATGGGGTGAGGTTGTTGTAAGTTTAGAGGGGGAGGACGTAGTGGAATAAGAAGCTCTACAGTAAAAATCCCGTTAGTCAGGACAGGAGTGTGATTAGTCCCCAAAGCACGGGACTCTTTAGCGTGGGGGCCGATCTGTCTGTATGGTAGCTCTGTGAGGGCCGTGAGCTCTCAGGTGCCAATCTGGTGCTTTTCCCCCTTGTTGCGTGTACATTGTAAAGTGTAAAGGATTGCCTTTTTTTTAAACACATGCACAATCTTTTAAGAGCCACATGATGCTGAGTTGAGAAAAGACACTTGCTGGGACTTATCTCTCCCTTGCCTAACCCTGCCTCTCAGCGAGGTAATTGTCTATAGAAATATTGATGTAAATATGGAAACAGTTATCTGAGTTAATCAATTCTCACACTTGCTTCAGTAGTTATTGCACTCGGTCTCCCCTACAGTAGTGGCATGATAAGCCACTCGTTGGTAGGACCACTGCAGCAGACATGCAATGGACTTCCAGCAAAAGAAGACGAAGAAAAGAAAATGAGAAATATTGGTTTATTTAATATTTTACTACCTTATGAAAAACCATGACAACAAATGCCACATTTTGCTGAAGTGAATGGAAGGAGGAGTATTTCTGCCAAAATTAAAGAAATATTGAATTTGAGGGAGATGTATTTGTACAGTCAGTTTTCTGTGGATACTCCTGTTTTTCCCCACAGTCCAAACACACGTGCTGTGGACTCAGTGATGTGTCCAAATTGCCTGTAGTGTGTGACTGGGTGTGTGACTGTGCCCTGCACTGGGTTGGCATCCTGTACAGGGAGACCCTGCCATTTGCCCTCAACTCCTTGGGATAGACTCCAGCGCCACCATGACCCTTTATAAATGAATAAATATATTTAATTTATTTACATTTATAAATAATAATGATATATAATATAACTGTTTCTGCCTTTCTGCCATTTTTATGCTTTCACCTTTTTCCCACAGCCAGAAAACAACTCAGCAAGTTTTTATTCTTTGTTTATTGTTCAATAAAGTTTACATAAACATTTTGAGTATAATATCAGTGAATTAAACTTGAGATGTTACTGTGCTCAACCCTCCACCCCTCCCAAACCCCTCAGGTGCACAGTAACAACTGGCACACCCAGGGGGTGCGAGTCTTCAGCAAGGTGGAGTGCCGGTTCAAACCCGGGCTGCTTCTCCCGTGGACAGACCCTCCCCTCGCTCTTGAAGTGCCGCTGTCGGACCTGAAGGACCCCTCGTCTCGGGCTGTGACCCTGCCGCTGGGGCGCCGTGCCGCCCAGATCCTGCGCTGCCAGTTTGCCTTCGCTGACCAGTGGCTGCTGATCAGTGAGGTGTCGTTCCGCTCAGGTAACAGCGATTAGTTTATCGCTGATCTTAGCGAGCACAGTGATTGGATCAGGGTAGCTCATGCTGTTGGTGTGTGGGAGAAACACAAGTAGAGAGAAGAGGATGTGTGTGTGTGTGTGTGTGTGTGTTAACAAATTAGCTGTGATTCACACTGCAGCAATATGCTAGCAAGCTGTTAATCTGTAGCAGTTCTGTGGAAACTGCCAAAAGCAGCACAGATGCGGGAGTCTGATTTCTTTAAGGTAAAAAACACGGTACGTTATTTCAGCTTGTCCATTCAGGGTTTTTCTATGCAGTAATCTTTTCTCTACAGATACATATGCTTAGTGTGCTTTGTGAGTGATTCCAACAGAAGACTTTAAGAACTCAGCATGTATGGATTTATATTCTGTTGTCCAACACACTCTTGGTTTTTGCTTTTCTCCAGAGCCATATGTTGATGTTACTAGGACAGACCCCTCCTTCCCCATGGTCCCTCCAGCTCCACGTGCCTCCTCTCCTCCCCCCAGCTCCCCCAGTCCTGCCATCACTAGTGGCCGGAGTGGTGAGTCACGTGTAGACATGCGCATGCATACACATGCGTGTTCGTGTGTGTGTGTGTGTGTGTGTTCAGAGGCTTCCCACACAACGCGGTCGTGTGGTGCACCCTCTCTCCCTTTCTTTTCATGCTAACCCCGATCTTCCACCAGACCCCCCCACTACGTACTACGCGAGCAGTACCACAGACAACATCACAGTGTCAGGTGAGAGAGAGGGAGACAGGGGTAGGTGTGGCCAAGCACAGCCCACAACCTGCGGCATGACATTAACACAGCAGGGCAAACGCTGTTGCTACATCTGTGTGTGTGTGTGTGTGTGTGTGTGTGTGTGTGTGTGTGTGTGCGCACGCACGACATTAACTTTGAGGTGAAGTGGTTGGTGAGGATGTGCGTAACATTAACACCAGTGTATTTATTGGACTGTGTGTGTGTTGTGTGCGCACATATGTGCTGGTGTGTGAGAGACATTAACTGGGTTTTGTATTGGTCCGTGTATACGTGCAGGAAGTTGACGTAGTTGTAACGGATAGTGTGTACATGTATGACATAAACATTAGAGTGTATGTTGGAGGTTTGTATATGCGTGACGTTAACACAATGTGTTGGATGCTGTGCATGTGTGACTGTAACCTGAGTCTGGGTTAGTGTGTATGTGCCTGACGTTAACACAAGGGTGTGTTTTCTGTGCACTGTGTGTTCTTGGCCTGCGGTTTTCTTCTAAGGCTGTTGCTTCGTGTTGCATTGCCATCTCACCATTTAGCTATGCAGTTTACAAAAGGGTGACATGCAATCTGCAGTTGGTATTGCATGGTGCCAGGTTTCTGGCAGTGTTCCTAAACGGCTGTTTGGGTTGATGTTTGTTTTGGCCGCAGCTTTGTCAGTCCATAGAATTGCGTTGTGGGGCATCAGCTTAAACCCTTGAATTGCGACAGTGGAGACTACATTAGTGCACCGCCTGACCGCCTGCTGCATTTACACTGACCGGCAGTGACTCACAGAAAGCCACCAAGCTTGAAAATCCTCTGATTCACTTGAAAAACAGTTATTTTGTTGTTTTTCCCCACAGAGATGGACTTCACAGCAAAAACCCCGCGGCCAGGTTTGCCTGTTGCCAAGGACGACAGCAGCAACACCTCCATTCTGATAGGCTGTCTGGTGGGAATAATTTTACTGCTCCTCGCTGTAATCGTGGTCATTCTGTGGAGGCAGTACTGGAAGAAAATACTGGGCAAGGTAAGTGTGAGGAGTGGGGCAGACACCACACCACACAGAGCCTGCACAAGTGTGTTTAGTTACTGCTTTATTTATGTGTCCTTAGTTCTGAATGGCAGTACTGTGTCATATCAGGTTTTGGAACAGTGTGAGGGCAGCAGTGTTTGTACGTGTGTGTGTGTTTGTCTGTGTATGACACAGTTGATCCAAAATAATGAGGGAACAATATGTAATAAGCACTGACAAACATGCAAATGCAAAAAACAAAAATGCAAAGGTTTTCCTTGCTCTCTGAAGGTACAGCACTCTTCATAAACATTTTGTAAGACGAAATGGTGTAAAGTGAAGAACTAATTCCTGTTAATTTACAGGGGACACGTTTTGAGCATTCCCAGAAAAATAACCTACCATGTTATATCTAATGGCGCATAAAACCTATAACACTAACTCGTAGGTAGTAACACAGTGACTCACACTACGCGGTCTCTCCTCAGGAGAAACTGCAGACGACTGACATTAAGTGTTCAATGCATGCTTGAAGAAACTTGTTTTCACCCTGCCTTCACAGTGCAAGCAATGTAGGTTATGTCTGCTCATTTGCATTCAGTTATAAATAATACATAATTATACAGAAGGTGTGATTTGGGAAGAAAGGGGGAGAGGCATTCTATTAAATAACATTTTATTGTAGCCTTGAACTTCAGAAGCCATTCATATCAAACACATTTTGATATCCACACTAAATCTTCTTTACAGTTTTGTGGTTCCTTAAGAAATGTAATTAAAATCCAGATTCTTTAATTATTGAGCTTTGCGTTTTTTGTATCAGCAAATCTGCATATTATCGCTTTGAGGTGCAAAACATCGTTAGATTTCATGCCAAAAAATCAGATGTTTTGCATCTTTTTGTACTTTACAAAATAAGGAGCACCTTTAAGTATCAAGGGATGATGAGAGAATAAATCCCATACTTTGTTCTCATTGGCTAGTACTAATCCAGTACTAATGTAGATTTTTTTGTTAAAGCAAAGTGGAGTGGAGTTTCAAAAAGTTTACTTTCACCCACTGCTCAAAATTTGTTACCCATTTTTGTGAATGTTAGTATAATATACATCACGTGTTGTAGCAGGTGTTAGTGAGTACACTGTGCAGGATGTGCTGTAGCAGGTGTTAGTGAGTACACTGTGCAGGATGTGCT
>JABJVR010000106.1:10241993-10255003 GCA_025773905.1 Chitala chitala | reverse complement strand
TGTAGCAGGTGTTAGTGAGTACACTGTGCAGGATGTGCTGTAGCAGGTGTTAGTGAGTACACTGTGCAGGATGTGCTTGCTGTAGCAGGTGTTAGTGAGTACACTGTGCAGGATGTGCTGTAGAGTGGGGTTTTAGTACTGGTTTTATTCCACACAGTGTGAGTACACTGTATACACCCTTGTTATGTACGCAGGCCCAGGGCAGCCTGTCAGGTGATGAGCTGCGGGTACACCTGTCTGTCCCCTCAGACAGTGTGGTCATCAACAACACCCACAGCTACTCCAGCCGGTACCAGCGCATCCATACTTTCCCCGATGACCGGGACAGGGAGCGTGACGGCGAGGGGGAGTACCAAGAGCCCAGTGCGTTGCTCAGAGCCAGGGAGGACCGCGACAGCACAGGTACGGGCTCGCCACGTCAGGGCTCGTCCGGAGTCCTCTGTGTTGAGTACTCTGCAGGCGAAATGGGGACGAGTGCTGTATGTGTGTTCTGGCTCTATCTAAGGTAGGTTTGGTGTTCAGCATGGGCTTGTGTGTTGCAGCCTGGTTTTTTGATGGTGTGTGTAAAGCCTGCTGTGTGTTAACCACGTCTGTGCCGTGCTGTCCATCATAACGTACCCGCAAGGGCGGGGCTGTGCAGTGCTAACGGTCGTGTGGTCGTGTCGTGCTGTGTGCTGTGGTCCCCCCAGCCCTCCTGTTAAACAACCCAGCCTATCACGTCCTACTGTCCGACCAGAGGCATGCTCAGAACTGGCTGCACAACTGCACGAGTGCGCCGGAAAAGACACGTAATGTAACTCAGGGTAAGAGGCATGCACCTTCTTCTCATGTGACGCCTGCGTAATGTGTTTTTGCACGTGATGACCTCGTGTCATGTGTTTTGTTTGACATTCTCCTGCATTTGTCCTTCATTTTTCTCTCATTCTTTTGTACTTTCCTCCCCCCCCCAGGGTCATTACTCATAATCCTCTCTATCCCTCCTTCCCCCAGCTTGTGGGTTTGACCTGGATGAGAAAGGCATGTCCTCTCAGGTAGAGCTGCCCCCATACCCTGGGGGCCTTCGCTACCGCCACTTGCCCTCCGTTCCCCCCCCCCTTTCACTCCCCCCAGGTGCCACCAACGTGCCCCACTACGCTGAAGCTGACATCATCAGTCTGCAAGGGGTCAGTGGCAACAATACGTACGCTGTGCCCGCCCTGGCTGCGCCCGCCGACTGTCCCCCGCTTCCTGAGCTGCCTCGAGAGTGCCTCGTATTCAAGGAGAAGCTGGGGGAGGGCCAGTTTGGAGAGGTACGGCACCACACACTCTGCCAAGCCTTCTGCATTCATCACTGTGTTACTCCAACACACAGCTGGCGCTTCTCTCTTGAGCAATGTGCTGTTATTACCCAGTTACTGCAGGTTTGTAGGTCTCCAGACTGACAGCCTAATTAGCCACTTTGCCACCCATCCCAGTATGTACCAATTACATCCTAGTGCCTTTGACTGAGATGAGACCATTCAATTTGCATTTACAGGTCCACCTGTGTGAGATAGAAAACCCACAAGATCTGCCTAATCTGGAGTTTCCGTTCAATGTGAGGAAGGGGCGACCTCTGCTGGTGGCTGTGAAGATACTGAGGCCAGATGCCTCCAAGAATGCCAGGTCTGCTCCTGTTGTGTTTTGTGTATGTTTGCAGTAGTGTTTCCCTAAATATGGGTCACAACCCATTTTGGATCACAGCCTTGTTTGTGATAGGTCAGCAAATTATCTAATTGAATGTAAAAAATAGATGTTTATGCCATTGAGTCCTAAAATGGGTCCCAGGATTTTCATCTCGTCTTATGATTAAAAACAGTTTAGTAACTGTTGCTTTACAGAAACACACTGCAGGGTGCATTAGTAGCTGGTCTGCTGTTGGACACACAGCCACTTCAGTTGCTAGGCATTTTTGATTTGATTATAATTAATTGTTTCTTCTGCCATTTACAATTTACATAAGCGTTCTGGGTGGACTTTTGGAAGATTCTGACTTTCCCTGAGGGATTTTAAATGGTTGTGTATCACTGCTGGAATCTGATCATATCTGCTCAAGATTAGAATGGCTGCCAGGGGCATCATTAAGTTAGATGAGCTTGTCCTGAAGTGCCTCAGGTAAACTGCTATGTGCCATTGTGTAAAAACAGCAGTCAGCCAAGCAGGGCTGTGCTTTAGACAATTAGACTGCGAGTGCTTTTGTGGGACTTTGTTGTGTTCTGGATTTCAGCATTTCAAGCCGTCACCCATTTACAGCCTGTTTTTGTTTCTCTGCCAGAAATGACTTCCTGAAAGAGGTTAAGATCCTGTCTCGCCTAAAGGATCCAAACATACTCCAGCTCCTGGGTGTGTGTGTGAGCAGCGACCCGCTGTGCATGGTGACTGAGTACATGGAGAGCGGGGATCTGAACCAGTATCTGTCCCAGCGGGTCCTGCTGGACAAAGCAGGACCTTCACATAACACTCCTACCATCAGGTACCGAGCTGCACCTGCGGCTTTCGCTGAAAGTTCGCAGTACGGCTGAGTTACTGTTGCACGTGGAGACGTGGATGTGTGAGTGTGTTGCTGAGCAGCTGTGGGGCAGGACTGTGCTGCTGCTCCTCATGTCAGCTGCTGATCCGAGTCTTCCCTTCTCCCAGTTACCCTGCTCTCATCTCCATGGCCAGCCAGATTGCCTCTGGCATGAAGTTCCTGTCCTCCCTGAACTTTGTGCACCGTGACCTGGCCACCAGGAACTGCCTAGTGGGCGGGGAACGTGACCAGGTGGGCGGAGAGCGCGAGATTAAGATCGCAGACTTTGGGATGAGCAGGAATTTATATGCTGGAGATTACTACAGGATCCAGGGAAGGGCAGTGCTGCCGATCCGCTGGATGGCCTGGGAGTGCATCCTTATGGTGAGTTCTGTGTGTGTGTGTGTTTGACACCTGAGAGGAGCGAGTGTGATGCTGGCTGAAGTTAACCCACCCTGTCTCATGCCGTGTTTCGTCCTGTGCCTGCACCCGCTCCGCGCTGCCACGCCCCCCAGGGCAAGTTTACGACGGCCAGTGATGTTTGGGCGTTTGGCGTGACGCTGTGGGAGATGCTGAGCGTTTGTCAGGAGCAGCCCTACACCACCATGACAGATGAGCAGGTCATCGACAACGCGGGCGAGTTCTTCAGGGACCAAGGGCGCCAGGTGTGCTCACACTGTTCAGTCACCTTCCCTCCCCCATCTGTGTTAAACACCCTAACACCACTTCTCCCTCACATCAGTTCCTCTACTAAAATGAAACTGTTGTCACTTTTCAGTTAGCAATAAAAAGGAATATATTACAGTTGCTATCAACAAAATTATGAAAAAGTAACTAAAACCCACGACACAACAAATTCTGCTGCTGTTGCTGCTGGCAGGGCTTTTTTCGTGGCTCTCTAACCTGTCAGTTTAAGGTGAGTTATTACAGCGAGACACACACAGGAGTTCAGTGTCTGTGTGCTGCTGCAGACCGGGCATTGGCACTGCTGTTTTTGTAGTGCTGGTGAGCGGTTGCTGACGCCGTACCTGATGCTCTCCCCCGTGCCAGGTGTACCTGTCCCGTCCAGCCGTGTGTCCCCAGGGCCTCTACGAGCTCATGCTCAGCTGCTGGGACCGGGACTGCAAGCTGCGACCCTCCTTCACCCACATCCATGCCTTCCTCACGGAGGACGCCATGAACATGGTGTGAGGAGAGCAGGCCTTTCTGACGCGCGCACACACACGTGCACACCACGTGAGGAAGAGAGCAGGGACAGCTGAAGTGAATGTAGGGTGTGTGGCACGGTTGTCTGGACAACAGCTGCAGAGGACATGAGGGGTAGGCTATGTAACGTGTCTTTTTTTGTGGAGGGTGGGGCTGAGAGACCGCTGGCTCGGTTTAAAGGCAAGCCCCCCCCTTCCCTTTCTGCCTACAGAAAACTAGATGATTTGAATGTAATCACATTGCTGGGTGCTGGGTGTTTGGGCTTGACCGATTTATACATGCATAGTTAGTGCATAGAGGGCTGTGAACGTTTCTCTCCACTGTAGTCTGTCTGGCTATAATTACATCAAAAGTGTAAAGTACTAACCAGACGACACAGATTGAATCAACTGGAAAAATGGAAATTAGCATTATAGCAGTATTACTAAAATATCAACGTTGATTAGAGGTACATACGTTTTAACGATATGTCATTACTGCCTTGTTAAATTCATTTCAAAACAAGACAGTTTGACCCCGGCTGAAGTCTTCTTAATACAGTGCGTAGTGCCACGGTTTATTGTATGGAAACAGTCAGATTCATTGGCAGGTAGGAACCACTGCTTACTGTAAACACTACTGCCGTGTTCTCTTGCTACTGTCTATTCAGTTCGTAGTGGTGGAGGTGTATTCTGTTTGTGTTCACGCACAGCTCCAAAGAACACTATAAAAATGCTCCAGTACACACACACAGACAGTACTCTTCACTGCACTGCACGTGTACCTGTCCCCAGTTGTTATTCTGTTTTATGGTCAGGTACTGATGTGCTGTAGCGTCCTGTATGACCCTGTCTTTCTAAAAACCTCCAGACCTCAACAAACCATTGGCTAAAGACCCTTGCATGATGGGCTGAGTTAGGACTGTACCACCTGTTCCAGATATGATAGGGGGTGTCTTGTCTTTTGACTGGACTGGAAGCCTTGTGTAATAATGAACAGGAAGCAAAGGAGCATCATGTTCAGTGGCGTAACCCACTCAGAGAAACTCAAGCACTTTGACTGGAGAAAATGAAAACTAGCAGATGGTTTTAAGACTAATACCCGTCTGTCGGTGCTAGTTTTACATTTCGGTCATCTGCAAATATACACAATACTGTACATATGAAGTTTAGTCTACACTGCAGTTCACAAGACTTTACAGCTCTGATTTCCACAGCAACACAAGCCTGTCACGTTGCCTTGGAGCGCGAATGATCTGCCTGGTAAAGAGCAGTTTAAAACAGATCACACTGAACAGCCTGTGTTGTCTAAATAACTTTTATAATACACTGTACTTCCCAACTAAACCTTTATTTTTTATAAGACGTGTATCGTCCTTGTCTGTCTTTAAACTACAACATGTAAATATTCAAAAGGAAATTTTTTCACTAATATATGAAATTTGGTATTTTGGGTCTTTGTTCCTTGTAGAAGGCTTTGCCACCCTTGTTGCCATTTTGTTCCATTGATGTACTTTTGTAGATGTTTTAATAAAGTAATCTTTTCAGATAAAGTCGTGCCTGCCCAGTATTTTCACAAACTGACACACACACACGAGACCAAGCCTCACTCGCATTAGACACAAAGTGTACTGATCTGTGCAGCATTTCGCATATTAGACAGGGGTTCTGAATTACATTTTACTGCAGCTGTAACGCACAACAAGACCCATTTAACACAGAACCAAAATACTCAGCATGTTGATATGCATTTTACGTGGTTTATCTGAATCCCCCACCCTAGCAGTTAATTTCCCCACATTAAATGGTCCAGTAAGAGTGCATAAGCAGTTTGTTCTGTCGAGACTCGCCTTCACCACCTGTGTACACACACTTCTGGCCACGGGTTTAAAGGCAGACAGGGAAGTGCACTGCAGCATGAAGATGGAGGAGGCACTTCTGGTATCAGCATTCGTACTAAAGCTTTCACTAATGGGCCAGACTGCTCAGTGCTCTGACCCACTCAACTTCTATACGAGACGTTTTTAGACAGTTAACTATACTGACAACAAAGGGCTCAGTTGCAGGGAAATATGAAGTGGCATAAAAGCAAACACAGGCAAGGCCTAACTATTTCTGTCTAAATGAAAGTCAATTAGCGGGTGTCGTATTTATTCATGTTTTCACTGAACAAAAAAAATATATATGAATGCCTCTAGACATCAGAGTATGAAGAGGAGTTGTTTGCTTGAAGACTGACCTACTTCGTCAGTGGTGCGAGAAAGCGTGGTGATGAGCTGTCGAGCCATGCAGGGGGAAGACTCCCTCATCTTCCTCAGCCGATCGCGCCACCTGCACACAGCTTCAGCAGTGCCTCGGCTGTATTCTACACCAAAGGCATGCCCACAGTACAAAGCAGACAGCTCATCCCTATGACAGGAAATGTGAAGCGGAACAGGGGCTGGGTTGGCCAGTCACGACTTCACTACTACTGAGACAGGTTAGCATGATGCAGGTGTGCTTACTGTATAGCACCATCTGTTTCACTTTTTTTTTTTGGAGGGGGGGTTTCAAAGGTTCTACACTTTAAAACAAACTGACAAGAACTGTGGCAAGTGTGTGAGAAGCTGCATGTAAGGAACAAGCTGAGTGAACATGTGACCAAACTAAAGAGCTTGGATCAAAACCAACCAAGCTAACAAACATTCAATGCATCAGACATTTGACAGAAGCATTGCCAAAGTTTTCTGAAGGCCATAGAGGATTCTGACACAATACAACTTTAGGAACGAAAAAACAAAAAAAAACTATCATGCAGTTAACTACAACAAAACAAGGCACGAGATGTGTAGCGTTAAGGAAGGTGTCTAACACTCAGACATCATCCAGCAGGTACACGACACAGCAGCTGCTAGGCTAGACGGTAACAGCTGCACCATGACTGACAGCCAACTAAAAGGTTCACAGATGAAGAAAGGGCACTGAGCGCAAGGAGGCGGGAATTCACAAGGCACTTCACTGTACATCGGATTTCTGTGAGACCTCTGCTCCTCCCCTCTCATCAGATCATGCGGGCTGGCCTTCCTCCAGTCTGGGGGGAACGGGGACAGGAAGACAGGGAGATGAGTGGCAGTGAGACGAACAAAAGGCCGAGCACAGAAAGCAGGGCCGGGGCTTACCTGTGAGATACTGACGCCTGTCAGTCTTTCCACAGTCTGAGGCAGCTTGGCCATGATGTCCAGCACCTCGCCCGTCAGCTTGGAGGCTCCCACATCAGATCCGCCGCTGGACACCATCGTCACCTTCTGTGTAGACAGGAGTGGCTTGCTGATCTCCTCTGCCATCTGTGGAATGAAGTGGCGACATGGGAGATGTTTTAACAAAAAATGCTGTGTACAGTCGTGCTATTGGTATAAATGCACCTCAGAAGGGCAACTTTACTGGTCAGTTCAACTTTCATTTTCCTCCTCTTTCTCAAGAGAAGACCTGAAAATGGGGACATCATCACAGAGCTTTAGGGTGGTTTTACTGGTTTCCTGCCACTGGCTCGCTGAGCTGTCAGCACCACATCCAAACACGCCACATAACACACAGACCCACCATCCCCTCAGGTCTTTACTGGCAATTTTAAATACACCAAGTTTCCCTCTCGCAGATCCTGCTGTCGTGGCTGTTGACTGGCAAACCAGAATCAGCAACTCTCGTGTTTTCCAAGACACGAGCTTTATGTTGCGGCAGAATGAGTGACCTTATTCTCCTGTCAGAGCCCTTGGTACGAAGGTGAAGGGTCTGCTCCATACGTCTCCTACAGCAAACCTGAAGCAACTGAATAGGAGGGTCCCTTGGTGTGTGAATGTGAAAATTGCATACAGAGCAAAATGGTTGTCTTTTATCAGATGGGAAAGTGCAGAAATTCCAACTTTGTTTGCAGAGATGAAGCGAGGTGCTGTTTAAACTGGGCATGAGGATGTACGGTCATAAATATATGGTTTTATTATTTATTAATAGCTCATTGGTATGATTTCTTATGTGACCTGTTTGTGTGGTGAAAAATGTGCTAGCAGTTGTTTTTGTGTAGACTACAGGCCCGGCACCTGTGGGGGCTTTACAGACATGACACAGTTAAAAACCAGTAACACGATGTGGAGGTCAAACTGACCTCACGTACTGGTGGGTATTATTAACCAACAGGAAATGTGAAAAACAGCGTACTGACCAATCATACATTTTCACTTTAATTTTCACTACGTTTTTGATCACGTCTGGCTTACAAATCTTTTCCTGAATAAACTTTATTATTATTCCTTTATTCTGGGAACTTGTTTAGGAAACTTCCTCCTGCCTTGTATATAACTGAACTGTTGGGTTTTGAGCGGTACCTCCACACTCTGTGTCTGGTTGGCCGAAGTCAGCCCCCACCCTGACCCCTCCAGGAGTGTCTCACCAGAGGAAGCTTCTCCAGCACCATGTCCACCATGGCCCCCTCCTTGTACTGCTTGAAGGCGTCAGCTTTCTTCGCCATCTGCTCAGCCTCTGCTCTGCCCTTGGCCTCGAGGGCGAAGGCCTCTGCCTCGCCTTTCATCTGCAAGAGAGTTGAGAGGCTCAGGGGTCAACAGGTCACAAACGGGTACTGAGCCCAGCAAGCAGGTCATCAACTAGACCACGTACATTATTCACCAGTGACACAGAGAACACAGTCTGTGGACAACGTCAATCCAACGCACACACACGCACACAAAGAAACAAAAGGGGTTAAAAAGTACAGACACACCACATACATGGGCAAACAGTGTTGAAAGCACATTGACGACACCACCAAAAGGGTTAATGCTTCGCACACGCCAAGACTGTGGAAAGAGGAACAGGAGTCCAGAAGCCCAAAAGAGGAGGTACCAAGTCTGGGAGGACGAGGAAAGGAGGTGTGAGAAAGTGGAGCTTTGGGGCACTCACTTTGATGGACTCAGCCTCAGCCTCTGCCTCCATGATGAGCTGAAGGCTGCGTGGATAAACAAGAGGGGGATGTGAAGCTGACTGCTGACCTGCCATTGCTCCAGCCAACGGGAAGCCACATACACAGACTCACCGCTCAGCCTCCGCCAGCTTCTCCAACCGGTAGCGCTCGGCCTCCGCTGGCTTCTTCACCTTGGCCTCCAGCTCCTTCTCCTTGCGGGTGATCTCCTGCTCCTGGAGCAGGATCTGCTGGGCCCTCTCCACCACCTGCACCTGCATCTTCTCCTCCTCGATGCGCTGCTTCGTCTTCGCCACCTAGCAGGGAGAGGTGGGACAACATAACACGCATTAACTAAAGCGGCCTGGTGGCTCAATGGGTAGAGCATCAGGTTGGGAGGTGGAAGTCTTCTGGTCCCTGGTTCAAATCCAAGCCCAGCCAGGTGTGTCCTTGAGCAAGACACTCAGCGCTAGCTCCCTGGGCACCATGTATGGCTGCTCACTGCTGCCCCCAGGGGGAGGGGTTAAATGCAGAGGACAAATTTCTTGTATGTGACAAACATACTTGGCCATAAACACGATTCCTTTCCCTAATGTTGACAGAAGGCAGGAGCACGCCATCGCTAGATTACGGGGGAGTGTCAATGGTACCTGCAGCTGATAGGCCATCTCAGACTCCGCCTTCTTGGTGTTCACCTCGATGTCATATGATGCCTTCTTCAGTTCAAAGTCCCTCTGTGCTTTGGCCATCTCTATCTCATTGAGGTATTGAGCAGAAACTTTGACCTGCATGGCCACTGCTTCCTAAGGAGAGATGGTGGAGGGTAGGCATGAAGAATGGCATACAGCTGACAGTCAGCAGAGCGGAAACATCCAAGACGCACGTGTCCATGCAGCCTAACTCAGACACTAACATCACGGCCACCCATCTACCTGGCTTGTGCTTCTCAGACTTAAAGGAATCTATTTCTTAGGTTATGCAGACAGACGCTCAGTCCAGCTGCTGTTTCTATGCATCTCTTACCTTCAACCACTGTGGAGAAATTAATAAGTAAAGAGAAAAGCATATTGAAGGAAAAGGACACAGTTAAACTACTTACTACTACTGTTTACTGGTTATTTAGCAGAACTGCTAATCAATGTATTGATGTGATTAGCAAACTTCATGCTGTAATAACTTCCTGTAACAACATAAAGACTTTAAATAAAGTAAAAATATAATACATGGCCAAAAATAAAGTGACGACATGGTGCATTTTTGGGGCACTGCAATACCAACCAATATTCTGTTGTAATTTCATAAAGTCAGTTTAGGTTTGTACTTCAAATACATCCCAGCTGTTCTATCACCAGCTGGGAAGGAATACTGCTTACTTTCAGGGCCAACTTAATTACTCCTATAAAACTAATGAAAAAATTAACAATGCAGTGAGAGAGAATTAAAAAAAAAAAAAAAAAAAAAAAACTGACTTTAATGACAGCGTCCCGTTTGTACTGTGCCTCGCCGATACGTGCGTCTCGCTGCACTTGGGCGGTCCGAGCTTTCCCCAAGGAGTTCAGGTACTCCTGGAGGGTGAGAGGTCGAGAACAAGCCGGTCACTGGAGGAACGTATGTCAGGAGCAGCAAGCTCCGAAACACCACAGCAAAGCAGCGAGAGGACGCACCTGGTCATCGTGAACATCTTTCAGAGTGTAGCTCACCACACTGATGCCCATGTTCACCAGGTCAGACGAGGCCACCTTAAAGACCTGCTCAGAGAACTTCTTGCGGTCCTGGTAGATTTCCTGTAGATGATGAGGGGTTAGTAGAATGTTTGAACAACCTCCTGAAGGTGTGTTATTTGCTTCTGCACATGAAAGCTGAGAACCCTAGAGGTCCATCTGGACCAGCACAGTGTCTTCAGCAGGTCCTGCTCTGAAAAAGCAGATCAGCCAGGTGTCACACCTCAACAGTCAGGTGGGCAATGATGGCCCTCTGGTGGCCCTCCAGTGTCTCCAGGGCGATCTGGGAAATCTCTGCCTCAGACTTGCCCATAAACATCTGACATGCTGCAGCCAGCATCTCCTTGTTCTGACCCTGGATCTTCATCTAAATGATAAGCACATTCACTTAATCAACATCCATCCAATCCAATCCAACAAGAAGTCCAGCATATCTGTGTCAAGAAAAGGGTAAAAACGTTTAAAAATCTGCAACAACCACTATGGTGCAACAATGACTCACTCTGTATGATGTCTATGAAGATTCTCAGTCGTCCAGGTGAGGTTATCTGGAAGTTTAGTCATGTCAACTGGACGACTTCCTCCTTTACGCAGAAACGTTTCGCCTTTTACCAAAAGGCTTTTTCAGTCTGACAACACTGAAGAAGCCTTTTGGTAAGAGGTGAAACGTTTCTGCGTAAAGGAGAAAGAAGTCCAGTTGACATGACTAAACTTCCAGATGACCCATATATGATGATTATGAATACACAGAGAGAATGAGTGTCACAGAAAGAGGACATTACCTGGGCGATACCTGTAACAGAGATGGGGACGCCATGGCGGGTGTACACTTTGTCACTCTTCACATTCAGCGTCAGAGTGTTCAGCGAGATCCTTCGGGGAAACACGTGAATGAAAAAACGTGCCTGCCAAAAAGTGTTCAGTGGTGCTGTTAAACATTACTCATCACATTACCCATGGCAGCCGGTAGGTAACCTTAATCTACTACATTTAGAGCTGGACAATCTGCATTTACTGGGGCAGGGGTTCTGGGGTTCCCCTCTTAAGCAGACTCGTTTTCAAAAACCTGCTGTATTAGATGCCCCCCCATCTGCGTAGTACCTAACATGCCTTGGGGTGCAGCTCTGCAATACCGCCATCCTCACAGAGCTGACACTTACTGAAATTAATTTTAACTGTCTATTTTGTAATTCCTGCATTCTGCAGTCCACAGTGTCAACCTAGGACAAGTTTTAGGTTTGCTTGTTTCATAAGCTACAATGTTAATGTACTCCCAGAGTTATGACCGGCCAGCAGGGTGTAAGTCACACTGGCCACATGCTGACCCTTATATGGGAAGGGATCAGACGAAAAACAAGTTAAGTGATATCGTACAGACATACTTCAGAGTTTTTATTATTTCTAGGTGAGGTTTTATTTTCTTTTCAATTAGTTTCAATATATTTTTAAATTAAAGACTAAAAGCACTCAAGTGTTGTGCCATCTATTTTAAGCATTTCGTGAATGTACTGGGTGAGTACCTGTCACTATTGGCAACATTATTCTATGGCTGGGCAGTTAGGACGCTGAAACAGGCTGACATGGAGGTTTGTGTCTGGGAAAACCAGAACCTTTTTAAGAAAGCTGAGTTCCTGATTGTGGTTGAGAACAAGAGGGTCCAAAAATGTGAACAAAAAAGTGCGAGAAGTCCTTATTCATCCCAGACGGATTCACTGGAAAACTCACATATATTGAAAATTTCATCCATGCCAAGTGCGATAAAATAAAAGACCAAGGGGAAAGACTAGCTGATTTACACATGAAACTCCATCAACGCTGTTGTTAAACGAGTCAAAGGCAGCCCTGAAAGACTTAAAAACCACAGAACACTTTTAATTCCATGCTTTTAACTGGAGCAGCAGACATGGAACCAATACAGTCTGTGCTGTCTGATATCTTCTTCGTGTTTGTCTTCTCAGCATTTCTTTTACATTATGTATTCTCCTTAGTCCAGTACAGTACTTATACAATACGTCGCGCAAGAACAATATACCGTAATACAACCGTACCATATTACCGTACCGTACTGTGCACTGTTATAGGGCTGATAGCGCTACACGTGTAATAAGCATGTAATGGGTAACGTGCTGGAAATTTCTAAAACAAATATACTATACAATATAACTATTATTGTTATACTATTGCTAATATGAGCCTTACTGTTATTACCATCTTGTGTTGATATTTTTATTAAAGTACAGTATTTAGTTGATATTGTAAAATCCAGTGCATTGAGGCTTTATGTGTTGTGTGGGGAAAAAATAAAGGTTACAACCGGAATATGAATGGCTGTATTAAATCAATCAACCTTTAAGTGGGCGTATAACAGTACGTTACGTTTTTTTTTTTGGAGCGGGGTTTATAAAAACCATACTTAGGCTAAACTCCTCAAATGGGGCAGGGTTTATAAAAACCATACTTAGGCCAACCTCCTCAAATGGGGCAGGGTTTATAAAAACCATACTTAGGCCAACCTCCTCAAATGGGGCGGGTTTTATAAAAACCATACTTAGGCCAACCTCCTCAAATGGGGCGGGGTTTATAAAAACCATACTTAGGCTAAACTCCTCAAATGGGGCGGGGTTTATAAAAACCATACTTAGGCCAACCTC
>JABJVR010000106.1:10230330-10241893 GCA_025773905.1 Chitala chitala | reverse complement strand
CATACTTAGGCCAACCTCCTCAAATGGGGCGGGGTTTATAAAAACCATACTTAGGCCAACCTCCTCAAATGGGGCGGAGTTTATAAAAACCATACTTAGGCCAACCTCCTCAAATGGGGCGGGGTTTATAAAAACCATACTTAGGCCAACCTCCTCAAATGGGGCGGGGTTTATAAAAACCATAGTCAGGCTGACCCCCACTGAGGTGTATAGACACGGCGGGAGTGGGCCGTGCACAGAGCGCACAAACAGCGGCAGGTCACACACATGCAATACATTCACTGACACTGCTGACAGAGGGAGTCGGTTATTTCTATACAAAACAGCAGGAAACTGTTAAAAGTATGTACTGCAAAAACTGCTAAGATATTAGCCAGCATGAACAGAGATTGTGGATTCATGAAGGACTGAGAAGGACGATACCTCTGGATCTGCTGTACACAAGGAAAGACAAACACTCGGCCTCCAGCGATCATCAGGGGAGGAGAACGACAGAACCCTGAGGGAAGAGGGTCAGACTGAAACATCACTCACGCATCAGACATACACTTCTGTTCACCTGAACTCCGATTAACCACTTTACTGCACTTTACCCCAATCAGTACAATAAACTGTCTGGAATAAATTATAGGGATATAACAACACTCTGAATTTCATGCAGCACTGACTCTAAAATGTAGCTTGTATAATGAACACAAATCAGACCTAAACTACAATTTAAGTAAAGGTCTTACCAGATACCACCATCGCCTCATTAGGACCACAAGTGTAGAACATCTTCAGTTCGATCAATTAACTGTAAGACATAAAATGAAATGAAATTAATTACAGGCTTTCTGAAGAATGTTTAATTTAAAAATGCACTTCACAACTACAGCCTTGATTAAAACCATACAAAAAACAGCCAAATGTTTCTTGAGCTCCATAAAACAAACAATCTTATTTTCAGAAGGCAGAGACTATACTGCACTATGCTGCACCATGTTTACCAACACAGCACGTCTGTCAGAAGGGCACACGATTGCCTAATCTCCACCTTCACACCGCAACCTCTGCCCTGCCGCTCCTGTACACACAGCTGTAGGGGTTACACCATTATCAAAACCACCGAGTGGACTGCCTCTGTTAGGAGGGCGCCGGGAGTGGACTGGACAGGTTCTCATTTTTCAGGTTTGGTCAAGGAGACACCTACCCTGCTGTGAGTTTCTTTCCCCTCAAAACATCTGCACACTGCTGACCCTCCTACTCCACACATTTTCAAAGCGGTTTTTAAAAATTCTTTTAGGATGGCAAAAAGGGTAGTTTCTCTAAAATTACTGGAGTTTTGGGAACCATGCTGCAGTTTGGTTCACTCAGGTGGGGCCTCAGGTTCGCAAAGTATGACCATGTTGTCGTGGTGCTGAGCAGCTCCATGGCGACCAGAGAGGTGAGTTTACTCCAAAATCACCTAACTGACAAATATGAGACTGAAATTTTTCCTCCTTCACACTTTTGAGCTTTCCAAGTTTTCCTGATTCTTTCTTAGCCTGTCTGGTTTGGGGGACTCCAAACCCTCCAGGCTAATGGATTCTCTGCTGTCACTCCAAACACCATGTAGCAAGCTGTCAGCAATGACCCTGTTTTAAACACACATCTTTTAGACTAAAGAGTAGAAAGTGTTATGCTTCCTGCAGCTCTACTGAGTTGTGAAATGGGGCAGCCGGCGCTCATTAGTTAAGACATGCGTCGGCCATGCAGACAGCGTGCCATCTCTTCACCGACGCTGGTTCTAGGCATCATTTCCTCTGTGACACAGGGGCAAAGGTAAGTATTTTGCCTTTAATGGACACTAACCAATAGACAGTAGCACAGAACTCATCCCTTAAAGCAACCAACATCAGCTCCATTGCAACTTTTGGGAACCTGCAGCTGGTTTGGTGTTTCAGGGAGCAGCTATTGGCGAAGTGCCAGTTCAGGCTGCCTTCCACCGATTTCCTCGGCCACTACATCATTATGGGTGGGGTTGTTCCATTGTCCGTTAAAGAAGACCCTTTAAAGATTTCCCTCACCCAGTCTGTTCAGGCCCTGTAATAGTATTTTGGCATCGTGAGTTTTTACCACTGTTTCATCCCCCATGCAGACTAGCTCATGCAGCCTCAGCGGTAGGCCTGGCAAGTGTGTCCTTCACTGGTCTGATGAGATGCCCTGGGCATCTGCTGACATAAAACAGCCGCTAACTAACGCGACTCTGCTTATGCACCGAAGACCTGGTGCTCCACTCACCCTTACCAAAGATGCCTCTCATTTTGCCATTGGCAATGTGCACAAGCAGTTGGTAAATGGGATTTGACAACCACTGGCAATTTTAAGCCGGATATCAGCCCTAGTGAGCAAGAGTGTGGTTTCCTGTTGGAAAACTGCCCATTCACAGCATTTGTGAACCACAAGCAGAAAGTATTCGCTACGAACAAGATTTCTCAGCCTTGGTCTGCCAACTCTTGTTCATTTCCAGAGTTCACAACAGACATGAGCCACACGACAGGGAAAGACAACCTTGTGGCTGACTGCCTTTCTTGCGCCATTACGGGCCCAGTGCACCTTGGCATTGACTATGCCCAGATGGCTACAGGCAGGTTTCCGACCTTGATGTCCAAGTGTACAGTTATGTGATCACCGGCCTACGGTTGGCAGATGTTCCTTTTACAGCAGTGTGAGTTCCTTGTACTTGACATTGGTAGCACGCCTGACCACGTCTCGATGGACTGTTGGAAGCCCGTCAGTCTGGATTTGGACAAGCAGGCTGTGACTGTGGACACTCCATAACCCAACCAATCCACTACAGCAGGACTGATCTGGAGGATCCATCTGATCCTCTTGCTCCAGCCCCATATTCTAGGAGCAATTTTGACCTGGTGGTGCAGCCACCTTGACAGATGAATTTGTTGGTCTTGGAGAATTCTGGGAGACTGTGTGGGGGGTTACCCCATAATTGAACTCCCCACACAGACTGCCCCTTATAGGAGGCTGATGGAGGATCATGTTGTGGTCGTTAGGGCCGTGGAGTCAGAAGCAATTATTGGGTTACTGGAGTCAATAAAAATGTACAGACTCTGACTAAATGTGCCATATAGGCCAGTCTATAAGTTGGTCCATTGTACAAGTCCATACCCAAAATAACATTGGGCAGCAGACCTCAACAAAGACTAATTTCATATTAAATTACAAATATTTTACTTACTGTATCCTATTATATAACAGGCTATTTTACTGTTATACAGTTACTAAGATGGTCAGAGTTTAAACCAGTGCTGTGGAGTCTGAGCTGTGAAGTCAGAAGCAATGTAAACTGAGGAACTGATGGCTCTGTGAACAGACTCCACAGCCCTGGTTGTAGTTGTTTCACTCTTTTACACATTCATTCGTTGTGAAGCATTAAAGCTACTTTTTGGCTCTGGACATGGACACACTCGCCCTACTGTGCACCTTTATTTATTTACCTCAAAACACTTACATACGAACAGCTTCAGACATTAAAAAGCTTAAAAGCTTCTTTCTCTCATACCATTAACTCTGTGTGTGTACACACACACACACACACACACACACACACACACACACAAATCTACTTAAGTATGACTTATATCAGCGTTTATATAACGATTAATAATGAACATACTTTACAGTCTCGATCTAACCCAGACGTGGGCATCGCAGGGTCCGCGGGCCGCCTCCGGCCCTTGCCCGCCCGTCCCTCACGCTGTCTGCAGTGTTGCTATGTGTGCAAAGCGCACATGGCCCCGTCTCCACGCAGCTATAATCCCGCAAAGCCTGCTGGTGTGCGTCATTTCCGCATTTTGTTCACTTAGCATTGTTTATTCTACACTAGAAATATACAGTTCGCTTATTTTCCGCTGCCAGTTTGCCCATTTTACACTTTAAAAACAGACATATACAAAGAACGTAAGTACAACAAGATGCAGTATAGAAACTAAAATCAAGGATTTCGCAACATATGCTAGGATAGCGAGCTAAAAGGTTAAGATAGTTTGCAAAATCTCTAGGTCCCTCCTTCCTTGTTTTTTAATTACAAAAATAAAGCAACAGTGAGCTTGTAGAGTGTCTTAATGTAAATTATACCAGTATTTTATAAATCTGATTAGCCATCCAACTTACAGAGGTGTTTGAGGCGCTTTGGACGAAGTGTATATAACTTTATGCCATTTTGCCTCTCACATATATAACTAGCCATACTTACAACTCTAAAACTGTAAAGAACAAACATCCCGGAACAAACACTTACCAACAGCTACTGTAATTTGGCAAAAGACTAAACACCCGTCAACAAGTGCTGAACTTCGTAAAGGTGTCTAATACGTGCTCACGCGCGTCGGGGACCGCCCACTCACGCGCTGCCACTCCGCCCCTCCTCCCCGCAGCGCCCCCTGGCGGTCAGCAGGCCGAACTCCTACCAGCTCTGACCACAACGTGCTTCTCAAATTTGTTCCCACATTTCTTCTAGTTAAAATCTCTCCCACCAAGAGAAGCTAATGCCGATACCCTTCTAGTAATTTTGGAGACAATAATATTACTAATAATAAAAGAATGCAATGAGGTTAGTTACACAACTGGAAACACTCCAATGCTAGTGAATTAAGTACATTCACGTCATTATATTGAAGGGTAACATGACAGGCATTATTGTGTTGAAAGTATTTAATTCAATAGATTTTTATTTGATGTCTTTATTAATACAATGCATTTTTGTTCGTCTGTCCCTCTGTTGTATTTATCTCAGGATTGCCTACTTCTACGTGGGGAGGGGTGTTCATACAACGCTGAGCATTTAAAACATCTGTTAGAACAAATGCTGTCCGAAATACAGCCTGTCTATTACCATGTGGTAGGAATGACAAATTGCTTACATCATAGGCATACAATTCCTTATATTACATACTTTAAAGTTTAAGACTGTAGTAACACTGAATAAATGTACATGTAAAAGTAGTCCCAATACTGAATAAAAAAATGGAAGTACTTTTGTATACTCGATTCTAAATTATTAGTGTCATTGTTTTTTAATTTTATTTCATTTTATTTATTTATGAGTAGGGCTTTTTAAAACTTAAAGAAAAGCAGGCTTGTTGCAATGAAAACATTATGAGCATGTGAGTTAATCGATATTTTACTGGGAGTTACAGTAATATTACGCATACTCGTGCAGGATAATAAAAATATACTCACTAACAGATTTCTGAAATATAGAGATATAATTTAGTAGGACATAGCAGAAGGATTTATTACTGTAACGTTTTAAAAGTTGTCAAGGCAAATATAATGTCGAGCTTTCGTTTGGAATTCTATTTAGACGTGCACAGATTTCATGCGTTATCGATTCTCATGTTCTCAATTTTAAGTATTTTTGAACGCTTTTTAGATTAGTTTTGTTTTCTGTATATATTGTGATGATCTTATTTTACTGAGATAGTTACCGTATTTTTTTATATACAGGGTTTTCTTATCTTATTTTTTGTTTTTGTACCGAGACCCTATACACTATATACTGGGTTTGTACAGAAAAACATCCACATTTCATAAAATGTACTCAGCAGTATAGGGATGATATTACTATTTAAGTGTTATTTTAACCTAAATTTCATGTCGTTACAATTGAAATTATTGCAATAATTGTGTTTCAAACATTTAAAGAAATATTATAAAACGCACTGTATTACGAAGATGAACTACAAATTCCACAGTAAATTCGCTTATTCAGCTGTCGGCACGCCCAGTCCTTTTCCTGTCCCTTCCTTTACATCGGAGAAATCCCCCCCCCCCCCATTAGACCCATAACCAATTAACAACAGATTTCCACAGTTGTTGTTTGCCGCTGACCAATCAGAATGCAGAGCCTCGTTCTGGACATTCTCCAGACATATAAAGCCTTTGTCCCGCCTAAGTGATCGCTTAACAGGACTTCGCTGCCCGATGATCCCGAAATATTCATAAGTAACTTTAAACGTTTGCGTATAACAGAACAAACTTGAAAATGAGAGAAATTGTGCACATTCAGGCTGGCCAATGTGGCAATCAGATTGGTGCTAAGGTAAGCATAATTTGCATCATTTGCATTCGTCGTAATAAGATGTTATTTTAAACTTCTTAATCTGATGTTGTATTCATGGGATATTTTAAGAATTATTTCTTGGCAATTGCCTAAAGTCACTTTAACCCAGTGTCACATTTTCCCTTTTCCCCTTTTTTCCACGTTAAAAAAGTTGAATAAAAAATAAACAGATATAGACGCACCTGTTATTGAAATATGTCTGTTTTTAATTTAAAACGGCGTTACAATAAGATTTTCTGTTATTGTCATTTTAAAGCAACAGTTTGGTATTATTATTATTCTCATGATATTTTTTGCACAGATAAAAAGCACGCCATCGTAGTGATTTTATCCCGTGGACCGTTATAATGATGCCCTACATTTCAGCGTCTTTCCCTTCGGTCCCTAATAGAATAAGTACCGGCTCTTCCTGGCTCCTGGACACAAGCCTTTTCTCCGGCTAGGCCTGCCCATTCTCACAGCTGTGAATGCCACATATGTTCCCGTTATTTCATGCATGAAAACTATTGCGCCGTTCCCACATTAGATGCCTTGCGCGTCTTGCAGAATCTATAAACTGACTGCTGTAGATCGATGCCAAAGGAGCGGCGGTGTGAAACACGAGTGGGTGGGGTGGGGCAGTGCACGGGTGGGGTGCCTGCAATTGCTCAGGATTGGATCTCATTTCTTTCAAAACATCTCATTAATTTGCGTTGTAGAACGCTAAATTAAAATATTAGAGGTTTTTACGCAAGTATGCAGTATAAAAATACATTTAAATTGACAACTTAAAATCTGTTACTGGCTATATGAGGATTTAATTAAAGAAAGAAGCCTATCGTGAAATAAATTACAAGAACACGCCTTGGAATTATAAAAGGGGGAAAATATGTTTGGTTTCCATGGTGTTTACTTAATACAATTGTTTTATTATTATTATGCTATTAGTAGCGGTAATAATAGTTTTTACAATATGTCACATGCCATATTTTGTTTTTTTTCCACTTTGTTCAGGGAAACAATACATCTTAGTAAATGTTGTGGATTACACTATTTCATAATTTCAAGGGAAAAGAATGTGTATGACAATGAAATGTTGTGTATGTATCTGCCTTCAACTTTGCTTAGGAGAAGAAACAGCAGTATAGACTGAACCTTTATGACAGCCTGTCTCTGTGGGGGATGGGAGAGGAAAGAGAGGGCAGTATTATGGGCTGGTGCAGCCGATGTCGAGGGAATGGGGGCAGGGAGGGCAGGAATGGTAAAGAAGAGGCCAGTGTGACTGAAGGGGGACATACGGGGAGGGGGAATTTATTGTACAAATGTCAAGCATGGAGAACTGTTTAGCTAGCATAATGAGTGTTATTACTGTGTTATAGCGTGCACGGCATGTTGTTTTAACATCATCAGCAACCCGCTTTGACTTCTGCAGACTTTAGATCCCAATGCTGGAAAAATGAAAATAAATGTGTATTCAGTTGAAGTAATACTGATCAAACTCAGCTCTGTCTATGTGCATCTTTATGGATTTATGACTATGAAATATTGTTAGTTGACACATGTAGAAGAGTTTATGATTCTTATATGTAGATAGAAGAATTTATCACAGTGGTGCACAGACGTCCAAAAAATGTGAATTTACTGCAGTTTAAACCACTGCCAATATCAGCAACTTCAAGAGTATTTAATATGTGGTACAAATTATTGTCTGTTGGTTTTGGTTGCATTAATTTATTTTTTGTCTTCACTATAAAATAAATATGTAAAATAATAACAATAATTTAGCATCTAGAGTTTTATTTTTGGCTCCGTGTTTTTGGTTCATTTATAAAGAAAAAAACGTTATTTTTAAATCATATCGATCTATGTGCATATTTGATAGGCTCATGAAACCACATTTTATGTGGCCACTCCAGAATTTAAAAAAACATTTTCCTTTTCCTACAACAGTGTTGTCTTTTATCCAAGGGACACTTGAGTTATATTTACTTTGTTCCCTTTCAGTTCTGGGAGGTGATCAGTGATGAACACGGGATCGATCCCACAGGCACCTACCATGGAGACAGTGACCTGCAGCTGGACCGAATCAATGTCTACTACAATGAGGCCACAGGTAGAACACCTTCACTAACAGCCAATCACAGGCACAGATAGAGCACCTTCACTAACAGCCAATCACAGGCACAGATAGAGCACCTTCACTAACAGCCAATCACAGGCACAGGTAGAACACCTTCATTAGCAGCCAGTGACAGGCACAGATAGAGCACCTTCACTAACAGCCAATCACAGGCACAGGTAGAGCACCTTCACTAACAGCCAATCACAGGCACAGATAGAGCACCTTCACTACCAGCCAATCACAGGCACAGATAGTGCACTTTCATTAGCAGCCAGTGACAGGCACAGATAGAGCACCTTCATTAACAGCCAATCACAGGCACAGATAGTGCACTTTCATTAGCAGCCAGTGACAGGCACAGATAGAGCACCTTCGCTAACAGCCAATCACAGGCACAGATAGAGCACCTTCACTAACAGCCAATCACAGGCACAGATAGTGCACTTTCATTAGCAGCCAGTGACAGGCACAGATAGAGCACCTTCATTAACAGCCAATCACAGGCACAGATAGAGCACCTTCACTAACAGCCAATCACAGGCACAGATAGAGCACCTTCATTAACAGCCAATCAATGAAAATTTAAGCTATACTTTTACCATGTGAAGTGACAGTATGTACCTAACCCAACATCAGCTGTCTCTTGCATTCTCCTTATCCCATCATCACTTGAAGTACATAATGTCTTGAGAAATGTTATCTTTGTAGTCAGGTACTGAAGTGGTACCTGATGTGCATCTGTTTCTGTTTCTTGTGGAGGAGGCAAATATGTCCCCAGAGCTATCCTGGTTGACCTGGAACCTGGCACCATGGACTCTGTGAGGTCTGGTCCTTTTGGACAGATCTTCAGACCGGATAACTTTGTGTTTGGTGAGTCGAGTCACAGTGATACACTGTGAATGAGCTGATGATATGAGAAATGTCATGTGATTTTTTTTTGTTTTCATTTCTTCCCCGTTTTGCTGGCTGCTCGTCTGCCATCATCACCACCAGGTCAGAGTGGGGCCGGCAACAACTGGGCAAAGGGTCACTACACTGAGGGGGCCGAGCTGGTCGACTCTGTTCTCGACGTCGTCCGTAAAGAGTCTGAGAGCTGTGACTGCCTCCAGGGCTTTCAGCTGACACACTCCTTAGGAGGTGGTACTGGTTCTGGCATGGGCACCCTGCTGATTAGCAAGATCCGAGAGGAGTACCCCGACCGTATCATGAACACCTTCAGTGTGGTCCCCTCACCCAAGGTGTCAGACACTGTGGTGGAGCCGTACAATGCCACATTGTCTGTGCACCAACTTGTGGAGAACACGGACGAGACGTACTGCATCGATAATGAGGCACTCTACGACATCTGCTTCCGCACATTGAAGCTGACCACGCCGACCTACGGAGACCTGAACCACCTGGTGTCGGCCACCATGAGCGGAGTGACCACCTGTCTACGCTTCCCAGGCCAGCTCAATGCCGACCTCCGCAAGCTGGCTGTCAACATGGTGCCCTTCCCCCGCCTGCACTTCTTCATGCCCGGCTTCGCCCCGCTCACCAGCAGGGGGAGCCAGCAGTACCGTGCCCTCACAGTGCCTGAGCTCACCCAACAAGTGTTCGATGCCAAGAATATGATGGCCGCCTGCGACCCGCGGCACGGCCGCTACCTTACCGTCGCAGCAGTGTTCCGCGGGCGCATGTCCATGAAGGAGGTGGATGAGCAGATGCTCAACGTGCAGAACAAGAATAGCAGCTACTTCGTGGAGTGGATCCCGAACAATGTCAAGACGGCCGTGTGCGACATCCCGCCCAGGGGGCTCAAAATGGCAGTCACCTTCATCGGAAACAGTACGGCCATCCAGGAACTGTTCAAGCGCATCTCAGAACAGTTCACCGCCATGTTCCGCCGCAAGGCTTTCTTGCACTGGTACACGGGCGAGGGCATGGACGAGATGGAGTTCACAGAGGCCGAGAGCAACATGAACGACCTGGTGTCCGAATACCAGCAGTACCAGGATGCCACAGCTGAGGAAGAGGGTGAGTTTGATGAAGATGCTCAAGAGGAAGCTTAAATAAAGATGAAGTAGATGTTGTGGGGGGGGGGGGGCACTTTAAGTAACACTAAGGAAACAGGAGGATGAGGAACTAGAAAATGATGGGTATTGAAAAGAGGCTCAAATGTGCCTGTAAAACTGAAGGCTAAATGAATGAGTGAGAAAAGCCCAACCAACCCAGCAACTGATGATCTGTAGCAAAAGAAAGGCATGAGATCCAGAGGAGAAAAATCAAGAAGATATGTGAAGAAGAAGACGAGACACTGTGAATGTAAGGAAAGGGGAAAGTCAAACTCGTTGCACCTTCTAAACCAACCAAGAGAGTCAACAGTTACAGCTCAGTAAAAATATGACCACTCTACTTCGGTGATTCCATGAGTTTGTTTTTCTGTTACCTAAACTCCAGAGGAGACTGGGGCTGATTTGGGACCAACCTGAAAAACGCAGTAACTGGGGCGTCACCAGTCTTGACCAATAAGTCTGAAAAGTGGGGGTCATGAAGGCAACAAAGATCAAACGTAGGTGCACAACGTGTTTTCATCCAGCATAAGGTACAGAAAGTGCGAAAGAAAAAATTATGTCAAGATGTGAAACAAAGAACGGAAAGCAGTGATGATCCATTTTAGGCTTTTCTGTCTCCATGTAATTACCTTTTTGCCATTTTTCATGTATCACGACTAAGCATTACCTTTTAATTAGATCTCAGTGGTTATCGCATCATATCACATGAGAAGAAATGCAGTTTTCTTTACAGAAAAGGTTCAGTGTAAAAAGGGCCGTTGGCATGTTCATTCACGCCAAAGAGACGACATACTCACACGCATAGAAAACATTTCCATTGGGACCAACAGCTGAAACTTTATCACTTGACCGCATAAAAGTGAAGAATTTAAATAATGATTGACACCAACTGCCCTAAGTCTCAACTGATAGAATAACAGTGTGCTAACTACTTAAGTACTTAATTTTTTTACATCTTATTTTAACTGAAATAACATTTTTATTATTAAAGTGAAGTGTAGGGTTTCCCATTGATTTGAAGTGTTTGTTATTTTATTGTTTTATTAGTTTTTTTGTCATCATGTGCTGAAAAGCAGGGAGCCTCTGTGGGAAAATAAACATTTTTGTCAAAAAACAAAGTTTGCATCATATACAGAATGTGTAACACACACACTGTTCACATATACATAATGTGTAACACACACACTGTTCACATACAGAATGTGTAACACACTGTTCACATATACATAATGTGTAACACACTGTTCACATACAGAATGTGTAACACACACACTGTTCACATATACAGAACGTGTAACACACTGT
>JABJVR010000106.1:10218868-10230230 GCA_025773905.1 Chitala chitala | reverse complement strand
CCCCCCCCCCCCCCCCCCCCCCCCCCCCCCCCCCCCCCCCCCCCCCCCCCCCCCCCCCCCCCCCCCCACCGAATGATAGATGGGGTTATCTTAGTTGTTTTTACACCTTTCATTCCCAATAGGAAGGGGGATCGCATTTATCATCAGCTGAAAAAGTTGGGCTCATCTCTAGATTGGGATAGAGCCTGTTTCACCATGGATCCAGTGAGTATTTAACATGCTAACTGGTATACAAGTGTCCTTCTTGATGTAACATCTCCTGATCTTACTGAACATCACTATGGAGTCGTCCACCTCGAGCTGTGCAGCTGTACCCACACATTCTTTGCATTGCTGTCTGTGTGCAGAAACTCTCCTATGCAGTCCAAGAAGCTTTCATCCAGATGCATGAAGAAGGCGTGATCTATAGAAGCAAGAGGCTGGTGAACTGGTCCTGCATGCTCAATTCTGCCATCTCTGATATAGAGGTGAGGGAACCGCTGTAGACGCTGTGGGCCGGGGTGGTTCTGAATCAGCGGAGAGGTAAAGTGGCACTTCTGCGTGTTGAGGCTGGCGACTGGCATGTTCTGTCATTTGAATGTGATTGTTGGGTTTGTTGGCTGTCAGGTGGATAAGAAGGAGCTCACTGGCAGAACGCTGCTGCCGGTTCCAGGGTACAAGGAGAAAGTGGAGTTTGGCGTGCTGGTCTCCTTTGCCTACAAAGTAGAGGGCTCAGGTGAGGAGGCAGGTGAAAGGCGGTAGAGTGGGCCGGGGGTCACCGTTGGCCAAACTGACTCTCACCTGGCCTCACTCTGTGGCTCATCCTTCCTCAGATGAAGAGGTGATCGTGGCCACCACGCGTATCGAGACCATGTTGGGAGACACGGCAGTCGCGGTGCATCCTGCTGACCCGAGATACCAGGTTTGGGCTTCCTCCTCTTCCTCTCGTTCTTCGTCTGAAAGCGCAGTGTGCTTGCTGCATTAGCCCTGTTGCTGGTTTTGTCCTACAGCATCTCAAGGGGAAGATGGTGGTTCACCCGTTCTGCGATCGGAGGATGCCTGTGGTTTTTGATGACTTTGTTGACGTGAGCTTTGGCACAGGTGAGAAGTGTGGCAGTTCTTTTTATTCCCCCCCTCCCCCCGCCAAGTATGTGTTTGTCACAATTTAGATGTTTAGATTTAATCCTCAGTTGGATCATCTCCTCTGTTGTTTGGGTTTAACCTTATTTAATGCTTTATGTATCAATTCCTGTAACATGCCTTGGAGCAATTCTGCTGGGAAAGGCGCAATATAAAAATTAATTGGATGTTGCACCTTCACGCTTTCTCTTTTTCCCATCCTGCATTTCTGGAATAGGCGCTGTGAAGATCACTCCAGCCCACGACCACAACGACTACGAGGTTGGAGAGAGACACCAGCTAGACTTCATCAACATCTTGGACGAAAACGGATTCCTCATCAACGTGCCCGCTCCGTTCTTGGTAAATATCCACCCCGTACACTGTTTATATGTTCACGTTTGCACGTGTGGCTGTACATGTGTCACCCTCTGTGTCTCTCAGGGGATGAAGAGGTTTGATGCGAGGAAGGCTGTCCTCCAGGCGCTGAAAGACAAAGGCCAGTTCAAGGAAATTAAGGACAACCCCATGGTGGTGCCTGTGTGCAGGTGATCCCAACACAGCTTGTGTATATGAGACATGCCTGGTCTGAGGTGTGACAGGGACTTCTTCAAGCATACAAATTAAATATTTTTACTTATGAAATTTATAATTATTCAGTCATATTACTTTTCTGTACTACAGTGACTATAAAACCTATTTTAAATGCTGGTTTTTGTAATGTGGAGCAATTGATCAATACAAATCATGTCATTTCCTTCAGTTTTTAATGTGTAACTTTATTTTATTTGTTTTTGTAGCCATTTCTAAACTGTTTCCTGACATACTGTAATGTGTGTGCGTGGCACGTGTGGAGCGTGTAGCGTGCGTGACGTGTGTAGCATGTGTGCTGCATGGTGTAATGCACGAGTAGGCTGCGCACTGAGCTGGCTGTGATTGGCTGCCCTGACAGTCGATCAAAGGACATCGTGGAGCCGCTGTTGAAACCCCAGTGGTACGTGGACTGCAGGGACATGGGACGGCAGGCGGCCGACGCTGTCCGTGAGGGCAGACTCAAGATTATCCCTGACCACCACCTTAAGACCTGGTTCAACTGGATGGACAACATCAGGTGGACCTTTGTTGTGTCTTTGCTTTCTGCCGCTCCTCGTCCTCGTTTTTTGTTCAGTCCGCTGTTGTACTTGCTCAGTTCTGTTGACTTTTCTCTGACCCGCAGGGACTGGTGCATCTCCCGGCAGCTGTGGTGGGGCCACAGGATCCCAGCTTACTTCGTCACCATTGACGACCCGTCCGTGAAACCTGGTGAGGTACGGACCCTATAAGCCCTCTCCAAGCTTGTCTCTCTGAAGGTGGGCAGACGCCGTTTCCTGGTGCCCTTTAGCCATCTTTCTGCTGTCTTCTGCCAGGACACAGATGGGCAGTACTGGGTGAGCGGCAGGACCGAGGAGGAGGCGAAGGAGAAAGCTGCCAAACGCTTTGGCGTCCTCGCTAACAAAGTGTCCCTCAGACAAGGTGACTCTCAGTTTGACTTCCCCAGTCTCACTCTGAAGTGGTAGGTTTCTCATTTTCAAAAACATTGTTTTTCCCTCTTTCCTTTGCCTCTTCTGTGTTTCTTGTTCAGATGAGGATGTGTTGGACACCTGGTTCTCCTCTGGAATTTTCCCCTTCTCCATTTTTGGTTGGCCCAATGAGGTGAGGTCCTTGTTGCAGTTGGTGACGCTCGTTACGATCTGAACAAACATCTCCTCCATGACATGCTGTATTTTCTTGCACTCTGCTGGTTTAACTTTGAACTTGGCTGTCTTGACACACACGTTTTCCACTGGTGTTTTGGCTGACGAACACTTTTTTTTTTTTTTTTTCGTTTTTTTCTTCATGCTGTCTCCTCTGCCTCAGTCTGAGGACCTGAACGTGTTTTACCCCGGAACTCTTCTGGAGACCGGACATGACATCCTGTTCTTCTGGGTGGCCCGTATGGTTATGATGGGCCTTAAACTGACCGGGAAGCTGCCGTTCAAAGAGGTGACACCCTGACATTGTGTTTTTACAGCGCTGCGTGGGTCTTGTCATTTTGCCGACACACTTTCACGGGCGGGGCTCTGCACAGGGAACATCTGGTGCAGAGTGTGAACATCACACTGAAGCAGTGCCTGTGTTGAAATGAACCGAGGCGGCAGAGCCCCAAACGAGACGGCCTGTCTTGTAATATTGATGGCAGGTCTGATTCAATGTTGCACAGAACTTCATCATGAAGCGTTATGCGGCAGCGGAGCCGACAGGCTGCCACGGCAACTGGAGCTTGTGCTGTTGCCGGCGTGAGCCACGCGTTGCATCATATCTCGAGTCTCGGTGAATCATTGACGGCGGAGGTCCCGCCTTGCCTTACCCAGTGTACAACTCTCGTGTTCCAAGCCTTCCTTGTTGTTGTCAGGCTGTGTTGATTTTGTCTCTCCACTTGACCTCAGGTGTACCTGCATGCCGTAGTCAGAGATGCACACGGGAGAAAGATGAGCAAGTCTCTGGGCAACGTTATTGACCCCTTGGATGTCATCACAGGGATATCTCTGGAGGTTTGCCTACAGCTTTATCTGTTCGTACAGATGCAACAATTCCTGCATGTTTTTTATGATTAAGGTACCAAATCAGACTGAATGAATGAAGAACCGATGTCCTTCTGGTACCTTTTGAACATGCTCAGGGTCTACACATGCAGCTGGTGGACAGTAATCTGGACCCAGTGGAAACGGAGAAAGCCAAACAAGGACAGGTATGTATGCCCGCCTCCTGTTTGACCGTACCTAAAAATGATAACACCTGTGCACTCTACTGTGATAGTATGTACTTTGATCATCTGCAGAAATCGGACTACCCCAATGGTATCCCAGAATGTGGGACCGATGCCCTCAGGTTTGCGCTGTGTGCGTACACCAGTCAAGGTAAAGTGTCACCTGTTCTCCTGTAGCAGTACAGGTATGCTCCAGGTTAGTTTGTGGTGTCATCCCTCCTTCCCCTCCTGTTCTCCAGGCAGGGACATTAACCTGGACGTGAACCGGATCCTTGGTTACAGGCACTTCTGCAATAAGCTCTGGAATGCGGTGAAATTTGGCATGAAGGCCCTCGGTGAGAAGTTTGTGCCAAGGGAAAAGGCTCAGGTGAGGTTCTGAGCTGTCTCTGTGCTAAATTGGCTTGTGTGCTGGCAGATGTCTCCTCCGCCTGCCTTAACGCTGACTGTGTCGTCCTCAGCTGGGCGGAGATGAGAGCGTGTCAGACAGGTGGATCCTGTCCAGGCTGTGTGCAGCAGTTGAGCTCTGTGGCTCGGGCTTTGAGGCCTATGACTTTCCCGCCATCACCACGGCCATCTACAACTTCTGGCTCTACGAGCTGTGTGACGTCTACCTGGTAATGAAGCATCTTCATCTGACCTGCTGGCTGAGACGTTTGGGCCAATAAACTACTGTTGCCTGGTTTTGAAAATTTTTTTTTTTTGGACAGTAGGTGGTACACTCTGGACAATAAATTTTGGATTAGTTGCATTGAATGTCCACACTGACACAGTCTGGTTGGACCTTGGTACAGAATCAGAGGCTCAGGTTTAGCAATACCCAGCCTTTAAGGATCAGTGGCCTTTCACAATGTTGGGATCCACCTCATTTCTGTAGGTTAACGTGTTGTAGTAGCATATATGGAGACTTGGGCCAGCTTACTGAGTAGTTCTGTGTCGGTGATGTTATTGGGAAGGGGGCTCCCGGATTTAAGTGGGTTCTTCTACATCTCTCCACCCTAGGAAACTGTGAAGCCAGTCCTGAGCCGTGCTGATGGAGAGGACAGCACCCAAAGAGAGGTGGAGGTTTGCAGGCAGACACTGTACACCTGCCTGGATGTGGGACTCCGCCTGCTGTCCCCCCTCATGCCCTTTGTCACAGAGGAATTGTTCCAGCGCCTCCCCAGACGACAGCCGGACAGCCCACCCAGCATCTCTGTCACACCGTATCCAGAGGCGTCGGAGGTGAGGGAATCACAATTATAAACCCCCCCCCCCCTGCCTTGGGTACCTCTGTACTTTAGGTTATCACCATTGCTACACTGAATAGTACTGAGTTTTATCCTTTAGTAAAAAATAATTACTTTAGTAATATGGGTAGTTGGTCGTTGACAGCCTTGACCGTTCTCTGTAAGGTGCCATAATGTCGTTTGTGCTTTTTGCGATCAGTTCTGCTGGCACAGTGACGATGTGGACCGGCAGATGGAGTTTGTGATGACCGTGGTCAAGACGATTCGATCTCTGAGGGCCGACTACAACCTGACCAAGACGCGTGCGGACTGTGAGTCTGAGCCCCGGTGTCGTGAGAGTCTTTACCTGCACGTAACACCGTATCAATGCGTGTGTCAGCACAACATTTCACTTCAAAGTGTGAGTCACTCTCTCCGGGGAAGGTGGAAACTGAAGGTCAGACTTCTCGTAGGGTGGCAGAGCAAAATGAAGAGTTAGCAGTTTGTTGGTTAGGGCTGATCTGGTCAGGTGAAACATCTTTCACATTTGTGGCTATATACATTACTGATGTCCTTTTAAAGTGTCAAGTGAAGTCCAGGTGACACTGACAGTGCTGTAGGTCCCTCAGGGCAGGGTGCGGTCATCAGATGTTCATGAGTCCAATTCAACTCTGCATCTTTCAAAATGTAGATGTAAAGAAAACGTTCACCCTCAGCCTTAGACGTACGTTAGGTTACATAATCAACACACGACAACAGGCCCTGCTGTTGAAAAGAGTGACGATCTCATTATAACATTGATTTTTACATTTTAAATGCAGCACAAAACGACTAAGTGTCAGGAGGTGGGAAGGCATTGGCACCTGTCAAATCAATAGCAAGATACATCACTATTAAAACCAGTATTTATTCTAAAATTACCTTTGTAAAACCTAGAGAGCTAGGCTGCAGCAACACTTAATTTCTGTATATTTTATCTTTTACTGACCATAGGTTAGTTATTTACCACTACCACATTTTACTTAATGGGGGGGGATTGGCAAATTATATAATCTGTAATTACGCTTTATATTGCGTTTTTTTTATGAAAAGGGACATCTCCGGACACGGTTGTCCATGGTTCTAAGTGGACGGGGTGCAGACCCACCTGACGTTTTGGCGCTGCAGTCTACGGTATTCTCAGATCCTGATGAGGACTGTGTGTGTCTGAAGACAAAGTGTATCGTTTGTTCCTACCTCCAAACGTCACGCGCCTCCTTGCTGTGCACATCCTCAGACTGCGATGCCTTCAGGGTCTAGAGAAAGTTGTACAACTCGGTGCTTGACTCTGGTATAAATGTCAACAGATACTTAAAGTCTCTGTGTTTACATCTAAAAAAATTATAGGCCCTGCCCCAGTTATGTCCACACTTAGCAAGTACTGCTCAGGAAAAGGTGTTGCTTAACTTGGGGTGTGTAAATAAAAAGACCAGTGAAAAGTGACATGATTACTTATGAGAGCTTGTGAAAATGGAGTTTGTGGTGTTATCTGAATTTACTGAAACAGTTGCATTGTTTACCTGTTCGGCTGCTAAATTTGCAGATGTCCCAGAACAGCTTTCTTTGTGATGTACCTGCAAGTATTTTCTCAGTTGTGTCTGCACCTCTTCAGTGTGTCTGTTGTAGTGTTGTGTTAAATAATTCTTATGCAAATTTAAATTAAAAAAAATAATAATAATAACCAACTTAAATAATTGAGCAATAGAATCCCTGACCGCATTACCCTAACAAAAAGAGCAACAACACTGTACATGGAAGCTTTCTGAGATGGAGAGCGTCGTTTGCTTTTAGCTGATGGCTCATATAATGAACTATATATAGTGCTTTAAGTAGTAATTGAGACGCACAAATTTGAGTTTTAATAAAGTAAAAAAAAAAAATACATCATGACACCAACAGGTAATCTGATTGAATCATATTGTTACCAGCCGCCCTGGCTCAGTTCTCACATTCATCCTGACACTGGATATTGCTCTGTACTCCTACAGTAGTTCTGTGTACTTTCCATTGTGAATTTAAATTCAAATTTGGAATTTTAGCATAAAACAATTGCCCTGTCTTCATTTAAAAAGTTGAACAAGCTGCTGCATTCCAGAACAGAACTGGAAACAGAAATGCCACAGCCAATCACATGGCTGTGATGTGGTTGAGGGCGGAGCTGGTGTGGTTGGACTCTGGTTCTGAGCAGGGCCAGCCTGGCCCTGCTTTCAACATTGTAATTGTTAGATGCATACCCTGGGTGGGCTGGACCTGCCGTTATTGTTCACGAATCAATGAGTCGGAGTCACAAAATTGCAGGTTGAGTCGAAAGTCTGTTTAAAAACGACTCGAGTGGCAAACTTGTGTCCATCTCTGGCAACATCGATATTGCTGCCAGAATGTGGGTGTGGTTAGACAAATGCAGTGATTCTCTTGTGTGCTCTCTGCCAGGTTACCTGCAGTGCATCGACCTGGACACGGTCACTCTGATTGAGAATTACGGTCTCCAGATTCAGACCCTGTCCTACTCCCAGTCTATTCATGCTTTCACCGAGGCAAAAGGTGGCAGAGGGGCTGTCCCTGAGGGATGCGCTGTCGCCATCGCCTCTGACCGCTGTACCGTGCACCTGCTGCTCAAGGTGAGCTCCAGAGGACTCGGCGAACTCCGCAACACGGTCCGTGTGCTGTGCTAGTGGCAATCTGAGACGCAGAATCTCATACCCAATCTCTCTCACTGTCACCACGTCAGGGTCTGATCGATATTGAAAAGGAGGTGGCCAAGCTGACAGCAAAGCAAGGAGACGTGGAGAAGCAGATGCAGAAACTGAGGGAGAAGATGGAGAAGAGCGACTACAAGGAGAAGGTCCCAATGAAAGTGCAAGAGCAGGATGCTGAGAAGGTCAGCCGGGCCATCTGATTCCTTGCTCCTCTCTGTCTTTGTCCTACTTGTCCATCTCTGCTGTCTCAGACAGAAGCGCACCTGACTCACCTGCTCTCTCCCACAGCTGCGTCAGAGCCAGACAGAGCTGCAGAAAGTAAAAGAAGCCATAGAGAACTTCAGGAGACTGCTGTGAAGGTCTTCTCCTTGCCTACAGGGAACCACGCTTCTTTGTTCCTTTCTGTTGTTTACATCTCCTGTCAAAGTATAGAATGTTACTCTTCTAACTTAATAAACCCTGTTCTTCCTGGCTTTTTTTTTTCTAAGCACATTCGTACATCCAAAATGGACTAACTGCAGTAAAAAAAAAAAAAAAATTTTGCTATTATGAAAATATAAACACAAAATTGCCAAGGAAAACAAATGCAGCAACTGCTAAGTTTGACAAATGTACAATACAAATTTAAATGCACATGGTGTCCTTTCACCGACACACAGGATCTAGAGTCGTTTTCCAGCACACGGCCACTTACAAAGGATATTGATTTTCATATGAATTTCTTTGGCTAGCTTTTCAATACCCGACATTTTGTTGGTGGCAGAGGGGCAGTTGCACGACGGAAACTTCAGGAACTGAACTCCGATCGCACCTCTTGTCAGCCCTACTGTAAATGTTTGGGTGTGTCTCCTGTACAGGCTTGCAAAGCAGGCTTCGTCAGTCCTGCACATACCACAGAATTGTTAAATGCCAAATAAACAACATCAGAGGACATTTTCGAACCATTTTAATTATACATTACATTTAATAGGCATAGCTTAATTACAGAATGTTTGTTCATAACAGACCACAAATTAGACAAAAATGCCAAACAAAACCAGAGATAGAGAAAACCCTTGAGAGAGGCAGGGAGATGGAACAGGAGAAAGCCATGACACCTCCAGACTGCTTTAAGCTTGCGTTAGAACGACCTTACGTCGTTTTCTCTTTACCATGGAGATTCAAGCTTCTAATGAGTTCCAAATCAAACATTCCAGTGAAGAAATACTTCAGAAATATTCCTAATTCGGTAAACGTCTGAATATGACATATATACGTGTACACACAAACACATATGCAGGTGTGACTTGTATAACTTTCAACCCGCCACAAAAGTACAAACCAAAAGTTAAAAACCAGGACTGAGCGGCAGTCTTCAAACGGAGTGAACAAGGAAAAAGAAAAAACATTCACATTTGTAAGCATTCCTCCTGGCTGGACAGAGGAAAAGGCTCTGTGCAGAATGATGGGTAGGCGGAACTGGAGCTGTTTACAATTTAAATGGCATTTCTCCACCCTTCCTTCCTTCCTTCCTCTCTCTCCATTCTGGCTCCTGATCCCTATAATTTCCAGGGGAGCTGGAACTCAGTCCATGGCAGAGGGGTGCAGTGAGTTGACTCGAAGTTCCGCATGTATTTCTGGGCCTGAGAAAGGGAGAAAGGAGTGATACATACATGTTGTACACATTACTTGGGCTGACATAATGGCCTGGCAGTGCTTCTCACCAGAAAGAGGGCCAGCTGTCTCCTTCCTTCAGGAGTCATATCTTCACCTGTGCAGGAGAGACAGTAGGACAGGGTTAGAGGGGAGGATCCACACCTTTGGAGGAGCGAGAGTGAACGGTGGGTGGATGGGTATCTCACCAACACTCCAGGGGAACAGCGTCTCGCGGTCTGTCTGATAGGACTGCAGGACAGACACACACCAGTCATCATCCACTTCGTACCGGCTGTACACTGTGGCTAGAGAGAGGGACAAGCGGTTACACGTCCTGTTCAGGGTCCGCCCGTCAAACGCCCCTCATAATAATAACCGGCCAACACACGCAGGGCACAAGTTTGTCAGAGGTACATCTGGACAGACTTGTGTCCAGCTTCTCACCTTCTTCCAGTGGAGTTGTGGCCCCCAGCCACTGCCTCACTGCTCTTATACTCTCCTCCGTCATGACTCTGGGGTACCTGTGCAGGAGATACGAGAGGAGGTCACTGAGTCCTCCCTCCTCTATCGAGGTGTGAGATGGACAGGGCACTCACCTACCTAAACTGGAGCAGCTTAAGCAGCAAGTCGTTTCCTCTGTTGGACATGATGTCCTCTGGACCCCTGAAAGGTGGCGTGAGGAACACGACAGCGTCACCGGCACAGAATTCCCACAGCAAGACTGAGGCACAAGAAAACATTTCGTCTGTGCTGCTCCAAGATGTACAGCTTCTGCAGCCTAACTACCAGGCACAGCACGCACAGCACACACACGCTCACACAGCACGCACACGCTCACACAGCACGCACAGCACGCACACGCTCACACAGAGCACGCACACGCTCACACAGAGCACGCACACGCTCACACAGCACGCACACGCTCACAGAGCACGCACACGCTCACATACAGGGTATGGCAGTCAAGCACTCCTGAATTTTAAAACAGTCGATATAATGACCCACGTTGTAGTGATGATCTCATCTTTGGTTCTCCTAATCAACAATACTGGCCCCTGGTACCTAAACACACAAGTAAAACATACAGTTAGTCCAGTGATCATGTGCATATGTGTGCGTGTGTGTGCGTGCGCGAGCGTGTGCGTGTTCCCCTTCAGAGCCTCCGTGCTAGCTTGCGTTCGCCCTGTGGAGGTGAGGGTCTCACTTGCAGAGCTGCTCAGCGTTGTTGAGGTTCATGTACTGCCTGACTGTGTGTGTCACCAGAGGCCCTGCGAGCAGAAACAGCCTCATCATGAACAGTCACAAAAACCGTCTCCTTCCAACTGACCTGTGAAACAGCCAATCACCACCTCACCAAACTGAGTGCGCAGCTGCGCTATATTTAACACATGCAGGGAGAGAACGGTGAGATGTGGATACCCACCCTAAGGCAAGATTACCAAGATACCCCTGTTCTGTCCCCAGACCCCAAAGGAAAAGAATTTAGGCTTTTATTAACCCCCAAACTTTGAAAAAAAACATCTCATGTCACACCCAGAATTAGAAGTCTGCCCACGGAGGCAACACCCTCCAACCCCCCCACACTCACTCCAGCTGTCCGGCATGACCTTCAGCGCTAGGGGCAGCAGGTCGTCGAAAGAAGCGTCCAGCACGAGGGCTCTGATCTCTGGGTACGACATGACAGCCCAGCTAGCTGAGAGGGAGACACGGGGGTGTCAGAGACTGAGGTGGGTACAGAGGGAAACACGGGGGGGGTCAGAGACTGAGGCGGGTACAGAGGGAGACACAGGAGGGGTCAGAGACTGAGGCGGGTACAGAGGGAGACACGGGGGGGTCAGGGACTGAGGCGGGTACAGAGGGAGAAACGGGAGGGGTCAGAGACTGAAGCAGGTACAGAGGGAGAC
>JABJVR010000106.1:10192550-10204924 GCA_025773905.1 Chitala chitala | reverse complement strand
GAGACCTACGCCCACGACGAAGGCACATCGAGACCTACGCCCACGACGTAGGCACATCGAGACCTACGCCCACGACGTAGGCACATCGAGACCTACGCCATGACGTTTCCCAAAATGCACAAATCTTACATATGTTCGGAGAGGTTGTCCTGACACCACACTAACAAGGCATTAACTGTATGCAAATTCCTCAACATCTGTGATCAGGTGAATGACTCGTCTTACAAACCTGATGAGATTGAGTTTTGCCTAGCAACACAGAAATTGTTGAATTAGGAGTAAAAGAAAAAGTGTAGCACATCCTCTTGATGATCCAGTGTTTAGATGTGGAACAAAGGACAACACTTCTTGTCAGGATGTCAAAGATCTGGCTGCAAAGGAAGCAAGTTGAACTGTAATCAACAAACACTGTTCCCTATGATCCTTTGTTGTTTAAATATATACAGGGAGTATGTATGGCCTTGAAAAAAGCATCTTCCATAAATCTGTTCTGGCAATTAGAAAATTGTAATGGGTCCAGGGTGTCACACAATGAGGAGATGCTGTGGGTTTTGACCAGCTGCTCAAAACATTTCATGATGATTGATACAAATTCTACAGTTCACGGTAGTCCTGAAGGCAACTCAGGGTTTTTATTATTATTATTGTTACACTATATAGCTACACTTTCTAACAATTCTTAACTGGATTCTTATTTTGAATATACAAAAAATTTGCAAAGCAATAAAATCACTTTTACCCTGGCAACATTTTATTTTTCACTCTGATTTCTTTAGTCCCTGTGTTTCACAATAATGAGCCATCTGCATATACTGATTTTATAATTATATCTCCATCTAGCGGTGATTAACAGTAATGTCACATTTGACAAAATTTGTATACATGGTATTCATCAATAAACAACCTAACTACCCTGTATGTGCACAAGGACAGGCTAAGGTTAGGTACAAAACATTACACAAATCCAAAACTCAGGTTTGGTATTCCACTGATTGCCCTTTTCATACATTTCTGCATCCAGGGGAGAAATGTTATGCTTCGCTTTTTCCACTCGCTAGTGTGGCTGAGACGGAGGTAGCTGTAGCTCTATGAAGTACAGTCAGGGGCACCGTAGCGGGATAAGCAGACTGGAAATCTGGACATTCTGTCAAATGCCAGAGTGGCCGGCCGACCTAATGTGTGGATGGCCGTCAGACACAGTAACGTTAAAGTGCACAACAGGTTTAAAGTGTGCATTTGCTCGAATTGTTAAACAGTTTGAATGGGTTGTAGAGGACACCCCAGACAACAATAGTCAGAAGACATTTAGTCTGCAAATGTTTTTTGAGCCCCCCCCAGGGACGGGGACTTCAAAAACTCCAGGGCTGTTTTCAAGTCACTCTGTTCCTGAATAAAACCTTGGATGATTCCAAGGGCCTGAGATCGACAAGGGCCCACAAAAGTCTGAAAATCCTTGTTACAACAGTGTTGTCTATATACATTTATGTATTGTTTCTACACAGACAGTGTGACTGAGTGACATCTGTGGGTACGCAAATGAACATGCATATTGAGTTAACGTTTTCCAATTTAATAAACTTAGGGTACACAACTAGAAATGCATTAACCGTCCATTCTAACAATCCTAACCTAACAATTAAAATAATATCTTTCATGGAGTCCAAAAATCTCTAATGGCAACCCTGTGTATGGTAGGGTTTGGGATTCTGTGGACAGGCCAAGGAGAGAACTGCAAGACTTAAAAATTCCCTTTATAAGGGTCTTTTCAAACCTGTACTTCATTTGCATTAGTCCAAATCAGCAGACGAATTACCACATTTGGTCCTTTTTCTCTTTGGTTTGGTTTCTTTTCACACAGGGGGAAAAATCCAAGCGAACCAAAATGCATCACTACCAGTGATGTGAGACTGTTCTCTCCGCTCATTGGTTAAAAGTGTCTGGGTTGGGAATGAGAACATAAACATAGCAAGAAAATCCATGTTCTGTACTGGTGAATAGTCCAATGAAAGAAATTTTGTCTGCAGAATGGAGAAACAGCACAACTGGCATTTCCTCATAGCGGTAGTAATCATCTGTACTGCTGCCTCAGTTTTTTCACTTTTTGCAATGTTCAGCAGACTGTACAAACCCCTTTTACTTAAGCCGTTGACTGAACATTTTGAACACTTCAGTGTTTTATTAGCTGTTTATAGGAGCTACCAGATGTTCTCATCTTCTCAAATATCAAGAAGGCAACACCTCGTTGTCAGTCCAGGTGAGACCGTGATTCACTGTACTGCTTACTGCTGGATGTTTCAACTGTTCACATAAGCTCTGCTGCATCCCAAAATGCAAAGTGGACCTCGCAAAGGGCGCCTCCAATCTCAAATTTGCAGTGTACTACTTGTAGTTGGTCCAACTCAAGGTCGGATCACATTCATACCACAAACAAACCACTCCAAGGTTTATTTGGACCAGACCGAGTCCAGTAAAGTGTGGTTGTTTTGCTTTGCACCTGAGTTCAGGCCTGCCCAAATAAACCACACCAAAAACAAACAAGAGTTTGATTCAATCAGACTAAACAAGGCAGGTGTGAAAACACCCTAAGACTGCTTCCTTGTTTTTCTCTTATTTACAAAAAAAAAAAAATACAAAAGCTAAACAAAAGAATTCGTCTAAACAACCTTAAAACCCAACGCAAACACTACAACAATTCTGTGATTGACTGTGGCTCTTGGTGTAGGCCAGGACCACTCTGCCCCCCAGCTGAGCTTCAGGAAAGGAGAAGACATGAAACTGATTAATTGTGATCTAGTTCAGTTTTTCTGCCTCATGTTTTTTCCTACAGTAAAAATAACACAAAATTGTCGTTGTGAAGTTAATGGAAAGCGTTTCAGAGATTTTCATATACTGTAACGTGTACAACTACATTATCGAAAATTAAAAGGTATTTTAAAACAAATCAAAATCAGTTAGACGAGCTCAGTAGCATATTTACCTACAGTTTTAATTAGCACATTCAAACGTAGTTACTTTACCTTAGAAACATACCTGAATGCAATAACTGGAACAAATCACTTAAATAATAATAATAATACACTTTCTGTTTGCACCAGCCTTCTCGTGACCTTGAATTTTAAAAGCGCTGGAAACGAGTAAAAACGCACGGAGTAACACGAGCCCTACTACCTTCTCACGATGGCGGCTAAAAACGACAGCGGAACTCAGATGTAGAAGCAGCGCTCTGATTGGCGCGTTTCTGTTGTTGTCGCTGTCCCTGATTGGCGCGTTTCTGTTGTTGTCGCTGTCCCTGAGTTTAGTGAAGGTGATCGACAATTACTCGGCATAGCTAGCTGTACTTTAACCGTGGTGAGTAAGAGAATTGTATAGTTTAATACATGTTTACTTGAATGTACTAAATCGCGTTATATGTTTGTATTATAGGTTTTCCCTTTTTATGGTGAATGAGTTATTACTTATAAGTAATGTTTTAGATTGGTGTATCTAGCTTTTCTATTTTAGCAAGTAAGGTCGTTTGGATTGCTGAAGGGTGATACAAACGAATGTATGCACTTATTTTTTTATGATATAATTATGCCTGTGTGTACTACATTTCAATGTCAGGTATACGTATTTAAAAATGTTCTGTTTTTTACTTTACTGTATTTATCCTCCGCGTGACGGTTATTTTTTGCAAACAACCCTGAGTGAAACGAAAATATGTACGTGGAGATCATAAAACTAACAAAGTCTCTTGACGAATTAGTTATTTTCAATGGAAACATTATCGATATTTTCGACGTTATTCGAAATAAATGTCGACAGAACGTCGTGTCGCTAGCAGCGGTAGTATGTTCGAGAAGATCGCGAGGGCGTGCCGTTAGCAGCCTAGCATTTTTTGACAGGAAATGGCAGCTGCAGAAGATGCAGTTGTGGTTATGTTATTTCTGTTTTAAACAGAAAAGTATATTAAATATATATATTAAAAGTATATTCGAAAAAATTAACTCAGGTGTTTTTACGGTCTATAGAGACACCATTTTGGATAACGGCAGAAAAACCGTTTCGTAATGTGGCCACGTGATGTTTATGAAATTCACGTTGGCGAGAACACGAACTTTTTAATAGTTAACTGTATAAGTTCATAAGTAACGAAACGTGTTCTTCCACTGCTGTTACGTATTGTATCTTGTAACCATGTACTGCATAGATGGTTTTTTTTTTTTTGATAAATCCATACATCACACTGATTGTATTGTTTTGGTCTGTATTCAGAAGCATCGATACATTTCAGAGGAACTAACCATGGCTGCCACTCAAAGACAAAGATACACTGTATGTTGGGAAGAGAGTGAATGTCTAACGTATTATGGAATGCTCTCCCTTCATGAGATATTTGAAGTTGTCGGTTCCCAGTTAACGGAAACCGACGTGGAAGTTCTGTCGTTCCTGTTAGAAGAAACGTACCCTGGACGACATCCCCTTGACCCAGCGGGCTGGACAGCCGACACGTGCCTCGATGTGGTTGATTCATCCCCCAATCCCAGGCTCTCAGAGGCCTGGCGTCGGGTACAGCCTCATGCATCACCTTGTCCCTCAGAATCCCGGCACAGGCCGAAAAGCGGCGTAGAACTTCTCCTTGAACTTGAGAGGCGCGGGTATCTAAGTGAATGCAACTTGGAGCCACTGTTGCAACTGCTTCGAGTTTTAACACGGCACGATTTACTACCCTTTGTGTCTCGCAAGAAAAGGAGAACTGGTAAGAAACACAACCCAGTAGATTTTCCAAGTCCAGTTTTATTAATATTTCCTTGGCTTTTATTGCAAAATGTATCCATCATAAAGGGCTGTGCTGTTTTTCTTGTCTCCTTATGTGATTATTGTACTTGCAATAGTTAAAATTCCAAAGCAAAACCCCCATGAATGCTTCTGTGTACAGTATGTCTTAAATGTAGAGAAGTAATTTCCCTTTGGGATTAATAATCTATAAAATCTATAGTTCTATACATTTTTTTAATATTATGTTTTTTTTTGCATTTCCCCCTCAGAGTTGCATCCTGTCTAGTGCATGATTATACTTGGAGCTCAGACTATACTTTTCACAAATCTTAAGAAATTTTATAATCTAAATAATTTTGGTGGGGAAAATCACGTGTTACTCTAATTGTACTTTTTTTTTTTTTTCACTCAGTGTCTCCAGAGCGTCACAGTGTTGAGTCTGCAACAGAAGGCCAAAGAGACATTGATGTGGTCAGATTTTCTGATAACTGTGGACCAACAGACACTTCTGAAGACTGCTCACCACAGCAGTGGAGGGCAGGTTAGTATTAGAGGGCATGGCCAAGTTGTTTAAGGAATTCATATTCAAATGAATTTACTTCCTAAATTATATGTGGACATGTCTGGTATATGCGTTATTATTTCAGGTTGCCAGCAGGGAGATCTGTATATTATTTGGCATTCGACCACCATAATTTGTGTATTTGCGTGGTAGGTGTCGATCCTTCCAGACAAAGGCCCTCTGCTACTCGCCGCAAGCGTTGCCGTGGCCGGCGTCGTACCAAGGTGGACCGTAGCGCCTCCCGCAGGAGGACAGTGCAACTGTCACAAGCTTCCATTGCCCCATCAGCTCCACAAGAAAAAATAACATGCGGTAAGAGCACCTTTCTCTCTTTGCATCTATTGGCCATTTCCTCAGAGTAAATGAGCTGCTCTCTGCATTTGTGACTCCCTACTCCTACCTCGCCTGCTCTCTGTGCACTTGCCCATGCTGCACCATCACTTCCTCAACAGTGCAGATTTTAAAAGCACTAACTGTTGGCGCTTAGCTTTTCAGTTAGTCTGAATCACGCAGTTTTGTGACTCCTCTGCCAAGGCCATTGGGATAAGAATAAAAACTTGTAATGAACCACACGTTGCAGCATCCTTGAATCAGCTCAGTGTGCTCGTACTCATTTGTCCTATTTCAGTCCATGTGGTTTTTTTTAAATGTCTTAGGATGACAGGGGTAGCCTTGGTTTGAAATCCAGTTTGTGTCATGATCGCTAGCTCCTTCCCACGAGACAGACGTTTGCCGCTTGTCTTAGAGGCGTCTTCTAGGGGCGTTTGCTGATATCCTCCCTTAACCAAAGCTGGTTTTGTTTTGCATAGCATTTTGAGAACTACAGCGCAGTCCAAACATTTAGTGAGTCCTCATTGGAAAGATGCCAGCTTTGTCACGTCAGTGAGAGGTTGTGATCAAGCCATTTATCTGTTAAATTTCCTGAAGTCCTTGGTGACAAAATAAAACATAACTGACCTTTAATGTATTTGTGCTTGTTATGAGCAAAAATGAAAACATATTCACTGAGCACTGTGACTTGTTGCGGTAAGATTAGTATCCTCCTTAGTGCCTGGCCTTTTGCACATTACCTGTGAACTGTAGAGCTGATGCTGTTACAGGAGATCTTGTAAGAACACTCTTCTTGAAATTGCAAGGTTTTTGTCCACAGAATATTTCAATGACTGAGCACACACATAAGCTTTGTCTTGCCTTTCTCCCAATCTGACATTGTAAATGGGGCTTCTGATGTAACAGCAGGAACTAGAGTTGGAGTCTTTCCCTCTTTGTCCATCTAACACAATTTAAAACTGGCTAGGGTCAAATGCCTCTCCATTTTGGATGTTATCCAATATAAAATTATGTAAATAGATTAAATTCAAATCAGTTCAGTTTATTTTTATATGGTGCCTTTCACAACAAGTTCCCTTAGATTGCTTCACTGGAAGAATTTACAGATGGATAATATGCCCCTGAAGCAAACTTTAATTGTAATTTTTTTTCAGCAGCAATTTAACTGTATTAATCTAGGTAATTGGCACACAGTAAGATGCACATCTGGGGAATGTTAACCAGTGGATTTTAAACTTTAAGTCAATCTCAAATAGTCACATTCTGAGGATAAGCAAGAGGAAAAAGTTGTAAAATGGCTACCCCTCAGCCCACACCTGTAGTGAAATTTCTAGGGCAGTAGGGATAGATTTCAGACTTGATCCATTGTAGAAATAATGTGGACTCGCACTGTACAATGGTGTGATTCACCATGCATCTTACACACTGTACAGCAGGCCTCTGGTGTCGTGTTCTTTGTGCAGCAGACTCTTAAGGATTTCAAGGCAGTGTTTTTGTGCCTGATTATGAGAGCTTGAAAGCTTTGCTACTCGGGTTGATCTCAGATGGAGTATTTAAAAAAATGGCAGCAGTGAGTTGGTTGGTGGTTTTTTTTTTTTTCGCCATTTAGCAGCTAATCCAAAAGACTCTAACACAAAATAAGAGCTATATCCATCACATATGAAGTACGTTCCTAAATTTGAATATTTTGAGGGTCTTTGCTTCATACTAAAGTGATATTTTGAATTTAAAAGTCATGTACAAGTGATGACTTTACAGTTGTGCTTATTTCGGTGTACACCAGATGCCTGCTGGGGTTTTCATTGTGACAAATGGACAGGTCTGCATAAGTGAGTCTTGCCCGTGCTGTTTCACCATTAGAAGTTCAGTTTTGTTCCTTGTTGTGCATTAATAATGACTATGACAGAAAGAGAGAGAGAGACAGAGAGACCTCCTGCTACAGGGGAACAAACATCCAGTCCTTTAACACATGAATTATCAGGGTCATCTTGATAGATGATGCACATGGTGCCGTTTGTTTTGTGGACTTTGAGGTTGTTCCTGTAACGTCTCCGCCAAGGGTGTGCTTGGATGCTGCACAGAGGTATATTTGCTGATTCTGTTCATTTCCAGTCAAGGCAGAGGAGGGGAGTAGGCTGAAGAGGAACTTACAATGCAGAGCCTATGATTGCCGGTCTCTTACTTTCTCTTTGTGAGCATGTGTGTGTGTGTGTGTGTGCGCGTGTGTGCTTGTGCTGACCATGTCTCACCACTCCCCTTCATTGTTGTAGTGTAATGAAAATAACAGAGAAGGTTCTGTTACACTTTCTCACTCTGTTCATCATCTTCGTTTGTGTCTGTTTCTTCAGAAACTAAACTACAATGCCCTCTTGGGTCTTCTGTTCCATTGACTAGATAAACAAAGCATGACTGTGCTGATGTTCTGTTATGCCTAAATTTTCAACCCATAGTGGTCAGTTCCAGAAAAAGGTGTGGAATTGTGAGACAAGTAAGTCCGATTCTGTTGCCCTCCATTTTCACTGTTCCTGGTTAAAATGACCTCAACACTGTTTAATATTCATACTTCTGTAATGGTAAATTTACTTTAAAGTAGCAAAGAACATTTCAGTTGAACTCCAGATAATGTCGTCCTCACTGCACTCCTCAAAAGGAAAAATGCAAAAAGTTTTTAAGGATGACATTTTTCAGTGCTTTAAGCAAACTATATGCTTTCAGTCAACCTTTGAGTACGTATCCATACTTGTAGTCTTACTGTCCCAAACCTGTTTCATCAAGGTTTTTCCTAGTAGTACGAAAGCAGAACTTATTTCACGATATGTTTGGGCTCAGCAAAGCCTCTAGCTCAGAGCAGTTCAAACACACCAAAGTGTTACTTGTCCAATGGAAATGTCTTGACATCGCATTTGATTCCACCAGGTTGACTGAGGATTGAAACTCAGATGGGTAGGAAACAGAGAGAGACACACTGCAATGAGTCAGTCACGTCTCTCTGTCCGTACGCTCGATCGCTCTCACGGTCGGCCCGATGCCACAGGTAAAGAAGCTCCATGTGGGGGCTGCTATGATGCTCTGTGTTCAATGCCTGTGCTCCAACAATCCCCCACCCTCAAATGCTCTCCAAGTTTGTTCAGTTGTTCTCTGTGGTGCTTCTCTCTGGCTACAAGTGATGGTCGGAGAACCCAAACTGTCTTCACTGTCTCTCTGAGTATGGTCCTCTACATTTCACGCAGCTTGCCAACAAGTCTCCAGTAAAATTGTCCTCACAGATCTGTTCTAGGAAGGTGCTCAGGCGGCTCTCAGAACATTTCAGAAGTTTAGTTGCAACAGAGGCTTTCAAAGTGAACCTGCACTATGCTCATTGAGCTACTGACCTAATTCATAATTTGTGCCTAAGATGGTATTTGAATTGTGTTGGTTTTACTTTCTTCCTCATTCAAGTGGGTTTAGTGTTGCTATAAAGCAGAAGAAATAGACCTTACTATGGTCCGTATGAATATTGCATTAAAGTCTGCCTCGTATTCTAAAACTGTTCCAAAATGTTAGTTCAAAGTGGATTCCTCTCCTAGTACTAGAACTGTTAAGGTGTTACTTCTCCCCTTTGAAATATAAATTTCTGATGATGTTTTAAAACTGCTCTGGAGCCTTTGCTTGAACAGTTCTAAGGAAAATGCACCAACTGTATGCTGCGAGTTATTTGTGAAGCCTAACCCAGACCTCTCTACCCTCACGGAGTTGAGATCACATGACAAAGATAAACTACGGGATACTCTAGTAATTTCCTAGACCTCTCAACTTGATGACAGAATGACACATTTTAACTGATGTCCACATTATGGTGAAAGTTTGGTAACCTTTCACAAAACTGTTTTGTCTTACAATATGGTTTCTCAAGGAAACATGATTAATGTTTAATGGTTCTGTTATTAGAAAAGGCAACATCACACTTTTTTGCAAATTAGTCCAAAACAAAAGATAAACTTTGGCAAAAAAGTAAATTGCAAGCAGTAAAGGGGCCTTTGTTTCTTTGTGCCAGGAAGGTTAACGAGTCAGTAGTATTGGTGGCTTTAATGTCTTTCTTCTAAAAGAATTAATCACTAAAGATATAGAGCTGTGCCTCCTGTTGCTCAGACTGGCTCACATTAAAATGTTGAACACAGTTTATGAGAAAATCACTGCTTCTCTGTTATAGCCGAGCATTGATCAAAACAGCAGTGGGCACTCTTTTGTAAAATAAACGACACTGCACACAGTCCAAAGTGAAAGTCCATAAAGTGCTTTACATTTTCCCCATTTTGTGTAGATTTCAAATGCAGGTACTAAAGTTTAAGTGGATGTTAAAGTGCTATTCCAACACCAGTTGAGATAAATTTAATGTAGGAGTTGTTCTTTCTTCATTTGGAATGGACCAACAGGTGCTTATCAAACCTCAAAAACCAAAACGCAGACATACATTAACTTACTACAGCTTGTCTATTTATAACCTCGGTTATTAATCTGGACGCAGTGCATGAACCAGGACTGTGGTGGGAAAACACTAGAGGACATGGCTAATGGCCCACGCACACTTCTCCTTAAGAGTGCCTCTCTAGTTGCCTGTGAGGTAAAATTACACAAAATGTCTGCTCACCAAATGGCCAAACATAATGTAAAGGGCCGTGTTCCTGGGTGCCGCGGGTATTTGGCTGTTAGCCCTGGCTCATTTTGAAGGACAGCGAGTGGAAAAAGGAGTGGACTGTAGTAGTCAAGGTTTTCAAGTACAGCTCTCAAACCTTGGCCTCTTTACTGAATGCAACAACAGTTTTGAAATGATTCCTGGGTTGTTAAAATTTTAAAAACCTAACAAGTCTGAGCATGTCTTTGCTCCATTGTGGCAATGTGCAAAAAAGCAAAAGCACGGTCAGTTTTGATGATGGTAATTACAGAGAATTGCGTGTTTTTCTGCTTGAGGTATGCATGACACTATGCAAATGCTTAATTAGCAGTTTACCACATTTTGTCATGAATGTAGAAATATCCGCGTTATTTCTCTGTAGCTGAAAACAGAGTCCACTGTCTAATATGGCAATGGTTTGATTGATGGATTGTCAGTGATGATTAATTTTTGTGTATGACACTGAACTGAAACAAGCGTATCCCTCCCCCACACCAAAACATATTATTTCATCTAAATAAACGGCTATTTAAATAATCCAGGTTTTATATCTACTGTTTGCAGTTACTTATAAATAGATGCATATATATATATAATATATATTTCAAAAATTATTTTTTTTATTTGCAGTTGTTTTCAGCACCACTCAATTTTCCTGGAAAGCTAATAACTTAATTTCATGGTATTTAAATCTGGCATAGAGGTGAATAATTATCATTCATAATTATGAAAAAAGTGATTATTGTGGAATTTTGCTTTGATGGTTGCCACTATAGAGGAAAGACGTAAAGACTTTCAGGAAAATGTGTTCAGGGTTGTTGTTTTAAAAAACCAATCCTGCAGAGTAAGGGGTCAAAGTAAATCCAGTCAGAAGTGGAGATGTAACGTTCCTGATTGTGCTTAAGAAACAGCTGCTGGAATGAAACGAAAGCCAACTGCTTGTCTTTTTTTTTCTCCTTTCTCTGTGTTCGCAGTTCAAAACAGACTGACTCGTGTCAGCAAGTTGGTCATCCTCACAGACAAAATGAGAGCGAGGGAGTGAACGCAAAAAGTTGAGTGAACAAAAGATGAAAGCGAGAGGCGGGCAAACGGACAGCGCTGCCTTGTCTGTCTGCCCGGCTCCCTCTTTCAAGCTCTCGTTCTGTCACTCGGCAGAAAAGCGGATCAATAGAGTCGAAGCTCTCCCCATCAACTGACGTCTCAAACGGTACTTTGGCTGGTGTTTTGTTCCATGAATTAGAGAAATGAAACTGGGTGTTGTTTTAAAAGGAAAACTTAGAGCTGTTACTTTTCACATTGTCTGGATCTCACTGTCCTGTCCTTGTCTGATGAAGCTGTGGAGCAATTATATGGCCTCACCCCCCTTCTAGTGTTTATTTTCAGCAGTGGTGGGGTGTTGCTTGCTTCCATGTTGCGCTACTGACACAAATGCTCTGCCCCAGTGCCCCAGACGTGCACAAATTACCACATCCTTGTTTCTATTTATTGTTCGGGGCATTAATGCGTATCTCACTGACAACTACTGATCAGTCAGTTAAGGTCCAAGCCGCTCTCTGCTGGGCGTAGGACTCTGTGATCGATATTTCACTGTAAACATCAAAATGATGGACCGTGTAGGTCTCTGTCAGTGTGACTTAGCTCTGGCCAAAGCCGTTGAAGCTCCTCACGTTCAGTCAGGTGCTCTTTGTAGGTAATGCTCTTTTGACCTGACTGTATTCAGCACGAGAGCTGCGTTTGTGATTTTACTCATGATGTGATCCAGACCTAGAGCATATTATTCTAAATGACCAGCAACCACCTCGTTCAGCAAGCAAAATGCATTTTCTTCTCTCCTCCCTGTTCTAGACCCAACTTAATGTGGCATGGCCATTAGGGGGCACGAGGAAAGCCAAATGGAATCACCTCTACTCTGCCATTTTGGAAATGAAACGGTGTGGTTCTGTGCATTTTATTTCTTTCAGAATGTTAAGAGTTGTAAAAAAAAATAGTCATAGCGCTGCAGGAAGATGCAATAATATTGGTTCTGTCAAGTCATTGTTTGGGGGGGGGGGGGGTTCGCAGAATATTCTCTTG
>JABJVR010000106.1:10166955-10192382 GCA_025773905.1 Chitala chitala | reverse complement strand
CCCCCCACCCCCCCCCCCCCCCCACCCCACCCCTTCCCCCCCCCCCCTCCCTGGGCGGGCGCGGGGCCCCCCTCTCAGAATCGTCTCTTGCGTCCATTTTCTGTGTGTAAGCTAACAATTGACCTTTAAAGGAAATTACTACTTGTGAGATTATTTTGAACAACCCTTTCCAACACTAAAAGCAGTGGATGGGGGGGGGAAAGTCATGTGAAAATGCTTTTACACTTGCCTAGAAAAGTGGAAATGTTTTTTTAAGATCTTTCTGGGCTTGGCGCTTTTAATACTCTCCAAAGTGTGGTGGATTGGGGTGATTACAGGCCTTTTACACGAACTGCAGGGGGGAATTCAGACCATTGTAACAGCTCTGAAATGTGTACAATATTGTCAAGCCTGAGAAATGTGATTTGACAATTGTAAGAGATTTGCATACATGTCTACTTTGTACCTTGATGTTCTGAAAATCCTGTTTTGAAATGGCTGCTTTTTATTATCTCATTGTGCTTTTATCTGGTCATATTTGCTTATACCAAGATATTCCATTGAAGGCTGACGGTGTCTGACAATCTAATTATTTTCTTAAAACCTTCCGAAAAAGATGACATGGTTTAAGAACTTTTACATTCCATGAACATCATGTTTGGCTAACAGCTGGGGGTGTGGGACGCACATGCTTTTTCTATACTCCAGGCGTGTTTGGTTTGCTTCTCATGGTCATGGTGTTGCCATAGTTCACTGCCAGTTCTACTAGTATGTCACAAGAGGTCTTCTAAACGTGCCATTGTTACAAACAGCTAGTTTGGGTAGGTGGGGGTGGTGTGTCACTACCACAGAAGAGCAAGAGGGAACACACTCCCACCGGTCACGGGTCAGCTTTCTGGCTCCTGAATGCTAAAAGAACTGTCCGTGTTTCTCTTGGCAGAACTGCAAACAGCCACAGAAATAGGGCAAACACAGGGGCTCTTCCACAGGTCCCTGATGATAGCCACCAGAAGCAAAGCAAACAACATCTCAATGTTTAAATGGACAAGTAAAAAAAAAAAAAAACACCTAGTATTAAACTAGTCTAGAACACAGATGATAGCAGTGTTTGGCTTCTTTTCTCATGCACAAATGTTAGGGAGTGAAAATTGAACTATAAGTGTAACATTTATATTTCAGATGTTAGTTTTGCATGTACCTCCCAGTGGATGTGCCCACACTCAAAAAAACCTGTTGGGTATTGTGAAAATAATTCTGAGACGCCAAAGGAATCTTGCTTGATCAAATGTGGCCCACAAGAAAATTTGTTTGAATTAATGCATTATTTGAATTTCAGAATTTTTTTATTTTTTTCTTTTGTTATTCCTTTCTAATCTGTGTCAGGGTTTAAACTTTACTTTTTAAAATGCTTGCTTGTGTCTTTTACTTTTCACTTTGATTTGTGATTAAGTTTTGAAATCTGAAGTCATTGACAACTCCTTTTTACTAACGTAAATGCAGTGTGCCCATGGCCTGTGTGTAAATGGGGATTATTTAGTGCTGTTCCATCAGAGCTCCTATGAGGACAAATACTGTGGCTCTATCAAATGCTCATCACCTGTGCCTGTCACTTACTGTATGAATAAAAAGAGAGGATCCCTTCTTATGGCTCTAAAGACCATAAAACTGGGATTTCCTTTCCCCCCCCCCCAACTAAAGCTTTTGGAAATGACTACTCTTTGCCTCGGGCTTGTTTTCCAAGTCCCCATTATTTTTTGCTTTCTGCCTGTCTCGGCTCTCTTCCCCTCTCAGGTTTCCTCCCTCCCTCCCACAATCATCTTCCTTGTCCGAGCCTCCTTCCCCACCCCTACTTGTCTGTTGTTTTAACCCTCCATGCACGGTTATGTTGCCGCGTAGGGAACATCTATGTTTCAGTGAAGTCTGAAGAGAGACCGTCCACCTGAGGTAATGACAAGATGAGAGCTGCTGTCCACTGTCCAGTATGTATCCTCCAAAACGTCAACCTGCCACTTGCTGTGCATGAGAGCAACACGCCCGAGGCTCCTTGGCGCGTTACAGTGCACCTACAGTTTCAGCATTAGCCCTCTACTCTGTTAAGCACATTTCGGTAGCGTGGTTTGTATTAGCGAAATGGTGTTCTCAGTCGATCAGGTCTCCCTGCACACGTGACCCTGTCTGACAGCTCATCGTCACAACGAACACAGCTTAGCATCTGATCGTGGTTTTCCCCCCGTTTCCACCCCAGCTGCTTTTCACTTGGTTTATGTGCGTTTCTTCTTGTGACTGAGCTGTAGTGAGGCTCCTTTTGTCCTGTACTCAGAATCCCATGTGCAAACAGGTGAAGCAGTCTACTTCAGCGGTGAGATACTCTGACTAGATTCACAAGAGGAAGCTATGGCCAATGTTCATGTGTGTGTGGGGGGTGCAGGGGGGGTTGCGGGGACGACAGGAATGGTGCTTTTAATGACTGGCACTGTGTGGAGGCATTCTTTGAATGAAATGGCCCCCCCGCTGTCCATAATGCCTCCCCACTCAGGAGCTCCACCTGTGTGGGCATTTTATTACTCTGTGCCGTTCTGCGTTCATTTTAACTGAAGATTCTAAGCAACACGGTAGGCCAGGGGAACAAAGGTGCTGATGTCGTTTACAGTATGAAATCATTGGACATTACTGGGCAAAGCCTTGGATGAGGTTGTGACTGTGTTACAGTGGTCATGTGACGTGCCCACTCTGCAGACACTGGTTGGCCTTTACGTGAGCTCCGTCTGCTGCAGTTCCAGTGCATCTGCTCTGGTCTGTCCACTTCACTCCCTCCTTGTGGTTCACTACACATCTGTCCTGATTTCCTTAAATATACCATTATATCCTTCTGCACTTGTTTTAATCTACCACAGATAAGCTGTGTATCTAGTTAATGTGTTCAGTAATGTACAATGTGTGTTCACTCCCCCCTTCCCCCTTTTTCTTTTGCCTCCTTCTCCCTTTTCTGTCCTCAATGTGATACTCTGCTGGTTTCCTCTTTTTTTGGTTCTGTAAACTTCTTTACTGTTTCATTTGTCCTTCTATACTACAACCAATCTTTAACCCCTTTTCCTGCCCCTCTTCACCCTTGCCTGTATTTTCCTCCTCCTCTTCCTCCTCCTTCCCACTCAAAACAGATATCCGGCTGCGGGTGCGGGCGGAGTACTCAGAACATGAGTCGGCGCTACGAGGGGGCGTGTCCTCAGACAAGCAGCAGCCACTGGAGCGCCAGTTTGAGCTCTTCAGCCGAGCCAGTTCGGTGCTACGTGCCCGTGATCTGGGCTCCATCATTTGTGACATCAAATTCTCAGAAGTAGCCAACCTGGATGCTTTCTGGGCCGACTACCTGAGCGGAGCCCTCCTGGAGGCACTGAAGAGCGTGTTCATCACCGATTCCCTGAAGAGAGCAGCGGGACAAGAGGGCGTGCGGCTGCTGGTCAGCGTGGACCAGGACGACTATGAGGAGGGCCGCCGGCTGCTCCTGGAGAGCCGGGAAGCATCAGCTTACTGCAGCGGGAAAAGGTGATCGGCACTGGGTGCTGTGTTTGTTTCCAGGACCCATTACACACATTCAGGTTTAAAGCATTTAGCTTTAGTTATCAAATAAAAGCTTTAGTTATCAAATACAGTGGTACCTCTGGTCACGACCACAATTCGTTCTAAAACTCTGGTCGCGACCTGATTTGGTCGTGACCTGAACCTAATTTCCCCATTGGATTGCATGTAAATACGATTAATCCATTCCAGACTCCTACAAACTGTATGTAAATATTGTTTCTTTTAAAGATTTTTAAGCACAAAAATAGTTAAACCATAGAATGCACAGTGTAAAAACCTTGAACAGAGAAAACTAACATTGCATGAGTCCGTTTTAGACCCCTACGAACCATTCGCTGTAAAGATTTTTTTTTTTAGTTTTAAGCACAGAAAAAATAATCAAAGTTTGAAAAATCCTTAATTACACAAAATACACAGTTTAATAGTAAAATATAAATCTAAAAACCTGGTGGTGGACCAAGCTTCACCAAAAACTGATCTAATTTGACTTGTCTTTTCCTGCGCATCAAGACTTTACGGAAATGAGAGACGACCTGATCATTCATCATGTTCTACAGTCTGTCCGTAACGGTTTTGTCAGGGTGGTTCTTCTCAAAGAAATCCTGTGTTTGGAAGCGTTCGTGACCAGAGGTTCCACTGTATAGCATTAGCATTTAGTTTGTATTTCATTCTAATCTTAAAATGCATGTGCAAAGTGTAACTCAAGGTCCTACATGCTCAAATAAGCATTGGTGGTATAGACACAGTAGAGTGTAAAAGCAGTGTTTAGTGTATGACTGGACAGCCATGTGCTGTCTCAGCTTCAAGAATGTTCTCTCTTTCAGCATGCCTTTCAGAGCTTTTCCCTCCCCCTGTCCCTGTATTTTTCCGCTCGGCTTCCCATTACATATTATTGAACTGAAATGTCATCAGTAGCCACCCCCTGAGGGCAAACTTTATAACACCTACACTTCAGTATTTAAAATGTTTATCACAGCTGGATTTGAGAGTACACCGTTTCATAAAGGGGTGAAAATTCCTGCCTTAAGACTGCAGTGGTGCACAGCACCGGCTTTCCATTGCTCACAGTTACACACCTAAAGCATGGTAATGAGGCAAAGGTTACCCACATGGCTATACCACCCACTGCTGACACTCCAGAAAAAGTAGCTATTGTGACTTTACAACTGTGTAGTACTGTAGAACTGGCACACTGTTGTTCTAAAATGCTGGAACTGCCAGCTAATGAGTTGCTGAGTGAACTGTGTGCAATGCTTTGGCAAGAGTGCGTGGAGGAGAGTAAGAGTCACAGACAAGCTTCACTGGGGTGGTTCCCAAGGCTAAATTACATTTGACAATGAGACAGATTTGACTGGAGTTCACTTTGAGTTTAGTAAGGGAAGCCAAGCTTCTGCACGTGTCACTTTGTAATTCACCAGTACAGGCAGAGAAGAAGAGCAGAGTTATAGTGATTACCACCAGTCACATTGCTGATCATCATCTTCTCTTACTGTTCAGGTCCTGATGATCCAGCTTTCACTGGTGTTTGAAGGATGGGTGGAGTGAGAGTAATTCCTTCCCCTCTTCACATTTTTCTGTTCTGGGTGACCTCTCTGAAACCAACAGAACTGGAGCGTTGAAACACCAAGTCAGAAATGTTGACAGACCCCAAGGAAAGAGAAGACCTAGACGTCCATTTACACATCGAGCGCTCATCAAATTGAGCTGTACTACGTCACTTCCCAGTGTTCTTTACCACAGGTGGTCTGTAGTTTTCTGCCAGTTGTTCCCTTGGAATCCTGACATTCAGTGGATGCAGACTTGGATGTACACAAATATTGTTGTACGTGAGGTGGTTTGATTGTCACTGTTCTGATGTGAACTACCATGGCCTTCAAAAGGGTGGTTTCAGTTGGTTGTAATGTGTTTGAACAGATCTGGTAGGTGAACGTACTGGAGAGCTGACGTTTTGTCAGATAGCCTTGTCCTGTAATATTTCTGCTAACGTTTTGAGGGAAAAGGATTGTGAGGGAGGTCGGTTTAGATGTGTATAACTGCAGAAGGTGTCCGTGTACAGTGTAGAGAGCCCTGTCCACCTGATGTGGCACACAGCCTGTCCTCTTCACCCCTTCGCTGACTTGGAGCACCAGTTTGGGCAGTCCTGCTGTTGCAGTGCAGAGCAGCTTGCATGGCTGCCCAGGACCTCGGAGCGAGTGCCGGTGCTACATACGTGCGACGGGGCACGACAATCCACTCGTCACAGCCATGTTTTGAGATTACTCGAACAGTGAGTCCATCGCTGTCGTGGATTGCAGCTGCCCATGGCCCAGAAGGCACTTCTGCGGAACTAATGCTCAGACTTTGCTCACTGCATTGGATCAATATTGTCCTCCTAAGTCCTCATATAAGGGCAATTTTTAGGGGCTGGTTGCTGGTATCATCTGGATCAGGGCTCTTGTTATCTGGGACCATGGCATTGTGTCACTTAGGACAAATTTCTGTACATTCTTTGTGTAAATATGCTTGATGTCTTTGTGAACTGTAGTTGAGGAGAAATAGAGCCAGTACAGTAAATTGTACAGTGTACTGGTGAGCTTTTGTTTAAAAACCGGCAGTTTTTGGCATGGCAACAGTTCTCTGTATTTGTTTTTTTTCTTTTTTTCTTCTTTAAAAACACCTTAATGTATTGTTACAAATAACAAAAATTTCTAAATAAAATAATTATCAGAAATTTGCACTTTTGTTGTGTTATGGTTTTTTTGGTTGCTAAGATCCTTCATTCCATGTGTCACACACACACACACAACATTGCACTGCTGCACCTTGGTGCTGTCACACACACACACACACACACACACACACACACTCCCAACACTGCACTGCTGCACCATGGTGCTGTCACACAGCTCACCAAACTGGGGGCTGTTCTCTCTGTTACCTACCTATACTGACTGCACTATTACTACTTGCTGTCTTTGTACTCTATATTCTGTTAGATCTTTTGTGCTGTAGTAGTAGTTTTGTGTTGTCCTTTTGTGTTGCACGTGGTGTCCTGGAAAACATTTCATTTCTCTGTACTGTACCAACTGTATACAGCTGAAATTACAGTAAAACTATGCTACCTTATCCTGTCCTATCGCAACAAAAGTGGATGGAAAAGCACTCGAAAGTGTGGCACCATAAAGTTCATATTGTATGAATTACACTCTGGACAAGCATGCATGGGACTCAGGTGTATAGAACCTACAGCGCATGAAATACTGAGCGGAAGCCTGGAAGGTACAGTGATAAGCTAAAGTAAGGACATGGCACGTGCCTTAGTTTGCTCACTTGCAGGTCTGCCTGGGAAACCTGTGGCTGTGAGCATCTTAACAAAACCCTGGTTAGGATATCTGACCGATTTGCATCTCCAGGTTATGATAGGAAATCCCCACAAACATGGGGCGAAGCACCTGACATCAAAGTGGAGTGAGTTCAGCCTCAAACCTGAAGCCGGCACACCGAGGTACAAATTTTGTTTTATGTATATATATTACAACTTAGTGTGTATGGAGTGATATATGTTTTTAAAATGTAAGTATCAGTTCAGATAGGTGTACACTTCGCTAAACTTCAGTAAATAACTTGTGTATCAGATCAATACGACACATTAATTACAGCGATCAGTCACTTGAAAAAAAAATGTTTTGTGAAAAGGCTAATGTAATTATATTGATTTTTACGGTGCTGACATGTTGAGAAATAACAAATATGAAAATAGGCAGTAGTGGCTTGTGGTTGACCGGCTGCAGGTTGGACGCCAGGGCCGCAGTCTACAGCAACCGCAGCGCCTGGACGCCGTCACTGAAGCTGCAGGTCAGCGATCCGCTTCATTTCTCTAACGTAAACAGGCTATTTAACACAAGACATGATTTTTAAAAATGTTGAGAGGTCAAAAGGCCTGTCTTCTAAAGCTGTCTTCCCTGAGACATCAGAGTGACTCTGATCCCCTAGAAAGCACCTTGATCATTTTCTGGAGCCGCTGTAATATGACACGCGGGCAGCTGTACTTGTCACGAGACGGACCACGGTGTTATCCATCATTTCAACAACATTCCATAATAGTTAAATGTAACCTTGACAACGCGACTGCGGACCTGCTGACTTCCACCGTCTGCGAACGGCGACCGTTTGATGTCAGTGACAATTGCACCGGCGCAAAATATTGAAAACGTGTGCACGGACCACACGCACTGTGGTAGGCATATGCTGTGAATTTGCGTTGTATTTGCAAATGAAACATCGTTCCATTATGATTCAAAATTTTGTACGGTGACTAAAAAAATACATTGGTCTGATGCTTTTGGTGTTTTTTTGAACCAGTTCCTAAGTGCCCTTTCAAGTAATTCACTGAGTGGTTGAATCAGAGTATGATTTTTGATGGATTGTCTGAAATAGCTCACGGTTGGGGGGTGAGGGTGGGGGTTGATGCCAGTTCTATAGCGTTTACATTTCACAAACCAGCGCGTGCTGAAAACTGTGCACACCCGTATTCTAACAGGGCGCAACTGTCACATCATAAAATTTGAATGAACTGCACGATACTGACTGGTAATCACAACATTCTGTCACATGCCAGAGCGTTACTATGGTAATAGCTAGTTACTACTAACCATCAGGGCTGGATTGGTAATCTGCAATACCGTGCATTTTCCAGGTGAGCCGACCCACTTCGGGGCCGATACAATGTATTGTTATTATATCAGGGCTGCCAACTCTCACGCATTGAGCGTGAGACACACGCATTTGCCTGTCTTCACACGCTCTCACGCCATACCTCCGATTTGTGATGCAAACAACCACCTTCAACTCCGTCACCACCCCCCGGGACTACAACCGTAGCCCCCACATCCACCTTCAACTGTAGGAACTGTAGTCCACGCAACGCCACCCCCCGGTGGGACACCACATCTCCCTAAATCTCACTCCGACGTTTTTACAAAAGTTGGCAGCCTTTATATGGACCAATTCTGGATTGTAGTGGTAGGCCACCTAAATCAAAAATGCCAGGGCTGATTTTTTTTTGTCCCAGTCCAGTCCTGGACATTGTTCTGATGTCGCAGGTAACAATCACATTTTCAGAGGTTAAATATTTTACAGTCATAAAACGAGACTATACAGGCACCACACACCCGCGAGACTATACGGGCACCACACACCCGCGAGACTATACGGGCACCACACACCCGCGTTTCTACCCTGTCCTGCTCAGAAGTTGCTGTTTGATCAACATCATCGATCAGATGCCATTTCTGAATACGTTCACAATGGCCGTTTTGTTTGCTGTTTTACTTGATTTCAATTATTTTGACTATTACCTTGCATTTATGTAAACAGTGTTTACTGTTATAATCCTGGCTGCACTAGTCCATGTCGAGCAATATAATTTTACTTTTTTACGGAGCGGTAAACTCCACGCCTGCGTCATTCTCGTAGTAGGGGCCTGTTCTATAACAGTCCACAGGATGTCGCTGTTAATCCTATTAGTTTATCTACATATAACCATTTTCTACTGGAGGTCGAGAACTCCAGCCCTTGAAAGCTCTTTCTCGACTTTTAAATGTTAGTGTTTTATTGGTCAGGCGCTTTACCTTAGACTCGATTCACCATGGGTCGTTTACTTAGTAGTTTGTTTTCTGTTCATTTCGCCCAGTCAGAAACACAAGGGTCAATTTAGTTGGTTTTCACAAAATTGTACTATAAACAAGCTAACGACCAGTGCATTTCAGAAGGCACTTCTTTGTTTAAAATGTGCAAGCCTTCCGCATTTTACCTACGTTTCAAGTAAAAACACACATCTTTATTCTGAGTGCTTAAAAGTATGTCAGTCGCCAACTGTGTTCACTGATTTGCAACCTGACAGGAGAGAAGCTGGACTCTCCTTATGAATGGAATTCAAAGACTACATATATATATATATATATATATATATATATATATATGTGTGTGTGTGTGTGTGTGTACAATGAAATTTTTGGAAAAGACAGTTGAGCACTCCCACATGTCACTGCTGTCCATACCCAAATCCATTTCCCTTCACAATAAAATCTTCTAATTGACCAGACTACCAGTAGGCCTTTGTGTAGCTCATTCTCTTCTTTTTGACCCTTAACCTTCTGTGTGCTAGTTTGAACACTTAGCCTTACCTCACCCAGCACTTGGATATCTTTTACCCAGATGCCTGGCTTCTTTCTTTCCTTAGAGCTCTATGTGCTCTGCATGGTCCTAGCATTGTGTTATGTGCTACTTGTTTTGTGACCTTCAGCACGTCACCTGACCTGTCTCTCTCCTTAAGCCCTGACTTCTGACTCCCATCCTTCAGCCATAAACTTCTCATGTGCTCCCCATCCAGTGCTCAAGGCCTGCTAAACCATAGCTATCCAGTCCTTCCTTTTGAAATACTTGCCTAAAAGCAGTAAATGTACAGTAAATTCAGTTTTATTACAGTGAACTTCAGATTATCCCCACGTTGTCAGCATGCCACTTGCAATTGCTGCACATCATCTTTTATGAATTAGCATAAATGTAAGAAGTGCAAATTGGACTGGTGTAAACTGATCACTGGAAACACACGTTTGTGTTACTTTATGCAGGTAACCCTAACATGCGCTCCCAGCTTCACTCGTCCACGCGCTGCTGTAGTGACCTGGATCTGAACAGTGTGTTTGCATTACACAGCAGTACACTCTCACATGCACTTCCTCCTGAAGGTCATTCGGAATTTTTTTGCATGACCCTTTAAGAAATCATTTTGCCAAAAACATGAACCCAGCGACTAGCTGAACATTTCAAATCCTTTACCAAAGGGAATATTACATTATTGCTTACAGTGGTGGAGCAAACTTAAATTTTCTTTGCAGCCAGACTCCTGGATTTTGAACTACAACATGGCTGGCTGTTTTTGCCCCTTTTTTTGCAATGAACTGTGTGACAACTGAGCTTTGTGGTGTCCTACCCATGTCACTTTTATGAGAACAATTACTGTACTATTATGTCAGTGTTGTCCACAGCGTACATAAAAGATCAGTCTCAGGACAGATAATCTTAGAAATTTGTTTTATTTTCTGTCAGATTTGCTTCAGACCTTGTCAGTTCCTTATCTTTCCTTGGAATGCATTTGTGATGGTCTCATGAAGACAACTTCATTGCTGACTCTTCTATCCTCAAGAGCTTGAAACTTCATTAAACAACTTTATTTATATGCTACGGGATCTAATTAGGGTAGACTGATCTGACTGATGGTGCATATCTTAGGAAAGATATTTCAGAAGTCCAAAAAAATAACGTATCACATTTTAATATCCTCACTGAATGGCATCTTGATACCGGAGGCTACCAGTAAGTTCCTGTCACCCACTACGGAGTCACGATTGTGATGCTTCCGGATTTTTGTGACTTTGTTCCTGTGTCCATTTTGAATCGGGTTCCTCACTTACCAGAATAAGAGTGGTGACTTGTCCAGGCGGGCCGAGAGTGGAGCCTAACTGAGCGGGCCGCTGCCCGGGCGTGCCACTGTGCAGGAGGGAAGCCAGTAGTTCCAGGGAAAGACAAGAAAGAGAACTAAAAGCACAAACACCTATTTTGTGCTGTGCTTTTAAGTTTCATTCCCCACAAAACAATGGCAGATTTGTATCTGTATATCACCCAGGCACAAGGCTGAGTTTTATTTTTAAAGCAGCTAAACAGGTCAGCTACTAACTGAGAATTATATACTGAGCATTACTCAAAAATTTCTGCATACTTACCGGGGTAATTATTTTCTATTCACAGAACGTTAACTAAAACTCGACTGCAATAGAGAATACTAGTTCTGCGACCCATATAGGCGTAAATATGACGCAGTTCCAGCGATCAGTCTGGCCAACGTGCTCCGCTGTTCCTGTCGGCCAGCGGGTTTAACTGGGCATTGTAATTTACCTGTGGGTCGCAGTTCCAGAGAGATCCGGAAAATATTAGACATTGGACTATTTTAGAAGTTCAGCATTTACGTCCTACTCACATGAGATGAAATGGTTGCAAATTTTAATTTATTATAGTTATAATGTAAACATAAATACGCATAATTTTCAGACTAAATGCAACGCATGCTGTATAAGGATTGTTATACGTAAAATGGCGGTTTTACCCTGTTGCAAACATACTTGTGAAGTTCTAAAAGGTTCTAGAACCAGTAGGAGCAGAATAAATTAGCTGTCGAAGCATAGACTTGGGTTAGCAGTGGGTGTTTTAATCACTGTCCACGGCTGCCCCCCACTAAATCACCTCTGCACACTTGCAGTCCTGTTTTCAGTGCGCGCGCCTTCTTTCTCCTCAGCAGCAGCAGCTCAGTCTGCATGTCGTCATGGAAACAACGGAGACACACATAGTGTGCATGTGTGAGAGAGATGGAGAGTAAGAAAGATGGAAAAGGGACAATGAGGGACAGAGAGAGATGAAAGGTTAGGGTGTTGCCGTACTTGCGCACGTATTCGCCTAACCTAACCAAACCCCTTCACCTCTAACCCGCTGTCTCTAATTTCAATCCCCCACCCCCACATAACACCTCCTTTTCCTCTGTCCATCCACGCTCTTTCACTGCCCCCCTACATACACATCTGCCCCCCCCCCATACCGCCCATCTCTCCTTCTTCCCCATCTTGCTCTCTCCATCTATCGTGTCCTGCAGCCTGCGCGTATGGCGGAGATAGCGGCGTTCACCGATGGAAGAGCTGGTAATATTTTCCCCAATAAAACCAAACCATAAAACAATCTGTGCAACTTTGCATATTGATAACTTATCTTTGCATATGCTACCTTCCCCTCTTCGCCTGTCCCCTTCTTCCCTCTGCCCCTCTCTGTCTTTACTGTGCATAATTTCCTTGGCAATTGTTACTGTTCTTAAATGATCTTTTGAATAGTTGAAGGAAAGCCGATCCCACTGACTTGGCTGTGTTAAAAGGGACCCTGGCTCACTTCTGTCAGTGCAATAAGAGAGAGAGAGAAAGATTCAAGGAACGCGAGGTGGAAAGAGAAATGTTAGCCTCACTGATTTCTTGCATGCGCAGGGATTTTTCATTTTTATTGATTAGAAAAAAAATTAATTCACGGGACAACCCTTTCTCTTTCTCCCTCTCCCGTCCTCGTGCCCTCCCTCTTTCTTTGCTCGCGCGCTGTGTCTGCGAATCGCGCTGTGTCCACCGCATACTCTGCATGCTGTTATTAGAGGCTGCGGATCGCGGGAATATTTGATTTGCAATGTGGAGAAGCTGCGTATTATGCATGCACACCGCATGCAGTGAAATGCGCTGGCTCTTAGAGCTGCTTTTGAGCACACAGCGCCGGTGCAGTTGTTTTATTGTGGTAACCCACGTTCATTGTTATTGTTGTCTCATCACTCTCGTGCTTATGCACAAACAGGGATTGACTTTGATAACGATTTTGTGATGTAATTCAGGCGAAGTATGGGCTAAGGGTGTAAATTGTGTTAACATTTGGGTTTCTGTTAAACAACATTTCATGATGGCGAGACAGAAAAGATAAAAACAACAAAGCGATTTAGATGGTCAACGTTTTCTCTGTTATTGATAGCGTGGGCGACACTGTAGTGTTAATAATTCAAAATAACAAGCTAAATATTGATAGAAGGTAGAAGATGTTAATGGGATTAACGGACATTGCCATTATATTTTTAAATAGACCAATATTATTAAAATATGTCAGTCTGCACAAATTCATTTTGATTTTGATTTTCCTGCTGTATTTTGTGTCAGATTTATTTATACTGTATTCTTTGCAATGAACGAAATAAGTGGTGTCGTTGTATCCTCCTTTGGATGCGAGTAAATGTATTTAGCGTTGTTGTGTAATTGTAATTCAGTAGGATCGATATTAGTTCGCCAGAATCGAGGATAACTGCACTTAATATTATTATAATAGGGCCCGCACGGGCGGAAGGAGAGTTATCCAGTATCAAGCCTGATACGTCGCCAAAGGGAAATCGATGGATAGACTGAGTTAATTATGAGAAAATCAATTAAGAGGAGGGGATTCGAGCTATAAAAACTGTCGCACTATTGCAGACCGATAGAGTAGCAGAGGAAGCCGGAAGGATCATTCTAGGTACCCGAGTGGCCTTCCGTATCGCTCCTTCGTCCCTTTCCAGTGTATTCTCAGTACGGGTTTAGTGTAGGAAGTTTAAATATCTGACATGTCAGTTGCCTTTAATTTTTATATTCCTTTTTTATTTAACATTCTTAATTTTTATTGCTATATTATAACATAACCATGCAGTGTATTTTTCCTATTTGCTTCTGTGCGCACAGTAATTGTGAACGAATTGGACGAAATTCAATATCAGTGTGAATTTAGTTAAGTGTTTCACAGTTTTTTAAACGGTTATGAATTTTACAGATTTGTAAACTGTTGGAAAAGACATTATTTATATGTTAGTGTGCGTATGTGTGTGTGTGTGTGTGTGTGTGTGTGTGTGTGTGTGTGCCGGTATTTGTGTGTTTATGTACTTAGTCTCGCGCGCAAATTCGTGCACGTTCCGCTCCTTATTTTACTTATTGCATTATTTAACAAAACTGCTGTAACTAAAAAACGGCTGTCATATAGGGAACCTACCGACAACACAGACTGACTTAACAGACAAAAAAAAACAATAAATACAAGGGGTCAAAATTTTATATATAATATCTTATATGGTTTATGGTATCTTGTTGTAGTCACAGAAAAGTTCTGTAACCCGATAACGTCATTAGGCTGACGGGTAGACTGACAGTAAGAACAGGGGCAATTAGTTTAACTCTTAAACGGATGTCTGCAGCGTGCAAACGTCTGACGTGTGTTTTAAACATTTTAAGCATCCAGCGGCCGACCCTCCGTTTCTGGTAGTCAGATTTCTTTATACTTTGCTACTTGAAAGCAGACAGTACATTCATGAGGATATACTTTGATTTTTGACTGGTATTTTTTTTCCGGCTGTGCTTTTATTCATTCCTGTAGTTTGTGTGTATAAAAATGGTTGTTAGTGCATTAATTTATTTTGAATATGGATGTTGTCTTACAGGACTGTTTCCAGCAATTATGTATTATAATGACAATGTTAATCACTACACCATATTAAACAGGCTAATTTTTAATTTGCCTGTTTAATTAATTTGGTTTTTGACTTCATACACAATGCAAAATTGGCCAGGCCTGTAGTCAATCGTCGACTTTTTAAAATCATGCTAGTTTTAATATTTTATTTATGAAAATAATAAAAAAAAATTGCTTTAAAACTATTATTCAGACCTTTATAACTAGAGACCTATAATGGCATTTATTTCCATGCTTATGGAATGCATAAAATAAAATTTCCGTGCTGAGTGATTGTATCCAAACGTGTTGCAATAGACGATTCTAACTTTATTTTCAATTCGGACAAAACAAATTCAATTTTAATACATTTACATAATTGTATGCATAATTTTAAATATTTATGTGTGTAATAAAAGCGTTTTATTTTTTAAGGATGTGTTTGTTCTGCATGTGTTCCAGCAACATTCATTGCTATAAAGCAGCGAAAGGTCTGGTGCAATCAGCAATTACTGTACGTGTTTTTTAAGATTGGAATGCATTGTGTCATTACAATTTTTTGAGGAATAATTTTTGAAAATCACGTAATTTCAGCATTTGCTGTAATACAAAAACGTGCGGCTTTGCATTACTATATGTTAATTATTGTGTTTAATTTTTGCATATAGTAAAAGTCAATAAATGACACACCGATGAGTTATTTTATAACACAACCAAAGAATGCAAAAAAGAAATAAAGAAAAAAAAACAAAGAAAGAAAGAAAAGTAAACAGGGAAGCTGCGACTGCCGTGCACGTTCGTGAACGTTAATATTTATCCTGAGACGATCTCAGGAACCGCAGTTCATTTTATTATAAAACAAGGAAAAAGCCAACCGTGTCGCACTGTAAAATAAAACACATGCGATAAAATAATATATACTAATATTTATTATAATTTAATAGAATGTAAAACCATACATTAGGGAGATATATATTTCGTATGTAATTTTCGGAAGTCAGCACGGGCACAAACAAGAAGTTATTGTAACGTTTCCTAAAAGGTTGCAATACCCGTTTATGCCTTGTCAAACATTGTACTGTTTTTATTATGTACAGTAGAAGCCTTCCTTCCTCATAATTTGCCTTCGCTGTAATTTATCGGTATTCAAGCTGTTGTTTACGACGAAGCGAAGAGTTTAGGGACATACCTCGTTAGTCTGAAACAGAATTATTACCGTGAGTCTTTTTACAACAATCAGTATGATGACATAAATTATAACATTATTGTTTTGCAGACAGTGTGCTTTTAAAACACAAGTGCAAGGTTTGCGAACAGCATAAAGAAATGCGTAAAATGAAATACAGATTAACGCTGGAAGACATTCAAAACGCTGAAAACAACTTGGAGAAGGCACGTCACAGTAAAAACATCCATGCAAAATTTCCCTTAAACTAGTAATTCAGTAGCAAAGAGCGACGCGCAATAAAATTATGAAAACGGGCTCATTAAAGTATTTAAAACATGTATATAAATAAACACACAATTTAAATCACGCATATTAAGTTTTCATCCCTGTGAACGTTTAACTCCGTCCTCGCTTAGAAAAAAAATACCAAAGTTGTACAAAATACTCCATGAGGAACGGGCGCGTTAAGCGTAATTCGTGCTTTATTATAACACAGATAAAGACCGCTACATCACTTACACAATATCATGGGAAACGAAAATTAACACCGCTCATGCATTGCTGCTCAAACGGAATCGAAAACTTGATTTGGAAAACTACAGAAACTATGGACGTCGTTTAATAAGTAAACTGAATTACTCACCAATATCTGTAAAATTTTAACACTAAACTACAATGCAATTATGTTCAAAATATCATCGTTTCAGCAATACGATACTGTATGATGGCTCAGGAGTTGTAGAATTTACTAAAGTTGTCGTCTTAAAAATATAAAATAACGTTTTAGCAACCTTGTTTCAATACAATAAGTGACATTGACTCCTGCGATATGTGTTAATGACAAAACGTTTGTTGTGTTTTTAATTACGCTTATATTGATGTGTTTATCTACATACATCACCGTCTGCTTAAGTTCAGTATGTCAGTCCGCACGTTCGGTCTTATCCCCTGGTTAGAAAAGAAGAATGAAACACGTTCCCTTTTACATTAATTGTGACACTTGCTCGATGACCATAATTAAATGGAATAAATACGTGCGCAAAAAATTATGTTTGTTACTTTTTATGTTATAATCTCGTGCCGGACGTACAAAATACTTGGGGAAATAATGCTGTTCTAAAGAGAACTGGAGGGAGGCAAACGTTGACTATTTCCAATTGCACTTGTTTAAAAAAAAAAATCATCGCGCTGTGGATTTATTCAAATCGTGTAAATACATTAAGGGGTCATCGTAGGTTACATAACGAATGTACAGACCGGCTGTATTTAAAGCCCACACTTACACTGAATATTGTGGCTCTCGACCAGATCCATATTGTGGCCATTTTATCAATAAAACACACACAGCATGCGGATAGTTAAGTTGTCTTTTGTACAAAAAACTGAGCAAAACCTTTCTTTCATCCTGTGTTTTCAGTCATTTTAAACAGAAATTTGTAAAATCTAGGTTATTTGAAAGTCTGTATTTACACATATAATAAAATATAGTGTTTGCGTAACTACATCCCTTTGCCTATACAATTTTTAGATGGCGATTTACCTTCCCTCTGGAGAGGGAAGCACAATGCACGACCCTAGTGTCAAAGGGCAGTTGGCCAGTACTGCAATTAGAATAGACAGATTGCAACGGCAGGACGCATCCTTGGTGAAACACGGCGTGCACATCCGCGCACCCGCGACCCTTCGGCTGTGAAACCTGCAATCAGCTGATTATCACTGTGTACGGTCAACTTTTAAAGCTAATTTACAAGACAAGTCATTTTCTATCTCAGCACATGAGCAAAATGTTTTTGGCAAACGCAGACTACATACAGTAAATAAAAGAAAGGAATTAAATATCCAAATATTTGCTTTGATTATTCGATTATTAAGTTTTAACTTATCAAGTTTCACGTGCGTAAATATGACAGCACGAGTTTAAGATTATGAATGTGCGCCCATCTAACCAGCACACTTGCGCAGACATGCGGGTGTCCGCACACACGCCGGGATCATACAAGATGGACTTGTGAAAACCGTTAACAGCTGTAAGTTTGCTATGGATTTCCAATATCTCTTAATAATTACAGTTTATCTCGTGAAACAGGGGGCATTTTTGCGGTCTGGAGCATTTCAGATTTTATTGGAATTCGATTAATGGATACTAGATGCCGGTTTTATATACTGAGAGGATTACAGACAAATGTGTTAATGGGTCGTTCAGAGTTTCATCATTAAGAATATGTTGAAGTTGGTGTTTAATTTGCAGAACATTTTGTCATGGTTTTATCCTTGGGTTTGTCTACAAATGTAAATACAAACAATGAGCAGTAAATCAGTGGCCATTAGATCATAAATTGATAAACAATGGCCAAATTGATACACCCCCTGCCCCAATCACTGCACACACACACACACACACACACACACACACACACACAGAAAAACACATGCACATACACAAGCACACACGTTTTATGTTTGCCTGCGGTCCTTGTGGTTAGGGTGTGATCAAGCTAAAGGGTCAGAGTTCAACTTCATCCCAGACAGGCGACCTCATTCGACTGGGCGACCTTTGTGGTCAAGCTGCCATGGGGGGAGGAGCGCCAGGGCCAGAGGGAGGAAATGGAGTGATGGCAGGAGAGGAGGAGGAGAAGGGAGAGAGAGAAACGGTCATCTAATGTTGCTTCCTTGCCACTTTGCTTGGCATGGCTTTGTTGTGCCTAAGGTCTTACAGAGCTTCTCTGTTGCTCTGTCTGCCCAGGCGTCTGTGTCCTGCTGTGCCATGACGCACTGAATTAGCACTTGACCCCGGCTGCTAACCCCTCCCCCCATCTTCCAACCTAGACCAGATTAAAAACACACGCTCCACCTCGGAGACAGCAGAGCACACACATCACACGTGTCTGTGCACACGTGCCGACTTTTTGTCACAACCCTATGGCAGGTTGGCACATGGAAACGGGTCCATGTAACACACGTGTGATGTGTGTTTTTCCTGCAGTCTTCAGCCGTACTTATGGCAAGCCCTGGACATAGTGTTAAATCTCAGGTGTGTTGGTGAATAGCCATGAAGGCAGTACCCAATACACAGACCCAGTGGATGTACCTCTGCACCAATGGGGACCAACTGCAGGTTGATGGTGTTTGGGTGAGGGGGTAAAATAGGGCAGTTGGTGTAATACCTGACCATGGCCAGTCAGTGGTAGCAGAGAGCAGTTGTCTGTCTGTTAGATTTTATACCAGTGTTACATGTTGAGTGGCGCAAGAAAGAGAAGCAGAAACAGCAAGAAGTAAAGAAAAATTGAAAATACATCTTATTTTCTGTCTGTCCTGTCTGTTTAAAAATCTCTGCTTTCTCTTCTTTTCAGTTCTTCCCTCTCTTTCCCAAGGCCTAATCTTTCTTTTTTTCCTGCACATGGTGCTTAATCCTAAACATCTCTCAGCCTCTCCATCCGTTCTCTTTGTGCTGATAATTCAGCTTCTACACGCTCCCTCTGTGCATCCCAGCTCCTCTGGTGTCACCATCTCACAGTGATCCTTCAAATAAAATTTCACTCGTTCTCACATCCCTCTTGTTCCCCGACTCACCTGTTTCCTTTTCGCAGGTGACCGTTCCTGCTGTCCCTGTTTCTCGTTTCCGATGCTGTCTCTCTTTCTAACTCCAGTGATTTTCTTTTTGTAAAAACGAAAACACAGTTAGTTCTCTTTTAAAGTCCATTCTTTTGTTAGCATTATCTGAAACCCTTGCATGGCTTGTTCTGTATCTCTGCCAATCCACCTGGAAGTAAAAAGGGGTTGAGTCCATTTAAAAAAGGTGAAAACAAAGACATATTCAGAACTGACTTGCAGTGCTATGTCAAACACAAAAATATGTGAGGATTATCTGATTAAAAACATTAGTTTTGGAGTACTTATTTTTTCAGTTTGGCTCAGAAATCAGAATTTAAGGTGTTGCAGAATAGCACGTGTTTTCTGTTGTTATTACTTCTGCTGCCCGGCATGTCCATGTGACATTTTATCTTTAACAGCAATATTCACTCATTTAGAACTCAGCAGCTCTTTTCAAATACTTTTTTTAAATTTTGCAATCTTTCAAAGCTTTACTAATTTAAAAGGTAGTTCTGGGATTAGGAGAAGAAAATATACATAAGAAATAATTTATGTGCAATATATTTAGAATATTTTAAATTTAAATTTTGAATATGCGTGTGTCCTTCAAACATGTATATAATATATTTTATACATTCACATTTTTTTTTTTACAATTTTCCTCTTTACAACACATTACACGGAAAGATATTTGAAAGTGAAATGATGTAATGAAAAATTTCGCCGTAATAATTTTCTTGTTTTATTATTCTTTTAGCTGTTCTTCACTGTTACATGACAGATGTAGAAAAAAAAAACTGTAAATTTGACGAAGTAATAACGTAACGAAATGAATTAATTTAAGACCAAAACATACAAACTATTACAAGTGATGAAAAGAATATGGATTTCAAAGGAAAACAGATTTATTTTAACATGCGGTGTGCATAGATATATTACAAATATTATAAAATATTAAAATTTAAAATGTAAACAGTTGCACTTTTAACTGTTATTAAATTACTACTGCTATTATTACTGATTTTTTTTCCAGATTAAATTAAGATGTAATGTTGAAATGAATTGTGTTGTCTGAATTTAACTGGATTTATCTGGCCATACATGCAAAGATGTTGACGCGTTTGATATTTTCCGTTAAAAGAATCATTTTGTGAAAATTAAGTTAAACAAATTGACGCTGTTATGACAAGTTCCTGACTTTATACAATTACACTGGATTCCATTGACAGGTACAGCGCATTATAAAAACGTTGTGACGTAAAAGTTGACAATGTTGAAACGTCTTAAGCATTATCGCGTCATTAATACTGCCTCTTGCGTCACAATTGGCGAAGCATCAAACCGTACAACAAGAAACATGGATAGTTCCCTTGGTGCTATAGAACTGCAGAAAAATATTATTACTGCGCATACAAGTTTTTATCTCAGTATTGCGGGAACTTGCCGTAAAAGTGCCTTCTTGTACGTTCTGTACGAGATAGGAGCAATCAGTTGTTAATTTTGTTACCTCCATACTACAGATGAACAGTTGCGTTAAAAACATCTTATTTAAAAACAGAATTGGTGTCTGCTTTATTCGCACATTAATTCGCTCGCTGTGCAGACTGAAATGCACGCCGCCCGTTGCAAACTGTTACGGAGCTGAAACATTTCTGCAGAAAACAGCAGCGCTGCGGCCGTCGGGCTATGATAAAGGTGCCACTGGATGATTTAAGGAAATTGTGACTAATCTGGCGTGAACACTTACATCCGTCCCATGCACGGATCAGATCTCAGAGCCGGAAAACGGCGAGGAGCGGAGCTCTGCAGGCTCCAGGTTCCGTGCACTTATTCCGTAATTTGCACACGAGACACGTTACTAGTCATTGCAGTCAGAGAAATCCGGTGTGATGTTGAGTGAAAAGCAAACGACCCGGTAGCGCTGGGATGCCGAAATAGTCTACCTTCTGTCCACAAAACACCTGGCCGCACATTCACTAATAAACCCCAGCCATTGTCATCGGAGCGCTGCAAAATGTCAGATCAGGCCTGTAATTATTCTCTCCTTTATGATAGATAATAATCTTCAAAATTAACCAGGTGACTTACATTCAAATAACCTAATACACGTATTTAAAGATTATTATTAATTGTGTTAAAGGGGATAAGTGAAAATTGTAGAATTCTGTCTTTAAACCAATTAACAAAATGAAATAAAAAATAAAAATTCTGCTGAATTTAATCAGACCTAATTAAAATGTGTTTGGATTATATGTTGAACTGGTTTTTCCGCCACTGACTCATGCAGGATCCGTGAAGCAGGGGGCTTGAAAGGAAGCTGCCGAATGCTGCGACGCGAGCGAGCGAGCGAGCTGGCGCGCGACAGAGGCGAGGGCGCGCTCCGCGCTGCCTAATGCACAGGGGGTCTGGGCTGAAGGGGGTTCTAGCGGTGCTGCTTTTAGGAAATTTCTCAACATTCTTGCAGACTCTTTAGAACAGCTGCGCGTCAGCACAAAAGCCAGACGGACGGTGATGACGATACTCCGAGGCCCAAATAGTGACGGTGTGTGTGTGTGCGCGCGTGCGGGCGGGCGCGCGCGTGTGTCTGCGTTTGTCTCTTGTATCAATAGGTTAATAGCCGCAGTGTCACTTTCAGTGACTGCCCGATTAGTTGTATGTTCACTAATCCACACACAACGGGGGAAGTATTGGCTTTCCTATTGATTTTAGCACCGTAAGCAAGTAAAGGCACAAGGAGGGGCAAGCTATTGATTGACCTCAAATTAGCCCCCCCCCCCACAATTGCTTCTTTTCACTCAATACCTGCCATCCATACTATGTTTCACTACAGAAAAACCGTGTCTGATTGGACATGCTGATGGATCTTAATTTTACCATACCAAATTAGCTGTAGTCAGTCTGGTGTAACAGAAGCAATGTTACAACTTCCTGTATTGTCTAATATTGGTTATATAATGTTTGAATTATTATGCTTAATATTTTTAGTAGCTACTGTGAAAGGCTTGAACTCATGCAGAGTCTGGTTGACACTTGGTGCCATAAATGCATAGAAAGATGGGCGGACAGTCTGACAAACTGTATTGCAGAAATAGTGTATTGCAGACCACTAACAAGTTAAACGCAACATGCTGTGTACATAATATTAAATGCTCTATCAGCTTGTAGCAGTGAAGAAACCTTCTTTGCTTGCAGCATTCTACCTGTTTCCTTACACTTCTGTCTTTCCATCCCACCCCCCCCCCAGGCTGCCGTTCGCATCTTTTTTCCCCAATACCTATATCCGTATCCGTATCTATCAAATTGTCTTCCTTTCTTTTGCCTCGCTCATATTTCGTCTTCCTCTCCCTACCCACCCCCCCATACGTCCCGGCCCCCACCCCTCTCTGTGTAAGCAACACAGAGGAGGTTGTTAAACATTTTTCTTCTCTCTTAATTGTTTTGACTTGTGCGATTGGCATCCCGATTAGGGCCCATTGATTTCCTGGCGCTAAGTGCATTGATTTTTAAATTTCTTATTGATCTCAGCTCTAAATCTCCCCACACGCAGTCCCACTGCACACAGACAGAGAGAAAAAGAGAGGGAGAGAGGAAGGAGGGAAGAGAAGAGGGGTTAGGTAAATACAGCGCTCTCTGGACACTACAGTACATTAAGGCGGAACTGACAGAGAGGGGAAAGCAGGGTTAATACACGCTGAGGCTCTGAGAAACACAGCTTCATGCAAGGCATGCTGCACAGCACAGCTGGAGACAGACCTTACCAGGTGCGCTCATTGTCAAGGGTGGAACAGAGAAACAGACAGACAGACAGAGACAGGTAGAGAGAGGCAGACAGAGAGAGAGGTAAAGACAAACAGAGAGACAGGTAGAGAGACACAGACAGAGGGAGAAGTAGAGAGAGACAGACAAAGGGACATAGAGAAAGAGAGAGAGTAAGACAGAGGAGAGAGACACAGAGAGTGAGGTAGAGAGACAGAGAGAGAGCGACAGACAGACAGAAGGCCAACAGACAGGGAAAGGTAGAGACAGACAAACAGAGAGAGGTAGCGAGAGACAGACAGAGAGAGGTATAAAAAGAGAGAGACAGACAGAGAGAGGTAGCGAGAGACAGACAGAGAGGTGTAAAAAGAGAGAGACAGACAGAGAGAGGTAGCGAGAGACAGACAGAGAGAGGTGTAAAAAGAGAGAGACAGACAGAGAAATTGCGAAATAGAGACAGAGAGAGAGAAGGAGAGAAAGGTCTTCATACACCGTCTGGCTGGGCCCAGGTAGCCTCTTAGCACCAAAGGAAATAGGGAAAAGGGCGGTGTTTCTGAGAAAGGTCTGGAGTCTGCTCTGTGGCTCTTTGTGCTCTAGTTGTGCAGAGGAATATTTTTGTCTTGTGTGGTGTGCATATCAGCAGTAATGTGCCATTTGTTACACACAAACTACAACTCAAATCATATTTTGAGGAGGCTGATTTTTGGCAACTGCAGTTAGATTTGTGTGAGCTGGTTATAAATACAACCAAAGCACAGATTTTATACAGATGGATTTAACACTGTAGGGTGTTGTGGAGCTGTGTAACATCAGCATGGAGGTGTCCTCTCTCTCGTACGGCATGTTTTATTCTAGCAGGAATATCAGCAAATAGCTGTGCTTTGCCTTTAGCACTGAGCTGCTTTTTATGTGCTGGGGCATCATTTTAGTTGCACTGTGTTGCCCCTTGTTATAACTGGGGGGGGGGGGCTCTGAAAATGCCCATGTAGCCTCTTTAAACCATCCAGGGATCCGTGTCCCAAACACCATGAGCTGCTACCATGAGCCAAGTCTGGGACTCGCTGAAGCTTTGCGTTTTTGTCCATTACTGTATGTACGAAAAGCTGATCATTCAATGCATATCAAACTTGTTGGTAAAAAATTAGATACACTACATAGCATAAATTATTAGTGTATTAGTTTGAACACAGAAAGGCCAATATCCTCTCAGTGGACAAATTTCATCCATCCATCCATCCATTTGCATTACCGCCTTATCCAATTCAGGGTCACAGGTGGACAAATTTCAATAAAAAACAAAATGCAATATATGCAATTAAATATAAAATGTACAATACAAAATATGCAATAGGGATACTTCTAAAAATGTTTAAGATTCAATAAAATGTGGAGTAATTAGAAAATTCTAGAAACCACACACATATGTAATTATCCATCCATCCATTATCTTAACCACTTATTCCTGGTGAGGGTCATGGGGAAACTTGGAGCCCATAGGGCACAGGGCAGAGCGCCAACCCACCACAGGGCACACACACACACACAACGGGCAATTTGGACACACCAATCAACCTAACCTGCATGTTTTTGGACTGTGGGAGGAAACCGGAGCACCCGGAGAAAACCCGCCAAGCACAGGGAGAACATGCAAACTCCACACACACAGACCCAAGGCGGGAATCGAACCCCAGGCCTGGAGGTATGCGGCGACAGTGCTAACCACCACGCCACCATGCTGCCGGTCATATGTAATTATAAAATGTTTTAAAATGTTTGGTATTCAAATGAAATAAAATACATTTCTGTGATTGTGAACATTGAATTCAGTAGTCAAAATTAAATAATTGTGTTGACTTAGCTATACTAGTACTCAGAGGTCAACACTGTGAAATATACGTGGTCTTGTTGCTGGTAAGACAATGTTTGTTTGGCATATGGTGAAAAAATTCCCTTTGTGAATGTATTAATTAGGGTTGATGCCAGATAATTATCAAAATCCCACATTTCACCAGTCGCCACTAAAGGAAGCAAGCAGACCTATGTAATGTACGTATCGTTAACGGAAGGCCATTAGCAGTGTGGCATTAGTGGTGTGCTGTTATTGGTGTGTCATTAGCAGTGTGTCATTACCAGTGTGCTGTTATGGGTGTGTTATGGGTGTGTTATTAGCAGTGTCCCATTAGCAGTGTGTCATTACAAGTGTGCTGTTATTGGTGTGTCATTAGCAGTGTGCTGTTATTGGTGTGTCATTAGCAGTGTGCTGTTATTGGTGTGT
>JABJVR010000106.1:10130009-10143824 GCA_025773905.1 Chitala chitala | reverse complement strand
TTCCAAGTGCCATTGTGACAAGATAACCAATGTCATTCACTTCACCTGTCATAATGTTATGGCTGATTATATATATATATATATATATATATATAATAAATTTTTATTTTCTTTATGTGTAGAAAATGTGGTTGTGCGACTATTATATGCAATATCTGCATATCTGCAGTAATGGACTGTGCTGTGCTGGCCGTTTTCCTTTGGCCCGAGCAGAGCTGAATGAAGGCATTGTGCAGAATGTTTGCTTTGTATTCGCTATCTGAGGATTTTAGCAGTAGTAGCAAGGAAAAAATATCATATTCAGCTTCTATCCTTGATTTACTGACATAATGAAAACATGGTCTTAGCACGTTAACCATGATAAATCGCACACCTATAATTGCCTAACCTGAAATAGTTCTGGCAGCGGAGCGTTTTGACAGCTAGCAGTGGGTGCTGAGGTGCAGGAACACAGTAGCGGTTTGGCCTACTCGATTTCCCCAGGCCTCAACTCTGGCAGGGCCGCCGTGGGCGTGGTCTGAACCCATGGCCCCACTTTCCTCCAGCCGCTGTCGTTCCGAGAGGCCCATGCCAGCTGCTGCCCTGAAAACGTGTCCTGCTTTGCACTCTGTCAGGCGCTGCCTTCGTGTTGCCGTCCTTGCCGGTGAAAAGTACCGCGCAAAAGCACCTGTGCAGCGAAGCTAATGTGCTGCTTCACTCCCGCTGCGCTGGCGCTGCACAGAACTGTGTATAGCTTGGTTTTGCTTGGTCGTGGAGATGTTTCTCCTGAAGGGAGTGTGTGGTTTTTGCCTTGGGGACACTTAATTGGAAAGCTGCTTTGGCACAAGAAATGCAGACAGCTTGGATTTTGGATTGTGTAAAATCATCTTAAATTACTCAAATATTTTAGTAAATACACAATAACTAAATGTTAACATGGAAAAATTTTTCAGGGTATATACTGGGTCTTTTCTTGTTAGATGTCTTTTGAAAAATAAAACCTTCTGGTTTCATCTGTTGAGGACAGTTGGCAGGTTGTTCATTCTGTTGCATTTGGCAGCCAAGCCTTTCTTTGGCTTCTTGCATCTCTCTGGTTACTTGCTAAAGAGAATGAAGCTTGGTTGAGTACACGGATGCCTGTTGTCATCTCTCCCCCGCGGCAGCATCTTTCCAGACAGTAATGCTGTCAGCTGGTCTTACCACCAACTGTGTAGTTCTGCCTGACGCTGCAGCTTTCTACATGTTGCGCAATGATGGTCTCCTGTCTGGTCACCCTTTGACCAGACCAGGCTGTCTGGCTGTAGTGTCCCCCTCCCCGGTCGTTGTACCTTTCACCGGCCTGGATGACATCGTCCATTCGCCACTCACTCGCCGGTGGCCCCTCTTGTATCTGAGTGCCAAAGAGTGGGCTCTGATAGGAAGGCAGGTGAGCCTTGCATACTTGTTAGCCGTCTCATTACCAGGTGGGGCTGTCTCGTCAGTGACACCTAGTGCCTACGCTGTCATCTATTTGACAATAGCAGTGCAGAAGACATGCGATTGCGTGCCCACACACTCACGCTTTAAATTATGCACTTGCTGCTAAAGCTTGTGTGCTGTAATGTGTGTCCACTCATAGATCTGCAGTTTAAGACACTTTAAGATAGGGCTGATTGCTGTCAGCTGCACATAAGTGTTTCAGTGATTTCTTCGATTCAGTGTCCCTACAAACAAATCGTTCATTTATGTCTGCTAAAAAGGAAAATGGACCAACTGCTTTACCAGCTGTTGCGTAAGGATTTCAAGGTCTTGATTTCAGGAAAAATATGGATGCTATAATTTTAATCTGAAATGCCAGAAAACTGTGCACTATGTTAGTCAGAGAAAAGCAAGGCATTACAGAATGTGAGAGGTGCTTGTGTGATTTTTAAGCACTGTAGGTTAGCACTGTATTTTTAAGCACTGTATCCATCCATCCATCCATCCATCCATTTTCTCCCGTTTATCCGGGGCCGGGTCGTGGGGGCAGCAGTCTAAGAAGGTAAATGTAATGTAGGCAAAGATGTATCTCAAAATTTGGCAACACCTGATTTTTGCATTTCTCCTATTGTAGTTCTGAAAGTGGCTTGCAAGCTTGTGTTCGGTTCCCCTTATGAAAAGCAGTGGGTATTATCAAATCTTTCGCTGTGGAGACAACTGCCAGTGGCGAACGCTCTCTCCTGCTGCTCCCATCTGCTCACCAGTTCCTGCACAGACTTTGTGAGTCAGTGTTAGAAATCACAGGTGGAATTGCCAGTATTGTGACAGCACTGAGCATGCTCAGTGCCAGGGCTGACCAGGCAAACACAGGGATTTTCAAGGCTTTGCAGAGTGGCTGTGGCTGTAACTTTTACATGGTCCTGGTGACCATATGTGTACCTATACAGTCAGATATTATCAGTTAAAAATATACTGCATATCTCTTTCCCTTATTTATTTCTCTTTTTCTTTGATGTTGCATTAACAGCACAGACAGAACTTTAGCAACTTTGAGCACGTACAGCAATTGTTAGCATTTAAACACTAGGAGCTTCAGCAGTGAATTGGCTGTGAAAGCTTTGAATGTGTCAAGAGGAACTGCTAGCTAATACTGACAAGGCAAAAAAAAAAAAATAAAAAAAACATTAATGGAAAAACCAAGTGCACACTTGGAGAGTACATAAATACATTATAACTGTTATAATGGAAGTCCAATTCACAATGCAGAGCAGAACACAACAACAAGCATGATGTAAATGCAGGAGGTAGGGTAGGAGACATAACAGACTGCAGCATAGTGCTAAATAACAGTGAATCAGCTCTGTAGCTACAGTGATACAGGAGACAGGGGAGAGATGGCTGTTAGACTACGGAGGAATTTTACCAGTTCAACATTTAGAAATCATTTGTTACTGTGTTGTCTGTCTGTGATGTGATTGATGTCCTCTTATGTGCTGGAGGCCTGTGCTGCGTTTAATGTATCACATGACCGTGACACACCGGAGCTGGGCTTTGCTATGCAGTGTTCCTCCCTGCCTCCTTATGGCTGACTGCTGTGCTCACAGGACATGGGCTGTTTCGCTCAGAGACAGTGACGCCTTCGCGGAGTCATCTGTTACCCGGTGCAGTTTCCTTCCTAGGCCAGACCCAGGTCTCTTGCTCAAAGCTTGGCTGGCGCTGTGTCTCACGCCATGTGCTTCTCCTTGCCGTGTCCTTACTTCATCCTCCCTGCCTTATTATAGTGCTATAAATTACTTTTATCCTCTCTACAATGGAAAGCCCCAGATATATGGTAATAATTATTAGCGAGGATCTCTGCCGCTCGGTTTAAAGGTACCCAACACAGCAGGACGCATGAGGTCCAGAGTGGCTTTATTTGACCACACAATACCTTTTAAACATCTTGTTCTCCAGCGAGGCTGACTTTAACAACTAAGGAACATTTATGTGTCACAAAGGTTGTTAAAGCTGTTGAACAATTCCTCACATTGTCAATTAAGAAAGGCTTGATTTCTCATAGTAGAAAACGTTTGTTGCATTATGTTACGGTTTCACCCTAGTTTCAGCAGGAGAAAAATCATGTACTTGAACTCCTCACTCTTACTGTAACATGTGTCACGCTTTGTGGAAAAAGCCACAAAGGAGGACCAGGTCTAATCACAGAGAGGGTTTCACTGAAGGGAAATGACGTCCAACACAAGTTACTAAACAGGAGTATATGAAATTATAAACAAAACTAGGGTCAAGTCAGACCAGTGTAGGCAGGAACCACACCGAAACACCAAATAGGTAGTCTAACAAGCAACAAGGGAGAGAAAGGCAGACATGCTTTAAATAGAGACAAGAGAGAACTAGACTCAGATGCAAACACTAATACAATCAAGAACTAGCTAGAAGAGGGAAAGTACAGATCATAGAAACTAGACAGGGCTAGAGCAGAATCCTGACATACAGCTGTGCCAAAATATAGTATGCTTTTCCAGTTAATGCAAATACATGTGTAGCGACATATTCAAAACTAATTCAGTTATTTCTCTTCATGTTGACACATATATAACATCCTACATTCTGTTTGTAATGCCTTGACAGTCATAAAGAATTGCTCTGATGCATTTGTCTATGTACTATTCAGTTGATCCATTCTATTCTGACAAAACACCACAATTTATGTAAAACTGTAAAAAACAACAATATCTATTTCTATGATTGTAGCCAAAATGAGTGTGATTCTGATTGACGTTGTATGGGTTGCTCACAAAATGATTGTGGCAATACACAATCTACAATTGATTGGACAGAATTAAAGAATGCAAGGCGTTCAGTATCTTTGTATTACATTATGAAACTATGCCAGGGTGGTTTTAGGAGGTCATGAAGGCCAGTGGAGAATTTAGTAAATACCCATAAACCACAAAATTTGTCTATATCCCGTTTGTACATTTATTTTGGACATGTAAATCAGTATGACCAAACAGAAACCTTCCAGCAATTCTTTTTCACTTCCAGGGTATTAAAAAGGATATACAGACATAGTAAATATGCATGTAGAGTTATACACCTAGAACCAAAGACAGGACAGACAACAAACATTAGAATGAACCCTAATCCAGTTTAGGATGGTTTATAAATTACAAATGCTTTCATTAAATCACACAGGATTTTTTGGCTGTGAATGAGTTCTCCTATAATCCAAGCTCAATGAGAGAAATTTGTAATACACGACCCTCACTGAAAGCATTCGCATCTGCTCGGTATCTCAAAGCGGCAAGACGAAGAGCATCCAGCCGTTATCTCGCACATACTGGAAATGTCCAAAAGTCTAGAAGACAAAGGAGCTAAACGAGAAGACAAGAGCCTTAGAGGTGCCCATTATAAGTGAAGACATCAGCGTTGCCATAATCTGTGCCGCGTCCTCCTCAGATAACGATGAGCCGAGACTCGTCTCTCCTACTACTGCTAATCTGCGGACGAGCACGGTGCCAGAGCGGCATCTGAGCAGGGACCGTTTTGACGGACCCGCGCAGTGCTCTCTTTAAAGGTTCCACAATGAAACCGCCTCATTTGAATAATAAGCACATAAAGACATTATTGCATAGCTAGAAAAATTTCAGAAATGTAAATTCTTCATTCCACGCTTGCCAAATGTTTTAGGTTTTGGGAGCAGGGACTGGTGTGGGTTATTGAAAACATTCATCTTGTGATTAAAAACAATTGTGGGAGGAATCTCTTTAATAATCCGTGAAACAATACAGTTAAAGACTTGTAAATATTTTTAGTGGACCTCATACATCTGTCACTTTTTCAGAGAACATTATTTGCTTTCTTGTATTTGATTCTAACGCGTGCCAAAACTGTTGTGCTTTACGTCATTTCACTTGACTTCTAAAGGACACTTGGCATTGCAGTCTTTCCACATTGGTTTATTTTTGACGTTTTTTTCCATTACAGGGATACTGTCATTTGCCATGCATCGGTATGAAGATGGTTCACAGCCTTTTGTTGTAACGAAATGGTAGGTAGGCTGGATCTAGCATCAGGGAGAGTTGGGTGCACATGCAGGGGACCTTCATGCTAAAGGGCCCACATGCAAATAATAACAATGAAAATAATTCTGGTACAGTTACACTGACAGCTAAAGTCTTCTTATTAGAAAGGGGGCCTCAAAAGTAATCCTGAACAGTAGAACCAAGTCATGACACAAAGCTGCACAACAGCGACAAAACTAAGTCACACAATTTTCCTTGCGCTGACAGCTGTCAGTGCGCTCACGCGATGTTTTCGTTCTTATTGGATTTCACCAAAATGTAATTGACTACAAAAACGCTGATCTGAATTTTACGAAACAGCAGGACTTCAAACGGTTTTGATCAGCATTCCATCGTCTTTGTATGACTTCTGTAACATCAAGTGGGACCCCGCAGAGCAGACAGAAAGTATGGGAGGTGAAGGATGAGTGTGAGGCCTGCATGAAAGGGGAGCCCAGTTTTTGGAGCCACAGAAGGCAGCTGGCAGCAGGTAGCTGATAGTCGTCCAAATCCAGGCACCAGCTTCTCTTTGACTGCCATATTCCTGCCATTGTAATTTAGGGAAATGTGTTTACAGAGATAAAAAGGCATTATTTTTCAGAAAATTAAAAAGCTGCCAAAATGATGTGTTTTTCCCCTCAACGCCTTTGGCTCTTGGCATGTTGGGAATTAGGGTAATGAATCGAGGAAGAGTTTCATACTGTCTGATACAAGATTAAGGTTGCAATGACCTTAAGATACTTTATTTTAAGACAGACTGTTATATCATGCAAACTCAGTTTGAGAATGCCGTTGAAACATGCAGATTCAGAATAACAATACCGTTATGACATACAGGCTTAGTTTATGTCATTATAGGGAGGAGAAGGGAATCAGGTTTATGGCCAAGAATGTTTGTCACATACAAGGAACATGTTCTCTGCATTTAACCCACCCTCCTGGGGGAGCAGTGGGCAGCCACATGCAGCACCCGGGGAGCTAGTGCAAAGTGTCTTGCTCAAGGATGCATCTGGTGCCAGGGCTGGGATTCAAACCTAGAGATTTCTGCATCCTGGTCTGATGTTCTACACCATGGACATAAAGGCTCAGTATGAATTAGCCATTATAACATGCAGGCTCCATATTAGTATGCCATTATAATATACAAGTTCAATTTGAGTATGCCATTGTAATATACAGGCTATGAGTATGCCACTACAACATACGGGCACGGTGTAAGCATGCCATTATACCATACTTACAATGTACAGTTAGTATGACCCACATTCACTGTAGATGCACATTTATGTGCGTACTTGTGTAGTGCAACAGTATTTTGTTCTTTTCTTAAAGTGTTTGTACATTCGTGTTTTCCAGAACATATTGTAGTTTTCAAATGAAACAAAAAAACTATTAATGGTTTTTAAAAATTGTGGTTAAGCCTTTGAAATATAAAATTTGGGCAAAATAAAGGACATAACCTAATTATGTCAGTTTTACTAAGCTTTACTGATATATGGTATCCCTCTTTACAAATATCTCACTTAAGATGACAGTTCCGGTAGTATTTCAATATTCATTTCACAATGTAGATTTCCAGATTCCGTTTCAGAGAGAAGAAATTTTCCCACAGAAAAGTCCTGTTGATAAATGAAGTTTTAGCTGAAAAACTGCTAGGAATGGCACTGACAGTCTCCAGTACATCAATGTCACCAAACTCATAGGTATTAGAAGTGTCAAGTGTTATGTTTGTGGATCATTGCACCAGTGTGGCAAATAGAATTTTGTTTAGGATGTGAGTATGCACAATACGAGACAAGAACAATATACATCTACAGTATACAACATAAGACTAGAGTGATATACATCTATAGTATCAACACAACTTACTAAACAGTTCAAGTTCAAGAGACCAATATACACCTACAGTATACAACACAAGAATTAGGACAAGGACAAGAGCAATAGACACCTACTGCATGTAAAAGACAGGAGCAGTGTACATCTACAGGATACAAACCAAGACGAGCAGTCACACACAGTCAGAAACACTGGTCAGAAATAGCGTATTGCTAAATCTGTCCATCCATCTGCAAAATTTACCTTTTTAAATACAGTTTATATCAAAATGTTTGCTTTCTGGGATGTGTATAGTATGTAGTGTATATTGCTTGTGTACATGCTGTCAGTGTATTTATAGGGTGTGATATTTACCATGACTTTCTGAGTTCTGAGTAAGATTGGATATGGTTTTAATTCTGTGTCTTTGTGATTAAGACTTTGTGCCACTGCAACTTAACAGCTCTGAGCTGAATCAGCAAGCCTCTTTCGTGTTTTATACAGTGAATAAATTAAATTTAACAGAAGCTGTTACTGCTGGGGCCAATAAATTTAGATCTGTCAATTTTCAAAATTTTACGGTAACTCAAACAGCTCAACGTAAGTAAACACGTAGGGCTTTGCAAAGAAAATATATCCTTAAATGTTCTCATAATGAAACTTTTTGGCCATTAGTAGGAAAAACTATGTAATTATTTCAGTTAAGTATTGACTCTAAATGTATTAACTGTATGCTCAGTTGTCATCCAGTTTTAAAAAGCAGTATGCTTAGCAATTTATCAGCTTGACATTATTATTATTATTATTATTATTATTATTATTATAATACCTTGAAAATAGGTGTAGTCTTCAGCTGTTGATAGATTATGTTTTAAAATATGTGCAGATGTACATTCAAAGATTGCACCAAACATTATATGTATATAAATGAAGCATTATGATTTTATGGAGCAGAAGGATGTCTATAAATCAGTGCTGCAGACAGAGGCAGGAATTCTGCTGAATGACTCATTTAAAGTACTGGAACATTTTTATGATGGCCCTGGCTTCACCTGTCTCGGTTCATATGGACCATTAATGGCTCAGGTTTGCTCTGACAGCCATGTGTGGGAACAGCAGCTGAGAGCATATAAAGGCTGGTTGTTACATATCTGATCAGCATTTCTAAGTAGAGCTTGAGACCTGAATGTAGGTTTTTTGAATTTTCCATCTAACTGTGACAGGCAGCCAGTTCCCTTGATTAAATATAACCCCTGATTTATGGTAACAGCTGGCTGTCTGAGCCAGGGCCACTCTTTGGTTTGTTTTCAGCCGGTTTTATTCTCCTCCCGTGTGCTGACAGTGTCTCTTTCATACTGCCTTGGAGATGCATTAAGGACCACAGTTAAACACACAGCAAAGTCTGCCCACTGTGCACACAATGTCTTTTAAAGGTGTTCTTAAAGATGCTGTTTAAGTGTCTTATTTTAATATGATATTAACAGAAAATATTACGAAGAGGTGGAATTAATTTGGCCTCATTTCTGTATTAATGAGGGAAGCCATCAGTGTTGAAACATATACTACATTTTGGGAGTACTTTTATGGGCAGAGATTATTATGGATCTTGAAACAGGACTCTGTTCATACATGCTGTATACAATATTTGCAGTCTTTTCACATACCAAATACAGTACATATAAGTAATAGTCTGTTGGATGTATCACAGTAGTACTATTATTAGTACTATTAATATTATACAAAACTAAATAGTAGTTATAGACTGGAGAATCCAAATTTTTAACACATTATATAGATTGACTATTGATGACTCAGTGGTCAGTACCATTGCCTTCCTCCTCCATGGTTGGGGGTTTGAATCTCACCTCTGCTCTGTGTGTGGGTGAATTTGCATGTTCACTGCATGCTTTGTGGATTTCCTCCCACAGTCCAAAGACATGTATTGGAGGCTGATTGGTGTTTTCAAATTGGGTGTGTGTGTGTATATGAAATTGTGCTCTGTGATGGGTTGACACCCTGCCCAGGGTGTCCTCTGACTTGTGCCTTTAGCTACCTGGAATAGGCTCCAGACCTCCCCATTGAACCATTGATAATGTCTGGTCCACCCATGGATGGAACATTTTGAGCAGAAACACACTCTTATATTAAAGTTAACTGCTGACTGTATAAATATGATCTGGCCTAGTTCTACATTTATGAAATACAAACATTGACAAGTATAAGATCCTGCCTATTATACACGTGTATATTTTGAAGATAAATGAATGCATGTAATGTTGCATACACAGATATACTCTATGATTTGTGTTTCTCATAATTATTAGGTTCCAAGAAAGGCTGTTAGGATATGAAGGTGCTGTGTACACCAGTGCGCAGAGTCTGCCATGTGGCTCTGGTCACATCACTGGGACACTCGTCATTGCACTTCCTTTATTTGTGGATCAGAACATGAAGTTCTGCACTGAAATGTGTTGTGATGCCCAGAGTAGCAGTATCGTCAGGTTCATCATTTGAAAAATTTGACATTGAGGATGATTTTCCTAAAATGTTCATATAAATATTGCATTGCCCCCCCCCTTAATTGTTATTTAATTGTGCTTCATAGAGCTATTCCATCTTTTAAGACACAAAAAACATTTATCAAGTCATTGCTGATTATTTTAAGTTATGGCATTATTTTAGACTAATATTTAAATATTTTGCCTCATTCTGTCATCAAAAATCCATTTTAAGTGTGAATAAGTGCCAGGTCCGAGGTGATGTTAGCTTGAAATGAACTGTGGATTTATAAAAATGTACTGGCCATGTAATATAAAAATATGGTGTTCTGTTTAACAACTGTGGTTGAAGCCCTACATTTAACAGCTACCCTTAACAGCCAGTAGTTTTATTGCACAACAGGAATTAATGGTGTGCTATTATTTTACGAGTTTAGGGAAAATGAGCTGTCTGTACTGCAAAAAAAAATTCTTGGTTTCTTGTACGTTGGAAAGTGCGTAAAGCGTTCAGTATGGAGGTAAGAAGTATGCAAATATTACATCAACAAAAAGAAGGGAGCACTGACAAGCATTTTTACAAAAATGAAATGCTAGACAAGGGTTGTTTTGTTATGTCTGAGACATTGTTTCTGATGTTGTTTACAGCTTTTGAAATGGACTCTGACCGTATAACAGAAACATGTGAGTACCCAAGAGCTTCTAAATTATTTTCAAAAAACCTTTTTTGTAACAGCCTATAAAGGGTATTGCTTTTAATAAAAGTAGCAACATTGGATGTTTTTTCCTTGATTATGTTTAACAATTGAAAAGCAACAGACGCAGTGGCTATTGTTGCCTCTTCCAAAGAGGGAAATTTCCCTGAAACTCTGGAGCTTTCATGTTTGCTGGGCACTGCAGTCATAATTTTGCCAGGCAGATCAGGGCAGGAGGAGTACCTGTCGATGAGGGTCTCAGAGGCCCTTACTTGGTCCAATAAGCTGTCAGAGCACATGAGGACAGGTGTAAGTTGACTCTTGTGGAAAAGTGACCTGCCGTTCTGCTTAATGACAGCATCATCTAAAGTTACTACTAATTATTAATGCATGCTCCATGCAAATTGGTCAGTTATTTTGTTTAAGGATATAGGAATTTTTTCCATGAGCTCAGATTTACAAAAACAAACAATGAAAAAAAACAGTTATTTACAATGTCACTGTAGTAGACACACACACAAACACACAGTTGTTTACAGCAGAGACAGGCACGACAGCCCTGGAGTTTTCAAGTCCAGTCCGGGGGAGGGTGCTGGACAAACCATTTATGAACAAAATGTATTCTGGATTTTGTTATCCAGGCGGGGGCTTTATAAACCATTTTTGTTGAAAATAAGAGGCACACTCACGCTTTACACCTATTGCGTATTTTACGGTAAGTACATCTGACAGCTGTTTACACAGTAGGTCGGACGGCCATTCTGGCACTTGACAGAATGTCCATCTCAGCAGTCCAGTGGACTCTTGAAGTTGCAGCAAAGCTGCAATACAATACCCTTGTAAGGCACAACATTAGATAAATGCGCAGATGAAAAAGTGTGTTATTTTTTCTTTTAAATGTGAATGTTAATGATATCAGGAAAGTGAATTCAAGCAGTTTGTGCAAAGGCACTGACAAAGGGAGTTCAGTAAACATCAAATGAATATAACGTTACTTGTAATGTCAGTTAATATGACGCTGTAGCCATCAGGCCTTTCCAGCTGCAGAGTACAATTTCTACCCAAGCTAAAACTTACCATAAAAAACTAATTCAGGATGAACATGACTGTTGTGGCAATCAGCAGCTGTGCGTTTCAAGAAGGGACACTTACAGACGTTACACATTAGACTTTATTTTTACCTTTGACAGGCGTTGATATTACTTGAGTGATAATCTCTGTAACGTGTCTCTCTGCTTGCAGCCATGTCCAAATGAAATCCAGGCTTGCCAGGTTTTAATGCCCTTGGCAGTCATAACTCTGGCAGAGAGAGCGCAGAGCGCAGAATGTGAGCACCCACTGTGGTTTGCCCCTGATACCTATTCAGCTTATTTATAACCCTGTTCCAATTACACCCAGCCCATCTGCCCCCAGCGCTAGTCTAAATAGCCAGAGATAACATTGCTCCTCCATGATGCCCCGGGCGCTACAAAAACTGGAAAATTAGGCATGCAAAGTGGGTAAAATCACAACAGAGGGCCTCCTGTAACCTGCACATGGCAAACAGCTGCGTGTCACTTACACGCCCCCCAATGTATGACTGCGTATCTTTTACAAGGAGAGTGAAGAGGCTATAGGAGGATGTTAATCACAGTCTACTGTGTATAGGCTGGTGAATGTCCACTGAAAGTAAAAGAAGAGAAAGGTGTTGTCTGGAGGGTGGCAGGAGACACCTTGTTTATTGTAGTTGGTTTAAAGTAAAAGTAAGCGCAGTGTATTTGCTGACATGGACAGGGGTGAGGGTGAGAAATGTGGCAGGCCTCAGAGCCCGTGCCATGCTTTTTCAGAAGTTAATGGGACTGCCGTTCGTGAGGAGTCACTCGGAAACCTGTTAGACACCAGGAATTCAACCCCCCCCAGCTGTGCTGGAGGAACAGTGACTGTTTAATCCCAGCATTTAACTGAACATGAAAGACGACCACACAACAAAGTGCCCGTGTTTAGTTCTCAGATTTCATCTGACGTTTGGTGATTTATGGTTAAAATCACAACAAGCAAACGGTAATGTTGGTGAAGCGCTTAACGTGGGGTACTGACAGCTGTGTATGCCTTTTGTGTGACAAGAAACAGCAGTGCAGTGCTCTCTGCCACTCATTATCTTCACACCACTGTGTACCAGAGGACAAGGAGTGTCTAGGGCATATTCCTCAGAGACATGTGACCTGAGATGACCGGAGAATAGCATTCCACAGGGAGTTGTCGTTGGAGCTTTGCTCAAAGGTATTTTATCTGAAATGTTTAACTTGAGTAATGATGCTATACTTTTTGTACACTTTGCAGCTGGAAGCCTAAAGTCTGTGGAGGTTTCTTCAACACTCTCATACCTAGGATCAGCACTTTCCTCTAAAACCAAACAATTGGTGCTGGCCAGTCTTATTGCTGAAAGTTCTCCCACCGGACAGATGACTTGATGGAGAAAGGCTTTGCGAACTGGGGCATTCAGCAGAGATTTTGCCTTTTGTAAGCGTCTTCATTTGTAAGAGATGAAGTATGCCTGATTTTTTTCAAGTGGAAGCCTTGTCCCTTTTCAGGGAATCTGACCCCCCACCCCCACTTGTGAATGTATTTTTAGCAATAATCCTTGGATAATCATGTAGGGGGGCTGAGTGTAATCCTAAAAGACTCCCTGATTGTCCCTGATACAATGTCCTGGGGCTGTTCTTTAACCATGTCATATATCCAGCATTCCAACAACAGCGAAAACACTTTGTTATTCTTAAGAAAATTATTGTAATCACAGCAAGACTCTGGCATTTATCAATCAGCATGTACTGCAGTTTTTAAGTTTTAAACGTCTGTGTCGTCAGCTTCTGTAGTGCAATGTCGTGCGGTAACGATCAAATCAACTGTAATAATACTAAACACAATCATTTTTTGTAAGTAGTACCTCAATTAAATCAGTCAATTTAACATTATTATAGCCAACACTTGTCACAATTTTATACTATTAAAGCACTGATATATTTGTACATGATTTGCCAGATGTCATACACGGACAGAGCCGGAAATAAATGAGTCGTGACTGCTTGGGCCTGATTACCTCCATGGGATGTGATGATGTCACACATGCAGGCACTGTAAGACAAAGGGGCGGAACCCTGGAGAGACCAAAATATCAACCAACGGAGGGCTGCGTGAGGCCCGGGAAGAGAGAGCCACACGTCAGTCACAGGGGGGCTACGGACACACGCAGACAAAGCAGCAGGCAGCAGCCGTGAACCCACAGCACAATTACAGCAAAGACAGGAGGCCTCGCTCTTCAGTGAT
>JABJVR010000106.1:10075243-10129909 GCA_025773905.1 Chitala chitala | reverse complement strand
TAAAAGATGTTAGACTCTTTTAGAGTGGCCATTGCGTGCAAGTCCTATTGGGAAAATTTTTCATTATGTTTTTGTAGTAAATAGTGACTGGCCTGCATTAAAACCCAGTGGAGGCCTGTGTATTGAAGGTCAGAAGGCCTTTCTGTAATCCTATTTATTATTACTATTATTATTATTATTATTAAATGTGTCCCCTAGCCTGCTGAGCCCCCGGATGTGCGCCCAGCTTGCTCTAATGGCAGATCTGGCCATAATGGGTCACTTAATTTATTGTGAAGGGGTTTATAATACTTTCAATCTATCCTCAAAAACAAGTTGCTACCGGATGCATTCTAAAAACGTAATTATAAGGCAATTAATTAAAAGGTCCAGGATCAAAATGTTTTCTATTCAGGTGGAACTAATGCAATCAGAAATAATGTAGAGTTCTTGTTTCTGATAGAAAATTTCCCTTGCTTCATTTTAATGTATTGGTAGATGGCTATTGAGGGGTGAATAGTTCATTGAGGGTTGAATAGTTCCATAATACTTACCATCATCACCATCATAAAATGTATTCTGTGCCAAGCACACTGAGTCATATGTTTTAAAGTTCCTCTTCATTAACAATTTTTTAAACTATTCTGTTGAGAAAACCGTGAATTAAGTCGTCATCGCTGAATCACGAAATAGAAAATACCTAAATATCTAGTATATTTGCGCAAAAAAATTCAGGCGCAAATTGCTTGACTGTGTGTTTTAAAGACCGCGGTATCTTGACGGCAGTGAGACACTAGAAGAAAGACTGTGGTTCAGAGGGGATCAGCGGTGGCACTCATCATCTGCTGGCTCCAGCCAAAACGTGACTCAGAACCTTTTATTTATTTTGTCACGTTTAAGTGTCTTTCCTAAACAACATGTAAATTATAGCAACGCGCAGATAGTATTTATAACGTTCGTGCTATTTAGTGGAGTGTGGAGATTAAATTATGACTTTTTTGGTACTATTAAGACAAAATGTCACATTATTCTGAATATGTTATGCCAATTTGATATTTTGTTTTGATTTTTTCCCCCTATTTTTGCCTGGATTTCAGACAAACACAGGCGAGACTGGGTGAAGGAAATACAAAAGAGGGAATTAAACGGTTTGACTTCACTTGCTAGCTACGGGAGGTTTAAATATTCGGAGGCGAGCCCAGAAACGAGGAAAGAAAAATACAGAATAAAATTCATATGGCGATTCTCTTTCTAGCAAATACCATATGGATTGCACAATGAGCAAAGAAAGACCGAAGAGGAATATTATTCAGAAGAAATACGTAAGTGCATATTTTTAGTGTTGGTCACGTTTGTAAATTGACTTTAGTTAGATATCGTTAACAAGTTCCCACGTCCGATTTGCTGGTTAATGTCATCGCGGTTAACTTCCATGCCGGACGCCCGTGCATCATTTGTTTTGCAGATTTTATTTCGGATTTTGAGAAATCGTTAAATGACTCACTGCGTGCTGCAAAATATGTTATAATTGAACGTGCTGTTCTCGTGTTTTAAAGGGACACAGATCTGGGTTATTCGCTTCGGTCGCTTTCGCTTAATTTATAGCCTGCCTTTACTTTAATCGATCACTGATTGTGGCTCGCTACGAAGAGAACAACTCCGCTCGTTGCAACATTTTATCAGTGTTAACTTTGATTGATTGAATTAAATGCTTGATCAAATTAATACAATTTTCCAAATATATGTTTTGGAAAAAGGGCTTTGTTTGCTTTTCGTTCTTCACTTAGAGTCTTACACGCAGTCGTATATTGCGTTTGGCTTTTCCGGGTTCCGTTTACATAAAAATGTCATTTTGTTACTGTATTAGACATAATGACTTTGCAAATGATCGTTCTGTGTGATGTACGCATTACAGACCCGGAGTTTGTGTTTTGGATAAAGCAGAGTTGAAGGTTTTCAGAAACCAGCTTTGCAAATGTACTGTACGAGATGGGATAGGCTGTTTGATCTGTTCTCGCTTTACGAACAGAGGAAAAAGGCAGCATTTTCGTATTTAATGCAGATTTTCCCCTGCTTGCAGATGCATGCTGTAGGAACTCGGTTCAAGTGACCCGTAATATAAACGATACGAGGTTATGATCACGAAATGCATTATGTTTTTACGCTTGTTTTGGAAGTGTACGTGTGACCCCCGCGCGGCTTGGCCGACGGTGTACGCAGTAGTGCCCGTGGGTTTGCCAGGACACATTCTCATATGTCACGGTCATTTTCAGATGCTCATGCATATGGTTTTCAGTTTTTAAAAACTGTCTGTAGCTGCACGTGCCATCGATTAATAAACATAAATGTTTAAAAGAGATCGAGTAGTCGCATTGCGGAGGTCCGTGTTGTTTAAATGGGTCCGTGTTTTTTTAATAATCGCATTTGTTTTTCCAAGAAAGACTCGAACTCCTGAATTTAAGAAGCCGTGTCAAACATATTTATGGTTGTTCGCTTATTGGGACTGCGCTTAAACGAAAGGGGACTTAAAGAATGTGGAGCCTTAACAAAGAGACCATCCACACATTTCGTTATAAGCTTATTTAGCATTTATTTAGTATTTAACCCTTACTAAGCATGCCCTTCCCGTGTACATTTAAATGGCTCTTTGTATTTGCTTAACATAAGTCATATGCTAGAAGGGTAAAATGATTATTCAGCACCTCATAATTTAAAGGCGTTAAAGGGAAAACAATGTATTCTCAAGTTGCGCGAAAAATCGTTTAAGACTTATGCAAACACGATTGCATCGACCATAGCTACACCTTTGATAAAAGCAACTTGTTAGGATTCTTGAATAACCCGTTACCTAACCCTCGTCCTTAACCCAACAAATTAATTCACGGGTTTGTGCGAAAACCAGTTGTCATCTTTGCCAGTTTTTAAGTGATATAATCAACAGGACTCAAAATGCAACAGGTAGAGTCATATACCGGTTATGGCTGTACTTCGTTTTCAAAGTTTTCTATATGCTGAAGATGGTATATCTAAACTGATACTTTTGTCAAAGGTTATTATTTTAATACATTCGAAATGCGCAGGCTACCGGGGTTAGACTTAAGGCCACCCCTGCAAAAGGATACATTACTGCATAATGTTGGTGTTGGCTGTTAAAATAAATCTCCCACTGTAGCCAAAACTTTATCAATTTTTTGCAGTATGTTGTTTTTCTACTCAAATTTGTAATAACTTGTATTGTAAAAAGTAAAGGAGATTATTTGAAAATATGTGTAGTTATACGTACTTAACATAAATGTCTTTATTGTCCAAGTGCTACACTCTTCTTGTTGGTCATAAATTATAGTCTAGAGAAATTTTTATGGATTCATATTAAGTAAAAGATTATACGTGCGTTATTATTTCAAGATATATCTGTTTAGTATCAAATTATTTAAATGCTCAAGAAAGTGAAACAATGTTTTCGTTTTAGTTGAACGCCACGTGCGCGTAAACAAACAGCAGACTCTGCTGAGCCGGTGACGCAGTGCTTACTTCAGCGCGTGCATGACAAATCCATTTTATCTGCATAGTTCCAGTGAAGGCGCGCACAAGGGATTTTTTTGGCCAAATTCGCATAATCCTTTGTTGTAAAGTATGACATATTTACAAGATACTGCAAGTATTGTTAAATTTAGAAAAACCCGACATCAGTGTGCAGTCTGCAGCTGGTCAGTTTCCAGTTTAAATGGCAACTGCAGTTTTTAATATGTGTGGACAGTTCATTCTTGCTTGGGTTTGTGTGCATGCAAAATCATCACAAAAAGAAGGGAAACACTCGACTTTGCAAACCAAATGTAAAATTCAAGGAGCAACAAGATGGGTGAGAATTTCTCTGTTTCACAGATTGTGTGTCATACTGTTGAGTTTGAATATCACTTTTCTTTAAAGATGGCCAACACTTTATCTTTGCTCATACTACTGTGAGGATTTCAGGAAGGAGTGTTTGTTTTCAGCAATGGATTTTTTTTTTAAACGTGTTAATGCCTGTATAGTTTATATTATGCAAAAAGACACAATAGTAAATTTTCAGTATCTACAATATATACACAATGTATTCCCATAGTAGAATTATTACAGAATTATTATTAATCTGTGAATAGTTATGCCATGTAATCAGCGGTTAATGATAATGCATCATTGCTTGAACATTGGGTGTACTATCCATTGGTTTTCACTGAGAAGTAACAAAACTTTCTTGGTAATTCAAGACATTAATATTTGTTTGGGGCTATAAGAATCTACACATTATCTAATTTGCATCTGAGATTAGAGGACTACTAAAAGTAGTTTCATCTTTCTCTCAGAACACCACTGACCAAGATAGATACGTAAAGGGAAGTTACCATGGCAAAGCTGGACTTGATGAGTGAGGCCTCATGCAGGATGAGATGCAGCTCGTGCACGGCTGAGCAGACATTCAAGGGGAACCCTTGCCTTTGTAGTCTCGAGTAGTTTGTGGTGTCAGCCAGCCAATAATCTTCCAGTTGCCGCACCGTTTCCTCTAGCTGCTTTCAGTTGGGAACACAGTAATCATCAGCAAACAGATCGCTGCCTTTATTACCTTTGTTTGTTTATGTTGTAATAGTATCACGACCGCGGCCCATTATGTAATTTGCCCTTTAGTTATTGGCACTTGCAGTTGCTTAGTCTTGAGGGGAGTTCTAACCGATTGGCAAGATGCAGAGTGCCACTGTACATCAGAGTAATAAGACACTCCTTCATTGTTTTGAAACTGAAAAGATCCACTGTAAGTGTTTCTGAGAAACAAACGATAATTGACAGTTAATTACAGGGTAATGTTTTCTGGTTGCTGTAACAAGGCAGTTTTTTTTTTTCACCTGTACATGATGTTTTTAAACTTAATTTGTGTTTAAAGGATTTTTTGGGAAAGGTCTTGATTTTGATCTGCTTTTTGCTGGCTGTGGACTGTTCCCAGATGAAGGGAAGAACAGATTCCAGGGCGCTCTCATCACATCTGTCCCGGATCCTGGGGAAGCTGAATAAACACTTCTCGTTTGACCTATAGCTCAAATGCCGTGGGGGGAAAAGCCTTTGCTCTGCGTGCCCTTCAAAGTAAAAGACTTTATCGAAACCCTTAAAAAACCCCAACATTGTATAAAATTTTTGGCCCCACCCCAAATAGTTTTTCCTTTAACTGTTCTGGTGGATTCTAATCTAGTTTCACAAGCCTCACACAGATACAAAGACACATTATTGAAATTCCAGATTGACATAAAATGACAAACCTGGAATTCAAACATTTTTTTCTTTCCCAAGAGTAGAACAGCGTTAACCCACTTATGACTGAAGCTAAAAGGCCTTTGTTGAGAATTGAAGTTCAGAAGTAGAATTTCTTGTCTCTCTAATACTTGGACGGGTTGTAGTAATATTAAAATTTTTGGCACTTTCGAGATAGTGGGTCGCTTAATATGCACACACATGGAAATTGTAACTTTGTGGACTGATCCAAGCGGCAGATCTACATTCCTCTGCTTCCAGGCATGAGAGAAAGCTTCTGTCTTTTATTGCATCTTTATATGACACCGATAGTTTTTGTGCACTATTAGTGGACTAAGTGGTGACCTTTAAGAATAAATGTCAGACTGCCTAACTATAGTTGAGAATCCTGCAGAACACACTGCTAATAGAGATAATCTGCCGAGTACTGGTACATCAGCTGGGCTAAAACTGCAGTGGATCAGTTATTAGTGTTGGTTTCATGTAATGCTGCATTGTATTAATCTGTAACATGTATGACTCTGATATGGCCCCACCTAAAAATTCAAGCATATGTACACACCATTGATATAAATGGTCTTCCGGCTTTGTCCTTTCACAATTTCTTTGTTTTATCTGTAGTTCTTTCCAGGTTTACTTTAATGTTATGTTTGTGTATGTTACAGAATGCACCAGGAATGAGGAAAAAATTCTCAGAGAAAACCAAACAGTCCCACATTCAAGTGAAGTGAGGTGGTGGTTTTAAGGGTGACAAAAAGAAAACTAAAGGTCATCACAAAATGCTAACGTGGTAAAAAAAAAAATACAATTTAAAAACCAAAAAACAAGAAATCGCAAATCACCCAGCATCAAACTGAAGTCCAAACACCCTTAAATACTGAACAATGAGACACACATAAGAAAGTAAAACAATTAAACAATTCAGTTAGTTAATGGGTGAGACCCAGAATCAGCCAGAAAATAAGTTCCTTGCATTTTTCTTCTGTTAAACGGTAGGTCAGATATACATAAATTCAATACACAAGTTCCAGCTGTCGTGCTCTTCATAAAGCATTTCTACTTTATGTTGCATAAAATGTCATTTTTGTTTCCACAGCACAGTTTGCATGCACTGAAATGTGCGAAAGTGCTTTTGTGTCTGTACACATCCCAAGTACGAAAACATTGGTGAATGTTGAAATCTTTGTGAAAACTGTGTAAACCAGATTGCTTTTTAAGAATGGTTGGTGAATGAGGCCCGTTATTTCTATTACTTTAATCATTCTCCGCCAAATGCAGAGTCCACATGTTAAGGCTGGTGGATGGCCTTGTTGGTAGAAAGGATAGGTGTATTTACTGACGAATAAAGATAGACCATCAATTTCTTTATGGAATAGATGCTGCTGTAGAGTATCGATTTGCCTCTTCGTCTCGGAGCCTTTTTTCCACGCTAAAAGAGTTGCGGCGCATTTCATACATGATCAATGGAATGTTCTTCATTGTCTGCACTGGCAGGTTTGAAAGTGAGGGCTGTGATTTGTGCACGGGTAATGCGTGCGAACAGACGACCTGCACATCTTTTAGCGTGCATCTGAAAAAGGAAAATTGATTTGGTTGGTATCCTGCTTAAGTAACCTTTGCTGCTCACTTTACCGCTTTGTCTTAAGTGTAGTCATACGTAATCGCATTAATGGCGGGACTACACTTTTTTTTTTTTCCCCACTTTGCCATTCTAGAATGGTCAAATTGAGTCACGATTGCTTTTTTCAGCGGTGGTCATTTAAGGGTTTGTTTTCTTTAGCCCTGCCAAAATAACTCTTTCCAGCTATCTACAAACTGTGAACTTTACAAGTACGCTTGTCAAGTGGAGCGTTCCGAGACAGCCTGGAGCTCGTCTGGTAGGGTGGCCTCCTGTGCCACAGATGCGGCACAGACAGAAGCTAAACGAGCCTTCACCTCAGCTGTAAAATGATTACATTTTAAACAGTAATGGGGTCAAAAATACACTCCTCACTGCCAGCAGCAGGATGGTGCCCCATTGGATTCAGTCCTAGCATAGGTGCTGGGTTTTTGTTGCCATGATGCTGTGTTGGCCGTTACATTTTCCACTACATGCCCTGGTAGAATTGATGAACACAAGTTTTACGTTTGTACAAAATAGACAGAGGTAAACATATTTCAGGTGTGGTTATATCTGACTTTAAAGTGGAAGTAATATAGCTTTTTGTCAACTTGTTGAAGTAGCCTAGTTGCCACTGTTACTTCTGTAATTTAAAATCATGTTCAGTTTGTAATGCGAAGCACAGATGCATTTCTTTTTTTCCCGCAGACTGAATAATATGGTGTCGTTCATTAATGCATAATTTCAAAAATTTACCTGCATATTAGATTTTGAAAGTAAATTAAAGAAAAGAGGTGCTATAGTGAATAAGAAGTACTTGAAAGAGTACCTCACACCCAACGGGAGGCATGCTGCCCTGTTTCTATAGCAACAGCTGTTGCATGAGAATAGTGTTTCTTTCAGCCTATTCAAAAGCAGCTCTTGAGTGTCCCAAAATAGTGGTGTGCTGAAATGGTAATAACACCACACTGTTGTCAGGCTGGCCCACGGAGTGTGGTGTGGGGAAGGGGCAGTAGATGCTCACTTATTCAGGATTCATAAGTTGAAACCCATTGTGCAAATGTGAGCGAGAGAAGGGAATGGATGGACATGTTTGACAATGCAAGCATTTGAAGCGGTCTCCCAGTGTGCTGTGCTGAGAACAGCTAGTGGACCACTGTAGCCAACACAGAATTGTGTATTTTTATGACCACATGTGCAGTAACAACAGGGATTTAAGAAATTTTCAGTACTGTCGTAGGATAAGGTTGACGTCTGACATTGCAGATAGGGCTAATCTTGAAAGGGCGATTGGCTACCTGTGTTTTCACCTGCCTGACCATGATCGGTTGAAGAGAATGCTCGCAGTCAATGGCTTGCTTGTGCACAAGTAGTGTTATGAATTCTAGCTGTGGCTTGCACCAATTTCTACCAGATAATGGACTTTTACAATTGTATAGAAAAACTCAAAGTATTTTTACAGAAGGGCCTAAAACTTAGCCTGGAAACGTTTTGTTGACTGACGCGAGGTCACGGCCGAAGCACTCCACTATCATTTGTTTATTTTAAATTGTTTGTTTAGTTTTCTCCCCTGTGCAGCAGCTTCTCACCCAGAAGGCTACATTGCAGGCTGTCTGATGTGTTACAAAGGAAGAGCTTGCAGCATGTTGCTTGTGTTCAGAGGCTGGCAGATGGAGCTCTGCTTCTCAAACTGCATTGATGAGGTGTTTAGTGGTCTAGGTGTGTCTGCATTTGCTTTAAGGATGCTAAGACTCTCAGAAACACAAATGAAGCCAGTGAGTTAACAAATACACAAAGGTCTAACAAAGGAAGAAACTGGGGCTAACAGTGATGTGCTGGAACATGCAATATATAAAGTTGTGCTTTTGTTTAAATCTTAAGGAATAGGCTAATCTTTGAAGTGGTTGCTTCAGTTACTTTTTTTTTTTTTGTGGCCACGTTTTCGTTGTCATTGTGCAGCTCCAGTTAATGGACAACTCTCGAGAGTGAGTCAGTGAGTCAGGCCTTACAGTCAGTTACACCAGAAATAGCTCTTCAGATGCAGTGGTGAAAACGGCACAGTCAGCAGCAGCCAGGCACGGCTGGTTTCAGCAGCACTGGTTTCAGGAGCGTGCAACATCCTGGCCATGCAACGGCCTGTAAGGTGAACTAAACCAGCAGAGCAGTTTCAACAAGTAAGATTTCAGTCAGCCTGGGTACAGAAATAATAATTTTTTTAAAAAGTACAAATGTTCTTACAGTACACTGGCCAGTGGGTTGAAAACCTACGGAGGAATTTGTTCCACAGGAAAATGCTTTCATGGGATTTTTACTTATATTATTTTAGCTTTACAAAAGAGTGACTAATGGTGAATTCCTAACTGCCGCTGTGAATGGGCTTTATTATGTCACAAAGAGACCACACAGCCTGTAACTGTGGTCACTTTATGTCGTAGAGAAAGGGCACGTCTGTCATAGTCGCGTAAATAATTCCGTACAGGGATTCTCTGCTCTGCGCTGCATCTCAGCCCAATAATATAAATCCGCCATCGTTCATAACGCTTTCCAGGACGCTGTCAGGTTTTGTGCGGGGTCGAAGAACAGGACAATTAACTTCGTTCGTGGTCTTCTGTGTGCGGGGTAGGAAAAGCTTTTCCAAGGAGTCAGAGAAGCTTTTCCAGGGAGTCAGCGATGTGTCATATATCATGATCAGCTTCCGTGCCCAAAAGCAGGTCAGGGTCCTTGCTGCTGCTTTTCTCTCTCTGATTGCTCTATTTCCCCGAGAGAGAAGCTTCCAGGTTTGATGCTGGGACAATGATGGGTAGGGCCAGGCAGTTATACCTCTGCAGTGTTGGGTAACATTTTCCATTAAAGCTTAAGTGGCATTTTACTAAACGTAAATGCCATTGCACATTGGATCCGTAAATTTATACAAGTATTTAACATTTAAGGTGTCTTGTTTTCAGAATGTACCTGGAGCAGTTGGAATGTGAAATGTTTGATGTTATGAGTGGTAATTAATGAGCAGTTGTTGATTTCTTTGGGTGTTTGTCTTTTATCTTTCATCAGCTGTTCTAATATTTCGATAACATCACCGTACTTTTTTGGCTGATACCTGTTTTTTTTTTTTTTCCCCCTAGAAGTCCTTTCGCAAAGGAAAGAATCAGCAATGTTTCAACTTTTGGCTTACAAATATTTACATAAGACGAGGAATGCAGTGTCAAAGTGGTACTGCCAGCAGACTAGAGATTAAGGGATGGATTTATTTTTTCTGAGAACTCCACAGTCAGCCTCACCCTCACTATATCATCTGTCACTTTCCTGCTGCAATTTCATCTCTTACCTCCAGGGTAACCTGTAATCTTATCTCCTCGCCTAGTTGAGTTGCACTTGGTGGTCTCTCACTGCCTCTTTTGGGATGCTCAGGTAAATTTGACTGCTTCCACTAAAAGTTGCACTGACCTGACCACCTGCAAGTTCCTACACATCGCACAAGGGTTAACATACAAATCATACTAAAGCCGAAGGCCTCAGATTTAAACTCGATGTATATGTAGATGGGGTGTTATGGATTGGCACCTGGATGAGTGGATTGGTATGAATGGGTAACTGGATAAGTACACTGGTTTGGAAAAATTGGATGGATACACTGGTTTGAATGAGTAATTGGATAAGTACACTACTTTGAATGAATAACTGGACGGGTCCATTGGTATGAATGGGTAACTTGATATGTAGACTGGTATGGGTGGGTAGCTTCAAAATCAATATCATGGTAAGGTGAACCACTATTTTCTAAAACGTTCAAAAGCAATCACTGATCATATTCTGAACTGACCTCTTCCCCCCAATCTAGTCAAAACTCCCTTTAAATTCCCACTGGGTTAATGTTCAGCCCCCCACTTTGATAAACACAAGTGCTCCACATTGTTTGTAGCCTGTAAAACACACGCTCCCTGAGGAGACTGGGGCCAGAGGCTTGTTAAGTCCTCTGTGGCTGCTGCATCCCAGCAGTGACGTGATAACAGAGGTGTTGGGGGCTAAGTCTGTAGTAGCATTGGCTGATCTTACTTGGGGAGCTTCTTGCTACCTGAGGAGTAGTCAGATGATAAACTGGGCCAGGCTGTCTCAGTGCCATGCAATACTGTGTTCCATTTAGGTTAATGTATTAAAAAAAATAAATAAATAAAAAAATAAACCTCAGATACTGCTGTGAATAATCACTGGTTTACGTGTGTGTGTGTGTGTGTGTGTGTGTGTGTACTTATGTGCACATGTGCTTGTCCTTCTGCCTATAGTTTACCCTGCTGTGTTCCTTGTGCTGACTGGACTATGTTCCATACCCCCTGTGATTTTCTCTAGGTTAAGTGGTTGGACATTGAATGATTTTAAATTCATTAGAGGCGTTCTTCACGTAATGTGTGATGTTTGAAAATCAACAATAATAATTTATTCAAAGCACTAGCAGCATGTCTTCTTTTTTTTTAGCTGTGGAAACGACGGATTCTTGGGGCTTAACTAATTTACAGTAACATGTTTACTGTGCTGTGAGATCCCAGAAGCAGTACTGTATGAAGTACCCGAAAGCCACACTTAAGTAAAAGTCCAGATATTTCAATATAAAATTACTTAATGTTAGCAAAATCAGTAATGCAGCACGGCTAACAGGTAGCCTACTTAATGTTAGATTCACAATCACAATACTGACAGAACATGTTATAATGTTAAACATTAAAATGGGGACATTTTTGTCATTTTATTACTGTTTTTGGCCATTTTGTTACTGTTTTTTGGCCATTTAATGTTTGTTTTTGTTTTTTCTTTGTGACCAACTAACATTAGCTAAGGTTAATGTTAGCATGATCAATAATGCAGCAGGGCTAGTACAAACCCTACATAACGTTAGGTTCACTATTACAGTACTGATATAACGTTATGTTAACGTTAAAAAAAAGTTTAATGTAAATACCTTAACCACATATCTCTATATCATTTGTTATCTCTGTTTTATCTTACCTTAAGATGTGTTTTTTGAGGCTCGAGGGGGAGTTTTTGAATGCCTGAATTACAGTGGTTTTTGCTCTTAATATGACAAACCCTTCACTCAAAGAAAGGACATCACCTCTTGCAGATATGGCCAAAGGTGGTCTGACAGGAGGTGTTCTTGGAGAAGTTATGCTAGCAGACGTATTAGGTGTTGGGGCAGCATCACTGCTGCTAGAGGAGGATGCTGCTGCTTCCATGATGGCTTCTTTCTGCTGCTCTTTGGACCTGCCTGAGCTTGTCACACTGACCTCACAGACTGACAGAACTGAAACTTTGGGAGCGTTTATTTATTTTTCTTTTTTTTTTTTTTTTTTTTAAATAAGTAACAAAAATGCCAAGTGGGAAATGTATTTGAGTAAAATGATGCATTTTATTTAAGAAAAGTAGTGGAGTAAAAGTCGACAGAAATTAAAAAACTCAAGTAAAGTACAGATACCTCCCAAAAATACTTAACTACAATAACGAAGCACTATTACTTCACTACATTACATCACTGTGCAAAAGGTATTAGACTTCAGCTTTGTTCAAATAAAGTAATGTTTCATTAGTACCATTATGCCTTCTAAAATGACATACAATTTTAACACTGACACTTTTCCTTCTGTTCCATTGCCGTGTGCAACTGCAAAAGGCAAAGCTTCTAAGAAAAGAATCAGAAGGTGTCCATTTTATCTGACTCTTGTGACTGTCCCTCTGTATTCAGTAATGGGGACTCCTTATGTCATAACTGTGTTTGTGCACTGCGTACTCCCTCCTGTCTTGTGCACTCCAGATGCACACTATTTCACTTTGGCTGCCTGAGATGTCCCATTCCAAGGCAGCCCGGGCCGGTCGGATGTCCCATTCCAAGGCAGCCCGGGCCGGTCGGATGTCCCATTCCAAGGCAGCCTGGGTCGGTCGGATGTCCCATTCCAAGGCAGCCCGGGCCACTGCTTGGCTCCCCTCCCTGCACAAAAATGGCAGTGGGGTGGCATAGTTCCAAATGGCCTGTCTGAAGCTGTATCTTACTGTAAACTGAACTGGGACACTCCAGTGAGCAATTTTTCTGATACTGCGTGGCTGTTTTAGCATGAAGGGTGAGAGTGCTCTTGTACTTGCTTGTGGTTTTTATTGTATTAGTCTGCATGCAGCTCTTCTGGATAAGCTTGTAGAAACTTGCACAGATAGAAAAAAAAAAAAAAATGTTTTCAGTAAAAGTCTTTGTAGGCTTGTGTAAATATACGTCAACATGACTAGACTGTGGAATAATTTGTGCTGGCCTTTAGTACACCTGTCATAACCAGTCTTGTTGCCGAACCAAACATTTATTTATTTATTTATTTTTTTGTAATACACTGAGGCTTACACAGGTGCATATAAACTAGAAAGAGTCTTTAAAATCTGTGCACTTTGTTTTCAGTCACGCTAAATAATATAGTGAAATTTAATATGGCATAGACCACAGAGCAAAATGTTGTTTATATATTATAATTTCTGATTGGCCGATTATGGGAAACCAGTCAACTTTTTTCAGAAGAACGTAATCAATAACCACCTCGTTGTATAAACTGGTTCTAAATCCCGGCATTAATTTCCGTGTGTGTTGGGTGTTCGTGGTCTTTGATTTTTTCCTCTTCCTGTACCATTGAAGCAGTCCGATGGCTGGTGGGGGGTCATTTTTTACAAACTCTAGCCTCTGATCTCTGGACTTCAGTAAGAATGCCACTTACGTTTAAATCCTAATTGTGATATTCACATCACTTACTCACATCTCATTTGCCCACATCGTCATCTGTTTCTGTGTAACAATGACTGGCACTGTGGGCACCAGACTGGCACAGCCTTTTCCTGCATCTTGTTTTCTAGCCCCCTTAGTTTGCAGTGTGGCAACAACATTCTTATATTTACGTAAACATTTCCGAAACATTGTTGGCAGAATACACAGACGGAGAACTTTAACTCTGACATGCTTTATAGAGCAAATGGGTAATGCTTAGCTGCTATTTTTTCCACACAGAGATTTATAAAATTTTTACATTCGATGTCACATTGCCTGGATGCATGCAGATGAGTTCAGGAATAAGAAGTAGCACTTCTAAGCAAACGCTTCAGTCAATGTCGAGTGGTGCTGAACATTGGAAACATCGGTTTGACATGTGTATCAGTGACGGGAATTCTCTTAGCCATTGAATAGTGAAATTCATGGTACTGTTTTCTTGCAAAGACAAGGCTGAGTCATTCTGAGAGTTTGTGGGATTGAATTTTCTGTCAAATATAACCAGTAGGGCTCTTTGTGAGTTAGTCATCGTGGAACACGTTTGTGTATGCTGAGCTTTGGTTATGTGCAGGACATGGCTCTGCTCTGGAGGGATTCCTTTGGTGGATGGTTTATCAAAAACGCTTTATATAACCAATAATGGAAATTTTTTAATTGAGCATTTGTATTTTTGTGTAATATTAAAACATAATGGGCACTTTTTAATTACGCTTTGCAAAGGTGTTTATTAACTATTTTACTTCCCTTTACTCAGATATAATTGTCTGCGATGACATGTGCCCTAAGCAGGCAAATTATTGCTATAAAACAAATGTTTACTTAAGCAAACTGGCCTAGTTAAAGCCATACTATAAAATGGAATTCACCTAAGGTTTTAATTCTACAGGTAATGCTTACGATACCACGCAGATAACTTGCAAGCTGTCAAATTTCTGAAACAGTACTCCGGGTGACTGAAGTCTAGGCAGTGATATGTAATGAGGTTAATCCACTTAAGTAATTGTGCCATGGTTGTTTCTGTATCAGCAGTTTTTGCAGTGTTATAAAATCAGTTTTTATCAGTCGACAACAATCATTCGAAACGTATCTTTTTTTAAACAGTAAACTTCAAACCTTAAGTAAAAATTAAGCTTAAGTATCAAAATGAAACGGGTGTCATCTTGTGAAGTTTTTTTGAATTGGTCGTGAACAATGTTATTTTGTTATGTCAGTAAATATACAATCAATCCTTAAGATGTTTTATTTTAGATGCATTACATGGTTCAAACCCCTCCACTTAAAACTTAAAGCAATAATTTAAGTGAACAATATAACCACCACTAGTGTGTAATATAATTAAAGTGACTCCAGTCTAAATTAATGTAAAATTGACTGATCCACTAAATTTTTGTCTAGTCCTTTCCTTTTTATTTTATCTACAGAAGTAATGTGAAAACAATAGCTATGATCTGTGATCTTTTTCTTAACCAAGTCCATCTGTGACCTAATTCCTAGTGTCAACAAATCGCAGATTTAGGTGACAGAAAAACAGCCAGCTCATTAAAGTTTATTACAGTGCCATTTTTTAAAGCTATGCCTTTAAAAATGTCAGAAGTGCAGTCTTTGGCATAATATTTTTTTTTTTCATACATTTTCTGCGCATTTTACAAATGCCATGTCAGATGGTCACAGCTTTTCAGGCAGACTGTAAGACTGCTGGTGACCTTTTATTTTTTATTTTTTCCAGTCCCTCAAGGGGTCTTCCTTGTTGCTATGCAGATTGATAGGAAGAAAAACCCGTAACTGTGGAAGGGAGAAGGGGCTGAAGTCCGGTGACCCTTTTCTTCAGTTACACTCAAGGATATCTTTGAGATGTAGGTCAGAGTGGAGAATTAAGGCCAAGCCACCTCTTTGACCTGACCTAGCAGGCTTCTCTGGATTGGGTGGGCGAGGGGCTTTTTTTTCAGACGAGTGTGACTGTAGCAGCAGCAGCTCTGAACCCCCAAGTTAAGGCATGCTTCAGGAGATGGCGGTCGTCTTGTTATAGTAATAGTTGTTCAGATGTAATGAGGAGCGAATTCTCTGTGGACGGTTTGGTAGCCTGATGTAGGTGAGAAGCTCTGTCAAAAACCATAGGATAACAGAGAGCGACAAAGAAAGAGACGCACGCTGTTGTTAGGGGAAGAGAGGTAGGAGGTGGAGTTTCAGTTCTCGGACCAATCCAAGAAAGCCTGTATTTAAGAAGTGACTGCTGATTGGTCTGTACAGAGGAGGACAAAGTAGTTTTGATGAGTGAGTTGCTAGTGTGTTAGCTGCATAAACACAAAAGACAATACTCAGGAGACTCGCACAGGGTCAGATTACAGCACTAATACCCGCTCTGGAAAGCCCTGTAGTCAGTACAAGAAAAAAAGACAATTATGTCTGTCTATCTCCTTGGAGATGGCAAAAATATGCTTTAAATGTATTTTATTTTTAGCAAGGTTGATTAATTCAATATTGAGCGGAGGTCAAGCATTTGTTGTATTTAAATGGTGTATGCATACATGGAAGAGGAGGAGAGCACGGTGCGGGCCGGTCACGGCCTGCTGAGGTATGCTGTGTGCTCTGTGATAAGCCCGTTGTTGGCTGAACGTGTGAGTGGTGAGGTCATGCACCATCAAGCAGCAGGGCTGACCCAGCCTGACAAGTGGCCGGAGGTGGCTCCAGCCCTCCCCCGCTTGCCATACAGTGAAGAACCTCTGCATACTCGCAGGCGGCTCTGAAGCTGGTAAATGTGGGGATGGCTTTTTCCACTGCTTCAGTGCAGGGCAGCATGACCCATGGGCCCTGTAGTGGCAGTGATGTGGGGGGGCACAGCTGTTAGGAAATTCTCATCGGGTTCTAGGTGCTCATCGTCACTTGCGGCTATTTCTTGTCTTACCTCCACATTGCCCACATCAGGCTGCCCTGTGCTGTACGGAGGGGGTATGTTGGTTACTTTCCCATAAGTCATAGTGGCATATCCATGTGGCCTGGCTGCGCACTCACACCAGCTACTATTTTCTTTGTTTCCAGCTGGCACTCAAATGCACAACATTTACCAGCATGTGTGTCAGTGAAGAGGACCTAACAGAAATTCCCTGATTATGTGGGGCTCAGCAGCCACTTTCATTGAGTAGCATGTAACTGATAGTTTTGCCATGTATTAGACGTAACATTTTATGAATCAGTAGTGCTCCGATACCTGCTGTCTAGGGTACAACGGCAGAGTCATTTGTAGAATTTCAGTTTCCATCTTTCTCTCTTGAATTACCGTAACTTCATTTAACCACTATTTTGTGTGTCCTTTCCAATTTGACAACTACAATGCACTGTCTTACAGTACGTTTGTTCTTCCGTTACTTTTTTCGTTTTTGCTGCTTCTTCCACTTATTTGTACTTTTGTTTAGATTTAGTGGCTTTTTAATTTTGCTTTGCCATTTGCCTGTTTTACTTGTGAAAAAAAAAATCTGAAATTTTGAAAGTCTGGTTTTATCACCTTTTATTGTATATTTAATTTTTTTTCAGTTTAATTTCACAATATATGAACTATTTTGTACATACTTTAAATTTAATGTACATAAACTTGGAGGTATATAATTTGATATATTCAGATTAAGCATGTACTGTGTTATATACACTAAATTGACTGCCAACACGTTTTCCTGTTTAGTGCTGTCTTGTGTGGAATTTACTGGCATATAAATGATATTCCTCTCTGAAACACTTCATCAGTACACAAGGTATATAAATAGTGTGAGTTAGAGTTAAATCAGAAGCTTGATTCCAAGTTGGCTCTTGATTTCTTGAGTGGAATTTAATGTGCATATAGTATTACATCAGAGCTCTTAACCGCAGTAGAAGCCCCTGATGTAAATGTAGATCCAAGACTCTAAATATCATTGACTACTGAAATGTATTAATATATTCTGACAAATGCACCAAATGGGAATTGATTCAAAGGTAATTTCCATGTAGTAGCAGAGAAGTTATGCAGAAAATTGTAGAGCTGTGCTGTTACAGGAGTAAAAAAAATAATATAAATCTTTAAAGAATGAAAATATCATGGAATATATAACGACTTATAAAGCTTTAGGAATGTAGAACACTATTGTTTCTGGCACGCGAGTGTTCTTGCTTTGGCATACTGGATATAGTACAGGTTCTAAAAATCAACAAGACTATTATTACATGAAAAGTGAACACAGAAATTCAGATATCCATAACATCCCTGTTGTTTTGACTCTCGTCTTTTGTCCTGTGTGGAAATGTTGCAGTTCAGGGCAGTTTGCGGTTTGTTAGATGATGCTCATCATTATTTTTCTTCTCTCTTCTTTTTGACTAAAGATGTACAACAAACATTTCTGTTCGTTGGAGTGTCGGGCTCTTTGAAGCCCTGATGTCCGGGGTGGACCTTCTCTTTTATTTGCCGTTTCAGTTTGAGGATCAGTGACCTTGAGTCCCTGCCAAGTCACTTTTGCACAGGCCCATTTGCGTTTTACAGCCAACACTGGAATCTGTAACACAAGTGTGCTGACTTGGATACTGTTTGAACAGCTTTTTTATTTTATATATATATTTTTTTTCTTCTCCCACCTCCCCCCCCAAATTGTTCTAAACTAGACCACATCTTCTACCATCGAGGTGAAAGGTATGCAGGCATTCTAGAAGTATTTTTTAATTTTAAAGAACAGTGAGGTCTGCACTTGTACTATAAATATTTATGCAATAAATCTGTTAATGTAAGCTTTTCAATAGTACTCTGCATTTATATCTGGTCTTCTTATCTTAGGTCTCTCTCTCTCTCGCTCTCTCTCTCTCTCTCAGGCATGTATTTCATCTATTCCAGCATTTCTTTTCTCCAGGCTACAAACACCATTGACTGTGACCTCCCGTGTCACACAGGGATGCATTACCACTGTGAGCAGGGAGCCACATGAATCTGTGAAACCAGTGTGAGTTTCGCAGGACATTTTGACTGAGAAGGCTCATTTTTGCACGTGCTGTAAATACCATTCCCATCCTCCTCCCAGCCCCTCCACCACGACGTTCCTCAGACACATAAGCCATGATGAGAAACAATATCTTGGTGTTACACACAATACCCTTACAGAGAGCTGAAGTGTCACAATCGCAGGATGAAGGTGGGCTTAATTGCTGTCTGCTCACCCACATCTGGATGGGTTACAGTATCCCCAAACATGTGTTCTGTCTGGGATAAACGTAGACTGTTAAGCAGGACACCTGCTGTGGAGATAAAAATAAGAAATCAGCAGTAACGGGTCCATTTAATCAGACCAATCAAGCAACCCCATTGTTTTAATTGTAATAAAAAAAAGAGGCAGAATATATCGTGACACTCAGCTTGATGTGAACACAAATGAGTCCTGCATAATGTGTTAGGCAGACTCCAAGCGTACACTGAAAGGAGTCCTTCTGTACGTGTTCAGTGGACTCTCGGCATAGACCAAATCAAGTCCTCCTGCACGTTTCACATGACTCTCGGTGTCAACTGAAAACAGTAGTCCTGATTGTTGAGGTTACTCTGAACTTGGAATGAACAAAAGAGAGTTTTTAATGGAGTTTTAGGGTCCGCCCTCTTCCAGCCCACTTCACCCGCTCTCAGAGGTAACGGCAGTGAGCCTCACTAAGTATAGAAAGGGGTCTGCTGGATGTCAGCAAAGCTCAGCAGGCTCACAGATGAGGGTGCTAAAATGTACTCAGACTCTGCCCCAAACCCCTTCTCTGCCCCACCCCTGGTATTCTTTACAGTGTCACCTCACTGTCACGATGCTGTCATCATGGCCCCACCGCTGCCACAGGAAATGGAGCAACAGGGCCTCAGAGATGCTTCTTAGTCGTCCTTTTGAGCCACCGTAGACAGTTATTTTTGCTTCTGGAGGACAGCTGCATGATTCATAGGTTTTACCACAGACACACCTTACCTGTTACCTCCTATTATCCAGCACTATATTTGCTTCTAGCAGCTATGAGGGAAGATTTAACCTATTGCTTAATTTCAGACACTCAGCGAGTGGGTCAAACTCATTTGAACCTGAACAAAACTGTACAAATAAGCTCTCTGCTCTTTGTGCTCTATATTCATCCGAAATACCACGTCTAAAGAGAAGCCACTGCGCTTTGTAAAAGACAACTGAATGTGCTGCTTCAACACACAGGCCACATTTGCATTCGAGCCACCGGCAGAGCTGGTGCGAGAGGTGCGTTTGACAGGAGCGGGGCTGCAGTGTGCATTCGGCACAGACCCCACGGTTGTGAGGCCAAACAAAGAAACGGCTGCACGAGTCAAAACAATGGAAAATGAACGAATATGTGAGATTAAGGTTACACGCTTGCAAATTCTACTGTGTCACATGGTTTCGTTAAAGGATTTGTCTTCTGTATTGTTTGCGAGAGACTGCTGAATTAGCTTTTTGGGAGTGCTTATGTAAACTGAGCCCAGAAGGTGAAAATGTACTTAATAGGACCGTCTATATACTGTGGTTTTTTTTTTTTTTTTTTTTTTTAAATATTGTTTTTGTATTTTTACTTTAGTTGTTCGGTGCAGTTATTTTATTGAAGGCCAGCTACAATGGGGTTGACATGTCTGTCTGGTTTTCGGAGCTCTTGACCTTTCTCGTACGTACCGTCACCGTGGGGAGAGCTGTCATTTTAATAAGCTAATATACTCAGGGCTATTCTTCAGGGAGGGTAACGCTGAGTACCTGCTTCTGGTGGCTGCTGTGAGGCTCAGAATGATACGTGGCTGCTTTAAATACCATGAGTCCTGATCAGCTAGAAATACTGACAGACAACCGAAGACAGAATTGTTGTGTGTGATGTGGACAGACTAATACTACAACGTTCTACAGAAGCTTGTAGCTTGTACTGAAGTTTCCCCAAGTTGCACAATAGGATTTTAACAATATTAATGACCTACCATGATCTTGGGGGGGGGGGGGCGAAGCAACAGTGTGACAAAAAGTAAGTAGTTAGGCAAATTTCTCATATATCTGAAATAGACTGTAAGGCATGCATGAGATTAGCGACATCAGAACAAACAACCACTAAATCAAGCATATGTTAATAACGCCTCAGAGGCTGGATAAGTGACGCTGCTCAGCAGTGCTGCTCATGTTCAGGAACAGAGCGCTGAGGCTCAGCTCAACGCAACGTGAAATGCTTATCATTTGAAACCAGTCTTAGGTTTTGGTGCAATGCAACATTGGTCGTATAGCATGCATTTCGCAATTTACACAGCCACTACCTGTAGGGCGTTCTCGGCTGGTTACGTGTCAGCACAAGGCCCGGTACCGGTCCACGGACAACGGTTTGGGAAACTAAGTCGTGCACAGCTGCTAACAGTAGCAATATGATGCAGCGTTTAGTGTCACTGCAATGAAAACCTCCGGCCACTGTCTGTGAAGAAGAAACGTAATTTTGTGTTGTTTTGCGTAAGATGGTTAACAAAAGGTTTGAGGCAAAACAAAATGTGCATCGTTACATCAATATTAATAAGTCTTGTTAATTTAGCTGGAATACCTTTCTCACTTCTGTGTAATCTGCAAAAGAGTCATTAGTTCCTTTTAAAGGTTGTAAACCAAAGAACAAAAATCGACGTTTCACCTTTTCAACGCGCCGCGTGGAAAAGTTGTCACAGCCAAAGTTGGCATTATTGCTCCGTGAGTTTTGCCGGTTTTGCAGGTTACAGACACATTTCACTGAAAGGTGAAAGTTTTTCAGTCACATGCCAGAGATAATTATGGAAATTTAGGATATTAATTACACTCAAACCTGTCGAGCCAGCAGCTTGGAGGCAGTAGTTTGGATTTCAGTGTATAATTAAGATATTTATGGAGTATAAATTTTAAAAGGTTATCCATATAATGTAATTACTTATATCTTCCATGGACCAAGTTATACTGGATATTGAGTTACATTGGGAAATTGCGTAAAAAAAAAAAAAAAAAGTCTGAAAAATGCTGATTTATCTGTAAGTTACGGGTATGCATCATCATTGCGTAAATAGATGCACCAAATTGTTTTCATAAATATTTATAGATTCTTAACATAATTTCAGTGAAATAAGGGCTAATGGATTTTCTTGATTTAAAATAAATTGGTTGTGTTTTATCTAGTGTTTTCACGTTTGTAATGAAATGATCATAACAGAAAATTTTATGTAAAACAGATGATTGAAAGAAATTAAATGGCATTTTGATATGCTACCATATTAGGATTAATGGCATAATTGCAAAGAACATTGACATGTGAAAAGTGACAGAATTAGCAGCACACTAACACTAAAACTAATTAGAAAATTAAAATTAGTGGAATTAAATAAACTGTGATCAAAATACATGTCATTCAAAGTTAAAGAGAAAATGACTAATCATCATGATTAATTTAATGATTAATATTGTATTGTATAACTTGTGAAACTTTTCAATACAAGCTACAAGCTTATGTTCCATTTTGTAGTGTAGTGAGAATAATCAAATAATCCAAAGTAATTTCTAACATTATACAAGTTGGGCATGTTGAAAACAATAAATTTGACAAATTAAAATAGCGGTTTGCTGCAAGCTACACTGTGAAATTAAAGAAATACCTTAACATTTGGCCATTTTAGAAAGTCCAAGATTTTGTCAGCGATTTGACAGTGTAATTTAATATAGGAATGGTGCTTTCTAAATAACACCGTACAGTCTGTACAGTTGTGTTTGACGTGGTTTTCGGGCTGTAACTGTGCTACAGCTTTTTTTGGGTGTAAAAAGTATTTTTAGGGACAAATATATGTAGGTACATTTTGTTTACACAGAATCCTGTTCTAGTCAGAAAGAAGTTATGAAAGATCGAGAAATTTGTGTGTGTGCGTGCATGGGCTTGTGTGTGTGCGTGCATGGGCGTGTGTGTGTGCGTGCATGGGCGTGTGTGTGTGCGTGCATGGGCGTGTGTGTGTGCGCGCGGGTGTGCACGTGTGCGTGTGTGCGTGTGCGCGCTGATGGGGCTGCGAAAATAAAGGTAGTGAGTGAATAAGCCCTTTGTAGGATGGTAAAGGGGTACATTTTTATGAGCCACTGTTCTCATGATTGAAGATGTCTTAATGGGGATGAGAATTTCAACGTAGGACTTGAATTGGGATTCAAAAGTTCTGGCTAGTTACATACGGTGTCAAAATTTGATGCGTTTTGTAGAATTGAGTTTGAGGACTGAATTGTGCTTTGAGGGGGTTTTATGAGTCTGTCTCCTTACTGTGTGCATGCGTGTGTGTTTGAGTATTTCAGGAGTGGGGGTTGTTTTCATATATTGTCAGTGACATAACTTTAACAAATAAAATCTTTCTTTGTGACATGGAGAAAAAATTCTGTACTCATAGAAACAAAAAGGGGGAAAAAAATCAAATAATTAGAAATGGGTTTGTAGCTAATCAATCTAAATAATGTGCTTCACTTTGAAAGGAAAGGAGATAATTGTAGACCGTGTGACCACAGTCTCAGTTTTGGGGACCATGTAGGGTTGCTGCTGGTGTGTCAGAGTTTCACTGAGTCATAATTGGAGACCCGTATAGTAATTTAAACTTGAATTTGCCATAGTCCCGGATCGTTTTTGATTTTAAGTCCAACAAAAACATTTTATGCATTCATGTATGGCCAAAGCTCTGTATCATCGCGAAGGAAACGAACCCATGGAGTTTGCAGGTTCAGATCTCGCAAAATGGAGTTAGGGTTGGAGCTTACAAACTGTTACGTATGCAGGACTATGTGATTAAGGAAATAATTAGTCCTGTGCACTGGAGTTTTAAAAATGTGAAATTGTCATGTGTAAAACAGTCTGCTTAGATTTAAGAGATTTAAAAAAAAAAAAAAAAAAAAAGTTGTATAAAGGTTGGCGTGTGCCACAGAACATTAATTTTGTTTTCACAGCCTAGAAATAATATTGACCTCAAACCTACTTAAGGACCAAGCTGTACAGAAATGACTATAAGCCCATGTCATGTGCCATGAAGGAAGAAGCTCATTATTGATTATTAAATAAATGTACCACTGGCTTACTGGAGGGCTGTGGGAGGCTGGAACAGAAAGTCTGGCATGTGCCAAGATTGTTTGGGACAGGTCTATTAAAGCTATTGACAGGCATGCAGAATCGCGGTTTTGCACCACACCATATGCTGACACGGGGAGACACAAGTTAGAGACTGAACCATGCATTATCACAATACAGCCACAAACCATGCCACAGAAGTGTGCTGGGGGGGGGGTTAATGAAATGTATGTGACCAGCAGTCATGCACTCAGGTGGCGTAAGACAAGACTGAAGGCCAAACTTTCACAGTGGATCTGCAGTTTGCACTGCATGAGGTGTCTGGAAAGTGGACCTACTGAAGTGTGCAAGCATAGCATCTGTGAAAGAACTGAGTCTTGCTGGCTATTATACAGAGGAAGATGGAATTAAAACATCATGCTCTGGTAAATTAAAAACTGTGTTTTTCAAGCAATGTCTGTAATGTTTACAAGGTGTGTGTGTGTGTGTGTGTGTGTGTGTTTTTTTTTTTTTTTAAGCCCTCGCATTTTATTTTATTCTGCAGTATACATACAAGATGGGTGGCTGCTAAATTACCAGAAAGACTAACCCTAATGCCCTCTATTAAATTGTGTGTAATAATTTCTGTGATACACTGCTTGTTGAGCAAATGCAATCATAGTGTCACACTGCCTGCCTTGTGCTGATTTAATAATCTGCTCAGGATAAAAGGACAAAAATGCTCTCTTGTTAATGCATCAAAAGGTTTGGCCTGATAAAGAATTCTGCTCAGACATTCTGCTTCTCACACTGTCTTTGTGGAATTATGACACAGACAGTCTCACGGGAAAATAACCTAATAAAAGAGTATTTGGTTACTACCAGGAAGTAGACCCCGCTGTGCCTAAAATGGATGCTGTACTATCAAGACTGCGTGAAACTGCATGTTCTCTTCAGAGGCTGTCTGTCTTGCTGTCTCTCTCCATCTCTGTTTTCAGCGTGACAGTAGTGCATTTCTCATGAATTAAAATGATTATGAAGTGGTTTTGTGGTGGGTGTTCTGTGCCGTAAATGATTTGGGGCAGTTTTAATATAATTGTGGTTTTCGCGTCACTGTTTGTGCTGAGTGAAGAGGGCTTGGAGGACATGCGTTTGGGAGGTCTGTCGTTTTCACAGCAGCTCGTGCGCATCACGGCACGTTTCTCTCCGTGCAGCGTTCCTCACGCGCCTTCCAAAGGTAGCAGTCGGGGGATGCTTCTGGATTCTTCCACACCATGTCCTGTGGGGGAAATTAGGGTGATGAGATGACACGCATGAAAAGACAGTGGAAGTCAACAGACCTTCTCCTGTCAGTTCCTCCTTGATGTCCCGTCATACCCACCAGGAGAAACTGGTTCTGTGTGTCCCTTGGTGTTGGAAATGCGGAGTCCTGCAGTAGGCGCTCAGTCTACAGCTGGGACTTCACTGAAAGAAAGGCAGAAATTCTCCTGATCATCATTTCAGTGCTGTTGTGCTAAACTTCTTTTTGACTCTGGCAGTTAGTACCCCTGACTTACTAGCATCTTTGGTGCCATGGATGCAGCTACGCTACTCAGCGGGACATTTGGCATTTTAAAGCTTTTGCTTCCATAAGGGAGCAGAAAAGCCCCATTTTCTAATGGCAGCGTGGCCTCTTTGCATTGCATAGCTAATGGAAGATATTTCCTTAGGGCCATACACTTAGCGAGTGCTTTTTTGGTTCTGCATTACTCCAGACCGCCATTCTGAAGTGAAGCTCTCTGCTAAGTGGCCAAATTGACACAAAATGCTAAGCAGCTTGATAATAAACAGATATTTATAGATTACATTAAAAGCAGCGAGAGCATCTGTGTTTTCCCTTGGTTTTGGCCTGTATTTTTTAAATGCGATATGCTAAAGCGTAAAGCTAACAGTTGTGTGTTGAGAGGGGTGTCCACCCTCCTCAGGCCTGTGCTTATTCTTTTCCGCTCATGGCCTTCACCCTGCGCATTTGAGGTGCAGAAAGGCTATAATCTTTGATGCCACATATTAAACTCACAGTTGTATTGAAGAGCTTGCTCGGGCTGTATAAAGTTTACTTGGTTTACATCAGCTGTCAGAGCATCAAAACACGCACGCTCGAAGGGCCCTCAAAGCGTGTGTGTTTGTAATGTGGCACTGCTTACGGTGGTGCGAGCTGACACGAGACCCCAGGTGTCTGGAGGGGCCGCAGACGACACCGAAGAGGGCCGCTGCAAATCGCTGCTTCATTCTGGGAGGAGGAACCGGAAGGCTTTCTTTAGGTTCTCTGCATACCGTGGTGAAGCTGAGCATGGACTTTGCTTAGCCTTTGGGCACTGTTAACACATTAAGCAGTGTGTGTTTAACATGTAGATGCAATGACAGGTGTGGAATCTGTAAAGTATCTTGGGACTGTGTTCTGCTGACTGAACTGTGCAGATGTGTCTGTATGCTGTTTGCAGTTTTTAGTGAATTTATTATAACGTGCTATTCAGATCGAAGGTTGTGCTTGTGCTTATGGTTTTTTACAGGGGTAAGCTGCGTACATTACACCGTAAGATGTTTTTCACTGGAAACAAAGATTACTTTTCAGGATCATGTGCTGTGTTGCTGATGTAAAGTCATGCAATAAAAGGCAGGGCTGTGGAGTTGGAGTCGGGGTTGGGCTGGGCCTGTGGACTTGTACGGTTATGATCCAGGCCTGAGATAGCTAGCAGAAGTCAACAAATAGGTTAAACATTAAAAAATTTTATATGAAATGTGACAATCATGTAACAGAATATAGACGATTTCTTTTATAATATGATTAATAAGATGGTGATTTTAAACGACTGCTCGGCATGGAATCAGTGGTACTGTAAATTGAGGAGTCTGAGTTGGTAGTACCAAAAATTAAGGAGTCAGAGTCATAGGATTTGTGTACCGACTCCACAGAGCTGATTAAAGGTTTGCATATGGATGTGGCATCAGAGCAGCATATCTTGAAATAGGAAAGTAAACACGAAAATAAAGGTTTTTAATTGTTAAATTAGTTTTTGTTGGTAAGATTTGATGGTTATATTCACAAATAAATTGTATTAATAAATGTATTTTTATAGCACCAGTTCTTGATCCATTCTGGTCCTGTTCAGATTGCCTGTTTGAGTAAACAGGGCACACACAGGGTTACAGTAAAAGAATGATCAATGGATCCTGTGTCTGTCCAACTCGGGTAAGTGTTACACTTGATAATATTACTCCTCTGATCTAGCTGGATTTATTTTTTTTTTTATCTTCAGTTATCTTACTTAGTGGTACTAATTTTCTTAGACTAGTTAAGCAGCTGCAGTATATTTTTTCCTTTTTTAAAGCTCCACACATCCACTCGTTTCATTTTTATTCCTCTCGTTTTCAACTAAATTGTAAAAGGCTTCAGTATTGTGATTAAACTGTGACTCTGTTTTTTGGCTGTGGTGATAAACACCCAGACTGCCAATTCCTAAAGGTGTTTTTTTCCCCCAATGCCAGTAACATCTTCTGATTGTACAGACCTGTTACAGGCAGCGAGGGGAAGGGTATAAGATGGGCACCGGCGGTGATGACAAGTTGAGATGCTTTGTGATCTGTGCTCTCAGGAAGTTTGCAAGTGCCACGGTAGTTAGAGGCTGAGATGGTCCCTGGAGAGCTGCCTTCCTGCTTTCCCTTCACAGTCATCCTTCCTGTCTAGAAGCACCAATTACAGGCTTGACAAAAACTTGTACAGAGAGCAGCGCTGTCCTGGGGGGTTTGCCTCGTCTCTGACATGTGGGTTTCCACCTTACGTGTCCCGTCTTGCATCTTTTTGGCTGAAATTTCCAGTGTGCACACTTTGGTCCAAAGAAGGAAACCAAGGACACGGTTAAAGCTGGTTGAATGTAATAGTTTATGTGCTGCATTTTGTGGGCTTGTCTACACAGAGTTTCTGATTTTAGTGCATGTCATTATTATTAGGGCAAGAGAAAAGTAATCTGGATTAGCCTTCTAGCTCACCTCTGATACTTCACTGTGGGCCTTGTCATTAACATATCAAAGTAAAATGTAAAAACATAAAAGTGCTAATTAAGAAGGCCGTCAGTAAACCGTGACATCATTTGTCTTCCATAATGTTATATTAACTAGCTTGCTGTCTGGCCCCTCCCTGGATGTTGGCCCTGTTGTACAAACACTCTGCCTGATTTTGGCTTGCAGATGATCCACTCTTTTTGTTAGCAAACCAGAGCTGGATTGAGAAATGCTTAAATGTGATGACTTATTTCCCTGTTTGGCGTGTATTAACACAGTGCACTAACTGTTCATCTGTACTGTGACCTGTCACACAGGCTTTCCTTGTAGACAAGTTTGTGTTTGTGCTCATTTGGTGAATTCCCTTAACCATCTGCTTGCTAAGTAAGTATGCTATCTGTTCAGCATGTGACATTCCCTCGTGTTTTGACTCCCCTCGTGTGATGCTGTACCTTCCCAAAGAATGTGGCTGATATTCACTTTTGAAGGGTAGTTTCCTACACTGGCAGAAAGAGTGTGGGTTTTTAGGAAGGCTGACTGTTGGCAGTCTGAAGATGAAGAGCATTTATGGGGCCCACAATCTAGTCAAGGTCATGGCAGTCCAGAATTCACATAGGAGGAAGGTCAAAAGGCAAAGTGCATAAAGGTGACGTGTCCATTTACCTAATGAAGAATCTCTTGCTAATAAGTAAATGTACGTGTTCAGTCGCATACACTGCATGGAGTGGAAACACCACTTAATAAATCATCAATTTCTATGAAATTATACAGTACAGTCTAGCTTTTAATTATGTGAAATAACATCACATTTAATTAACATTGCATTTATTATAAATTAGCCTCATAATCAGTGTGTGTGGACAGCTTTCTCTTTTGGAAAGTAAAAGGAAGTAATCCTTAAAAAATTGATTACATAATTTTGCTGTGTGAAATTATACAATATGTATAATCGTATAAATAAATATAACATTGTATAAATAAATAAAACGCTGATTAAACCTTTATGGTAAATATTCATACAGGACTGGTATATTTGCATTAAATCCATTATTAGAATTAGTCTGTGTTATATATGTAAATAGTCCTTTTAAGTTTAGAAAGGATATAGGAAGTAAGATATGTGCATAATAAATAATTTAAACATGCACCATAAGCAGTCATAAGATCATTGGAAAAATGTGTAGCAGTAACAATAGTACTTCATGAACGCACATTACTTTAGATTTTTTATCATATTGCTGTTACTACTGACCTATTGTGCTCATGTTATTGGTTGCTTACAAGGTAATAATGTCCAGAGGTGTTTATCTGATTTTGCGATCAATCTGTGATGCTGTTTCTACCTCAGGCCAGACAACAGCGGCTTTTTTGGCACCATTACAAAAGCAGAGCATCTCAGTCTGAGTGAGGTCCACGTAATTAAATCTGGATGATAAAAAGATTTCACCTATGTATCAAGTTTTTTGTTTAGAATGATGTGTTAAAATGAAAATTGCAATTTAATTTAACCTGTATGATTACAGCATGCTGGTCATGCCTTCTGTCAAACCACCCCACATCTGAAACACAATCACACAGCACAGCAGAATTATATCTACTCACACATCAATTGATAAACTCTGTTCTTTGAGGGAAAAAAACTCTTTAACTGGTAGTCTCTTCAGTCATTAGAAAACCAGCAGTGTCTCCGCAGTCATTTGGAAGTGGTTTAGTTACATAAAGTCCAATGTCGAACAAGTTGCTGTCTGTTGTAAAGTCTGTGGCAGCAAAAAGCAGCAGTACAACAAACTTATTCCAGCATCTCTGAGAGCCATGCAGCAGAGTGGGGTAAGTGTGTGGAGATGAGAAAGCTAGTGGAAGCCCTCAAACGGCTTCTAAAACATGGGTAATAGCAGGATCATTTTCCCCTTATATACCATTTCATAAGAAGGAGCCATGGAGGAAAGAAATTATAGGTTTTTTATATTGCCAAAGATGTGGTGGCCATATATACAGTGGAAAAGCCTGGGTTCATCCCATTGCTACAGTCAACCCAGGATATGAGCTAGGCAGCCTGGTGGCTCAATGGGTAGAACATCAGGCTGGGCTACAGAAGTTTACCGGCTCGAATCCCAGCCCAGCCACCAGGTGTGTCCTTGAGCAAGACACCTAGCGCTAGCCTATTGTAACATGTGAATGTGAAATGTTGTAAGTCGATTTGGATAAAAGCGTCTGCTAAATGACTAACTATACTAGAACAGCTTTGCTGAAGTATGCCTGAATTGAAAACGAATAAATAAAATACAAGATGGATATATTTGCATTAAATCCATTATTAGAATTAGTCTGTGTTACATATGTAAATAGTCCTATTTACATTTATAGTATTCCATATATATAAATGGGAGAAATAAATAAATTGTTTCCACAAATCATGTCTAAAAATTGTGATTTTTTTTCTATAGAAATTGTAACTTGGCCTCAAGTGTAGAGAAAATCGGTGATTTTATTTTTAGGCCGTATCGCCCAGTGCTACTTCGAAGTGTGGCGGAGCTCATTTTAGCATGAACTGAGGATAAACTTAAACAGTCAAAATATTGGTGTGTTGAAAACTAACTTCCATATTTAATCCCGTTAAAGTTTTCCTAAATAAGCAAGAGATTAACAAAAATGCCGTGCGAGATTAATCACAAACAAGATTAAATGGCTTGATGGCCAAAATTATTAAAAACTGTTCAGGCCACAATGATTTTGTAAGATGACTTTGTTCTGTTGACCTTCCTGTGTTGCTTATTATTTGTCTGATATATTTGCATATTCTTATTTGTATATTTACTGTGTAAAACAAGGTTCCACGTGTGCCCTGATGAACATTTTCACCTATGAAACCTTTAGTGCATTCAGGAAAAGAACATCTTTAACAGGCTTTTATTTGTAGTCACAAGATATACCAGTCATAGCGCAGCATTGGTCAGAGTTTCAGAGGTCCTAAAGTAATTTCTGATTATGCCTTTCACGCTCAGTGTGGAAATTTTTCCACCCTTTGACTATTTATCTGTCATATTCACTTTGAAGTCAATAATACTGTGGTAAGTGATGAGATCAGTAAACAGGAGGTTATGTTCTTAAAAAATATATTTCGTTATACCTACACAACTTTTCTGAGGGGGTCATTATACATGTGTATTAAAAATAAAATAAGGGGAAGTAAATATTAAATGGGAATTTAATCTAAACAGCATTTCATGCTTTCATTCATTTTTTACATTGTCTTCGGGGGGCCTCTGCTCTGATTTAAGGCAGTGTTGTGGTGTAAGGCAGGGAAAAATGTAGACAGGGTGCTAACTTAAAAAGAAGTTGAATCAATGTCCAACATCATTTTAAAAAGGACAAGCATGGTTCTAAAAACATTCTCTTGTGCTGAAACACACTGAGAGATAATAAATACATAAGCAGATGATGACAGGAAAAATACCCTGTTTGCCCTAAGCAGATTTATGGACTGTGTTCCACCACAAATCAAAGAACCTAAAACGTTCGTAGTACCCATGGAGAGGAAGAAAGACAAGAATGTAAACGGCAGCGAGGTTTCAGTCCAACCAGAATGGACGGGTGCAGGTTCTCATCTCAGAGTCCCTCCTGAAAAGCAGAAACTCTGTGGCATTCATTATTCACGCGCTGAAGGGTGTGTCGTCAACCAGCAAACCATCCAAAGCAGCACTGGCAGCTGCCTTTGATACTATCACAGGCAGTTTCATGTGAAAGCGTTTGTCTGATCAAACTCATCCTCCTCACCGACGTGAATGCCGCCCACCTCTGCCTATGGGAGCAGAATTTAATCGCATGCAAATAGATGATGTTTCTGTGGCTCGAGCTGTTTGCCAGGACGACGGAGATGTTGCCTCAGAATTTATATTTAAAATTACATTCGGCAAAACGAGTTAAGGTCCTCAATGTACCATTCTCTTCAATTGTCACATTGTATACATTTATTGTATACATTTAAAACGCTATATTGTTTAAATGAGAATGAGTTTCCTGTATGAGTCATCACTGTCTTGTTTGGGCAGTGCGTGGATGCTGATGTGAGTGTGTGTGGCCTGGTATAATAGCAGTTAAGCTAATTTATAGCTAGTGGCAGTCTTCCAAGCCATTATGGACTGAGTGCTTGCCATGGTGGTGTCGAATACACAGCAGAATTGTATGGGAGACACTGAAGCTCCCATTGTACCTTTGATCGTCTTAAAATTGCTCTGTGCATCAAGGTTAGAGTAGGCCAAGCAGCACTTCTGCATGGGTTTTGGGTACACCAGAGCATTCCTCCAACAGCAACCATAATGCTCTTTCTGACACAGAAAGGTTAAAGAGTCTTTTCGTGTTAACATGCAATACTTTCCACGGTATTTTTGTTAGTGGATGCTACCAGGAAGGTTGCTCGCTTTGCTACTTGATTTGGATCAAAGGTATTTTGTTTCTGTACTGGTATGCCCTCCAACCAACCCCCCCCCCCAACAGTTTTCTTTTTTTCTTGGGGGAATTGCATAAAATAATACAGACAGAAGTGACCCAGTCATTTCATTACCTGCTTGGGTATCGAGTTGTTCTGTGGCAGCCGGTCTCCTGTAACGCTTAAATCCTCGCCGAGTGAGGCACAGAGGGAGAGATGAATAGGCTGGCTAAGCAGGGGAGAATTGTGTTTGAAAAATGAGCCTACGTCCTGCATATTTTTATCTACTCAGAGAATTTGCTGAAAAGAACAAGACCTGTTGAAAATCCCTTTTTTTTTTTTTTTTTTTTACAATGACAAAAATGTTCTGAGCTTGTAGTGTAGTGTTCTGAACACACAGTCTGCTTGCAGATAATCAGGTCAGGCTCTGTGTCAGTCGGTCTTCACACAGAATGGTAAACCCTCATTCAGCATCAATGACAAATTTAATAAATAAATGGGACACTTTTAGCCCCCCTCCCCCAGCTGGTCTACCATGGTGCAAAAGAATCTTTTTTTTTCATGAGCTGAATAAGTGGCAGTCTGTGTTCTTCTCTGTTAGCTGTGATGCTGAGATGCTTTAAAACCCTCCTACACACTGGCAAGCTGGGCAACTGAAGGAAGGACCTAGTGTTGCCGTGGAGATGCAGACGGGGCTGTGCAGGCGTTTGGGGGCTGGAAACGGCTGTATAGTGAGCAGTCAAGGTGCCAAGTTGAGGGTGGGGGGGCACCTTTAACAAGGGCACCATGAGAGTAATCGTATTCAGACTGTCCATTTTTTTGTGCCAAAGCTCCTATAACAGACATGTCTGTGAACTGAAAGAGTGTTGATGGAGCGGTTTCTTCTAGATGAACACTCCAGTAAATGGATTGTTTCAGGCCTACATTTAGCAGAGTGTGCTGGCTGCGTGGAGGTCCCTCCTGTTGCGGGTCCTCGTCTAGTTTTGATGGCCCTCAGAAAGCCAGAGGACACGTACATTTTAAGGCATGGCTGTCACAAATATGGCGTAAGCACTAATTCTTCATAAAAGCACAATGGCTGCTCTGACATGTTTAATCCGTATGAATTAATGATTTGGGATTTGTCTGTCTGTCTTGTGGTTGTAGACCACACTGGGAGATTCCTGAGGTCACTCCTTTCAAAGCTTTTGCTCACATGCATTAAAACAGAAAACACTTGTAAATGAGACAGTTTGAAAAGATGTTAGCAAAAGGAGTGGGGGTGTGAGGGTGCTCGTCTGCTTGACAGCTGTGCAAGTAACAGCCCGCAAATGTCAGTTTAATTGCTCTAGCAGTTTGGAGTACAGGTAAAGCAAATGTCAGCAGGCTAAGAAAAATAAGCCTGCTTAAATTGTGTTCTAAAAATTATGTGGTTCTGGAAAGTGTCTTCATGCAGAACCCAAGGTGGATTTTTATAATGTATTTATGGAGGCCCTTAGGAAATACGGCAGGTCAGTGCTGGGATTTCATAAATGGCACTTTGTGCTTGAGGCAGAAATAAAACTGTTGGACAATAGAGTTTATGCGCCGATGTTAATGAACTCTTACATTCTGAACAAGGTGAGCATAATTACACTTGTTATCAGGAGCGGAAAGTGGTTACAGCGTTCTGTTACTCTTACACTGAGCTGGTCGTTTGCTGGTTTGTTAGGAGACAGAAACGTAGGCGTGGGTTGCTGGTGAGGTGATGCGCAACCTCACTGTGCGGCGTCCGAGTCAATGCTCCTCAGCATCCTCAGCAGACGACTGCAGATGCTCTTGCTTCCTCTTGTTCCCTCACAAGGCTGGTGTCTGCTTTGGTTTTTGTAGGACACTTGATGTATCATCGTTGGCATGAAAAAGTCAGCCATCCCAGGGACCAACAACTCGCAGGCGAATCCCAGAGATTGTACAGTCTGGTGCGGTGGGTTAGGAGGCGAGCAGTTTTGCAACGGTGCAGTTTCTTCCATGGATGGGAAGAGGTTGAGGCACAAGGGCAAAACTGGTGCAAGAACAGTGGGCAGATTAGACTTTAGTCTTTTGTAACGCCGGTAATGTTGTCAATGTGTTTATGAAGGGAAGCATTATTAGGAGACAATGAATGATGCTGCTGTCATTGAAAGGATTGGAATTGGTATAGTGTAGCAGTGGTGTGTTACTTGTGTTAAACATGGCCTTGTGTTTGACCACTTTGTAATCCCAACTCCCTGGATTTCATCAACATCAAGAGGCAAGCAGTAAATGTTGTGGGGGAGCTTGGAAAGAAAGGGGCCCGGATCGTTAATCATGCTCTGCAGTTCTGTTGAGTGGAGGTGTTTACCTGCCCCTGGGGATGCCTTTGGGACAGAACGGTCACCCTTGACCTCAGCCATACGTCCTCTGCACGGGTGCTTCCTGGACATGCATCACGTGCTTGTTTTTTTTTTTTTTTGTTTATTTTTCTTATTGGCTTTCAAATCATAGGGTATTGTTTGGCACCTTGATGTTATAATATAAACAATGATTTTGTTTTAGCTTTTGTTAGGACTGTAAACCATAGGATAGTGGCTTTATTGTGACCTCATATGTATACAGTTGGTGTAGTACACAGTGAAACGAAACAAGTTCCCCCAGGACACCAGGTGCTACATAAAAACAACACAAAAGGACAACACAAGACTAAAAATAAAAGTGTACAGTGTGCAAACAGACAGCAAGTAGTAATAACGTAGTTAACAACTGCTAGATTATATAGTGCAAACAACTAGTGCAAACAGGATGTAAGCAATAACACTGACATTTTTCTCAAGTGTGTAAACCATTGGCTTATTTAGAGATTATAGAGTGTTCTATATGTTTGTGTTATATAACAAATTAGGTTAAAATATTTATTTTTGAATAGAAATTCAAAGGTCACCCAAAGCTGAATTAATTTTGTTTTTCTCCCAGTGTGTTGTGATGTAGTGAAATTCAACCTTTGCTTCTTGTGCTTGTAGTGCAAAAACTGGTTTTCTGATGTTTTCTTAGAGTATCTAATGAAAGCACTTAAAATAAAGGTGCCACTTTGGATCATCTGTTTGAACTACTTTACACCTCAGTTCAGCCTAATAAAAGTGCCACTAAAAACAAATAAGCATATGAGTTAAAGGCACTTGAAAGGCAACATACAGTGGGGAAATAAATGAGGTATTTAGATGTATCTGAACACAGGGAATATGTGTTTCTTTCTCCTGGCTGAAAGCCATTTTTAAAAACCTTTTATGGTGAGAGTCGGTGAAAGAAACCATGTACATGACTAATTAGTTTTCTCTTTATATTCAAAAGAATGAAAAGAGATTAATTAGCATGTTTTGTGAGGATATTTAAAGCAACTTTTATTAGTATGAAAGAAACATTGACGGATGACTCAAGAATGATCAAAGACATTTTAAGAATTCGTGGTCAGGAGGAAACTTCCCATGCTTCAATCTCTAATTCATTGATAGGTGAAAAAAATGAAATGAATGCAGTAATGGAAAAGCACAGGCACTTTAATCCGACACGGCCCGTTTGTCAGCACAGAAAGCTAAGCTGTCATTCACAGATACTTAAGCCATTTACTGGTCGCTGTATATGAATTTCAATTTAAGTAACATAATATGTTATGATCTCATGATGCGTATAAATCATGACATGTACCAGTATCTGGGTCAACATTCAGATTTATCGGTAAGATGGTTCTAAAAGGTTTCGGTGGCTGAACGGAAGATGTCGGAAAATAAATTTAGAAAATTAAGTTGTTAAAGATTTATGAAATATGTTATCGATGTGATCTCTGGACTTTAAGATACGTGTAGCTTAGTTTTCGGTGTCTTGAAATAAATTTCAAGAGAACCCTAAATGATTCTGAATAAATTATAAATTGGCTTCCCATCTCATAGTTGGGGTAAGGCCATGTGAAGTCAATAGATGTGTGCTAGACAGCTTATGGTTAGCATTTCAATAGTGTTTAACTTGCTTATCTCTCAGGGTAATTTTATTTTATGAATACATAAAATAAATATGCTGTTAAACTCCAGTTGATCCAGTGTACTCTCTGTGTTGTAATTATATTTTTATTTAAAATTTTACTGAGAAGGTTCAGCAAAGTGTTCACACGAAAAGAAGAAAAGCCAGCGGAACAGGAAGTTCTTTGAAGAAACAGACCTCCAGCAACACAACATAGTTTTTATGCTGAATAACCAAAAGTAAATTGTTAGAGAGGAAAAGACAACTGATTTTATACACTGGAGTGGAACACGGCCTGTTATGTTGTTTTCTGATATGTGATAAGGACCTGAACTGTGTCAAGGACATGATGAAGTATAAATTTTTACTGTGACCTGAGACCAACCAATTATACTTGCACTAAATTTTATGTTCCACTCCAACTTACTGGTAAATGACCTTACAAAAACCACACGTACCTGTTTAAGTGGCCAGATGAAAGCTAGTTTAGAGGACTTCAGTCCAGTAAAGGGTTTAAGTATGTAGTGAGATTTTTTTGAAATGCATAAATGCTGTGTTTGCTGCAAGAGTTACAGGAGAACATCAGTGGAGCCAGGCAGGGCATGGTGCAGGACGGGGCCTAAGGCTGGTGGGAGGTCTTTGGCATGGTGCAGGACGGGGCCTAAGGCTGGTGGGAGGTCTTTGGCATGGTGCAGGACGGGGCCTAAGGCTGGTGGGAGGTCTTTGGTATGTGTGCAGGACGGGGCCTAAGGCTGGTGGGAGGTCTTTGGTATCACTTAAAAGTTCTGTTTGACCTGAGCTGGGTGGCTAGGGGCAGCTAGGGATGATGGCACATCACAGCCCTTTGGCATTTCTAGTACTGCACTGCTGAATGGTTAGTGCCTTATTGTCTGTCTTCCACTATGTGCGGTCCAGCAGTAAGTGCTATATTTACACTGCTGATGAGACAGCTGCAGCGTTATTCATTTGCATTCTAAGGGAAGATCTCTCATATCTACCTTTCAACCCAAAAAACACAGAAATACTTGTGTCTGTAGAGAAGAAAAGAAATGAAAGCCTCGGGGTTAAAGAGCACACTTAGTTATCTCTGTTAATACTGTACACGGTATTTCTTTGCTTCAGGTCCTGTTTTGGAGTGTCTGAATTATAAATATTGAACCGAGCCATAAATATTTTAATAGCCATATAAAAACCTGCATTGCAGAGATGAAATTGTTATTAGTTAAAATGGACCCTGAAGAACTGCGACCGACTCATAACTTTTCTGAGCTGAGACTTTATGAAGTTATGAGCTGGAATCGGATGGTTACCTTCTGGGTAGGTGCCAGACACTTGTGATTTAAAAGCACAAGTTGTGGTCCGTGTCTCCACAACTCACCAAAATTTAAGATATAAAATTAAAATAAGAAATAACGTATGACACGATCACGGTCAGAAGTGAAAACGTCTCCTTGTGTCAGTGAGACCTTCTGGGGTTGCTGAAGAGCAAAGAGTGAGACCATTTGGGGTTGATGTAGAAAAGGGGGATCTTGGGGTTGATGAAGAAAGGGGAGGTCTTGTTTTGTACTTCCAAATCATAATGGTCGATAAAACATGTGCTCATAACTGTTCTGGTACATCTGCAGAACTTATCAGGTAATATTTAATTGTTTCTCTTATCATGCAACAGCTTTTTTGCTCTTGTAATTAATTACCTGAAATTATTTTTTGGGAAACCAAAAAATGTTCTTACTCCCATTTCAAAGCTGTCCCTTAAGACTCCAAACTGCAGCTGTAGCCTAGCTGCCTCAGCCTAAAGGCTGACTGCTGCATCCCCAGCCTTGTTTTGTCTGCCCTGCTCAATGTGCCTCTCTCTCCTCCTTTACACTTAGCATTCCCACAATCCAAACATCTCGACATTTCAGCTGTTCTTTATTGAGCCGAGCATCTCTGTCCTTCCTAAGACCTTGCCTGTGGCCTTCTGCTTTTAAGTGAGACGTTTCTTCAACAGGATATCAAGCGCTTAAATTAAATTACTCGAAAATAAAGTTGATCAGAGGCTAAAAGGATTGCATTTACTCAAACAGCCTGCTGTTTAAGGCTTAATAGGGGTGACCAGAGGGCTTTATTTTAAGGTTAGTGTAGGCAAGATTCAATTCTGTCTAGATACCTGAGGGGTCATTAACTCATAGTAATCCTGGAAGGGTGGCTGAATATTTGAACCTTATAAAAACCCACTGGGACCTAAAGAAGTGGAAGAATCAAGTATCCCTGTATCTGCACTGCAGATACTGTAAAACATGCGTGCACACACTCACTCACGCACGCACTCATACACACGTAGGTCATTGAATCCACACGCGACGCTGTCTGCCTCTTCAATATGCGTGAGCGGTGCTGAGTAAAACCGGAAGCTGGCAGTGGACACCGAGGCAAGCTTGTCTCGCGGTAAGGCGCAGACGGGTGGGCTGGAGAAGCAGGCTTCGCCCGTGCTGTGGATGCTGATTCACTGAGCTATTCTGAAAACTGGCCTCACAGGGGCACGAGTAGGATGCGAGCGGCCAGCATCCGGGGGTGTTTATTTCTCGCCTGCCGAAGGCCTGAACGTGAATATGGACCCTTGGTTTTGTCCCGGCTGTTCAGTGCAGGCTTGATGGTGTCTAATCAGTGGCAGAATGAGAGGCCTTTTTGTAAAAAAAAAAAAAAAAAAAAAAAGTAATAAAAAATTTAAAAGTGAAAGGAAAAAAAAAGCTCCATCTTGAAAAATATGACAACGTTGCCATAGCAGGCACAGCCCTGTCGACGCGCCCTCCGGTACTGCAGCAGCCTGATGTTCGCTTGCCTCCACCTTGGAGCATGTTGGCATCCCCTTGTCGTTCCAGGACCCCACGAGCCCGGGTGTGTGTTTGGAGAAGATGGAGGTGGCATTCCAGAATTTGGATGTGATGCTGCACATCACTCAGCATTGTCAGGAGCAAGAGAAAACACTAGACTGAAACGATCCTTTGCTCAAATATTTCAAAATTAGTTCTTTTGCTTCAGCTACCTGAATGTGTTTTTTATGCCCTTAGATGAAAACACATTTGTATTCACTACCATTGCAATGTGATTATTTACACCTTTCCAGCTCAGAGACAAGTGTAAACATCACGGTACATTGAATCTGCTTTGTGCCAGTTGCATGCTTTGCTTCTGAGATAAATCTCACGTTCCCTTGCAATGTAGTAAATTAAGAAAATGGTGTTTTTTTTCCATCTGCAACACAGTGGCCTAGCACTGAATTGACTGAATTACTCTTTTTCATTAGGGATAAATCTTGTGAGCATATGGTGTTTATGCCAGTGGAACGACTGTCAGACCATGATTATGTGCTTGAGGAGAATTCACCCTTAATGTTTTGTCTCATTTCACAGTTAGCAAAAGTATTCTACTGAAATGTTGTGTAACTTAAGATCCTTGTCTAAATAAACTAACAGTTGTAGAATGAGGCAACTAAGTGATCTCCAGGTCTTGTCCTGGGGATGATTTTTATGATTTTATGTTGTGCATGGTTTTATGTATAGTTTTACCTTTAATCCTCTTATTGGCTTACCCTTAGTACTGGAAAATAACATTGAACTGGTTCAGTTACAGAAATAACTGGATCAGTCAAATGCTTAAGTACTCAGCTTTAACGAGGACCTGCACACCCAACAGTCAACAAAGGCCCAGCACAGGGGAACCCACAGTATAAAAATTACAGGCTGTCATAGGTGGCAGTGACATTTTGTTCTCCAACAGGCAAAGGTTTGCTGTGCTGCCATTTTGTAATTGTGTCTAAAAGGCAAGTCATCTGACAGTGGAGAAGAGAACACGTCCTTCTGGAGTTTAATTGTGGCAACGATGACTGTGTGGTGATCAGGCCATTTCTGTCAATCATTTGATGCAGTAATTATGGCTGAATTGCTCTTGGCTTCCTGGCTGCCCCCAGGGCAGTTCCTGCTGATCCTCCTTCATACTGAGCCCTTTGTGGTCTGCTCCTCGCTCCCTATGCTGTGATGATAACCAGGTGGATGTTCTGCCCACCCTCCCAACATTGTAGGAGGAAACCCAGACATAGGATCCCTTTCCCTTTTGTAGAGAAAAGTCTTCTTTCAGTTCTGACAAGTTTTTTTTTACACATCTATTTAATTATCATAAGCCACAGTGTACTGTTAACTTGTAAAAGCTATTTAAACGTATTTTTAGAAAGGGGACGTGTGTGTTAATGTGAACTATTAATGCACTGTAAATTATTCTGGGTAAAAGTGCCGTCAAATAAATGGCAAATACGAGACAGGCCTTTGATAAATGTTACTAAAAACCTGGTGACATTGCTGTTATGTTTCTGGACCCTTTTCTGTTGGTTGTGAGGTCTAATGTCTAAACTGCTTACAGTTCAGAGCTGTTTAACAGTTCCCTCATTCTTTCACACATATATGGGCTACTTCTACATTGTATTTATTTAATTGTGAGAAATGCTTTTGTAGTATTTAAGTCTTAACTTATAATCAATTCAAACGTCAAGTTATTACAGACCTTTACCTTCACCGCTTGTATATTTATTTGTTTTGATGTGGCAGTGAATGTAGTTTACGGGACTCCCTCCAAATCGGGGCTGGTAAACTAAAGATTTACTAGTTACTAAAACATTGGCTCCACCTCGCTTGATGGACTGACAAGGATCGGTTTAGACCAAGTCAGCCATTATGAGTCTCCTGTTTCCTCATTAACATTCACCACAGCTAGCATAGCGTGTCTAGCAGTCCTGAAAAAAGCCAGCTGTTGTTGATTTATTTATTTATTTTTTCTATTAACGATAGCGATTTTTTGTAATCGGTTGTTTTTGGCAGAAGTGAGACTTGACCGCATACAACAACGTTCAGGCAAGACTAAGACACCACCGCAGTTTTAACATAACCAACCAGTAAAAGGAAGAAATGTATGAGTGTGTTTTAAATTTAGTTTTATAGTTGGCCTTAGTGGATGAAGAGTGACCGGTGAACAGTTTTCTTTAAGAAATAAGCCCAGTATGAGCCTTTTTGTTCATCCCACACGTGCGCAAAATTGTATAAGTATCATAAATGTGGAACAATACCTTCTGTTTTTGTTGCTCAAGGGTGACTTTGGGGTGACTATTATTTATAGCTTGGTATTTTATATGATCAAAAGGTGCAGGCCGTTCATAAATTAAAGCAGCTTTTCACAACGGGATCCCAGCGGGAGGAACAGGGGTGCGCAAGCGCGCGCGCCTCAGCGCTGTGACTGATGCTACCGGCAGAGCCGGGTCGCTCCAGCGGAGGCTGGCCGCGCCGGGAATGGATATAGGACGTTTCGCTTCGCAGTGTCGAGGCTCGAGTGAGACATTAAAATGCAGTTTGTGCGCGTAAAGGAAATGAAACGCTCCCGTGGAGCAAAATAACTGACCCAGTAAATTAAATAATGGCAGGAATTAATGGGATTTAAAGCAAAGTAATTTGTTTGGAAATAGGAAATAAATAGTGTATGTAAAGCAAGGTATATTTCACTGCCTTTTTACAGCATCTGTGGGGAAGTCATTCTGCTATGCTACGAGTAAGGTATTTGAATTATTCACCGGTGCATTAAGACGTTGGCTTTTAATCTAAGGAAGTTTGAGAAACCAGTTTTAAACCACAGTGTTGCAGAACATCTTGATATGGTGTATCATTTGAAATAATATAAAAGTTTGGTTTTTTTAAAGTTCAGTTTGGGTATTTAATTCTGATAATGCAACTATCATCATATTGTAACAGTGGAGGTTAGGGAGTTGCATTAAAAGTGAAATGAAAGTATATGATTTGTATGATAAACATTTAATATATAAATCTATAAACAAATGTCTGATGGTTGTAACATGAATACATAATATTAACAGAAAGGGGAGATGCCAACACACAGTGAGGCCCAGGCCTGCACAATCTGCCATTTTATCCCAATGAACCAAAATTTGTGAAGTGGTGGTTTGGTGCAGTAAGTCTAGAGTGACTCAGCTGGTATGTGCAGAAAAATTCAGCATGTTAAGCATAGATGGCATTGGTAACGTAGCATCGCTAATGCGCTTGTTAGTCACATAGCGTTTGACACTCAGTTCATTCTGGTATCACATGCAGCCAATAACTAAGCTGCAGAAGAGTCCGAGATGGTGTCGTTAAATGGCAACCATGGTGCGTTTCCGCATTTGCGCAGGGAGTTCCTGTTTCTGTCTTAATGCAACGATGTTGATTAGAAATGCTTTACTGGATTTCCTTTCTGGCTTGAAGGCAAAAACTTCTAAGAGGCATGAAGGATGAGCAAAGGGAAGTCACTTATAAATGCCCTACGTCATCCTGTTGAAATGTCTGTCATCCTTACAGAATTCAGTTTGAGAAAACAAGATTTGTTTTCTCGTTGCATTCAAAATCTAAACGAGCCCATGTAGATGTACTAAAGCGACTAAAGTTATTTTACTCTGAGCTGTTGTTGTAAATCGCTCATTCAACTTGTTAAAGACTGCGCTGTCTTTGTGAAAGTTGCAGCTCCTTGATGATGTAGAACCTCATTTTGTGGTGTTTTCATGTAACTGCTGTTTTAAATCGTTCTTGTCACCGCTCAGACCTTTTTTTATTGCCACTTGACGTGATGCAGGCAGCGAACGTCCCAGAGGTAAAGTTGAGTCCTGCTTGGCTCTGGAACATGTAACTGAGAGGTCATGTGCCCATATTAAGAGCTTGATACCAGCCACCCACAGAGTTCTGCTGTTTACATGACTGGGGCGGACTGTTTGACTCAGAACCTGGACTTGCCAGCTGGGTCAGCTTCTGAGACACCGGTTGTCCGAGTAGAGTCCTAGCCTTGTGTGAGCAGAGAGTTACTGCTGCTTAATGGAGGTAATGTATCTGGAATATTCCTCTGGAAGATAACCATGAAATTGTGTCCCTAATATTTAAAAATCTGTATTGTGCTTGATAGAAATTCAACCACTTTTTATGGGTCAAGTTATATAAATATTTGGAAGAAAGGTGTTTTATTGTTAAAGGGATGTCACAAGTGTTTGGCTCTGGGTTTGGCCCATTGGGGAAGGTTCTGTTAAAAACTGCCATAGGGATGTTAAAGTTAGATGTTTCCACTTAAAGTGTTGGATATTGGATGGATAATTATCTCTTGGAGGGTCGAACGTAGCCTGGAGTCTACCAGGGAGTGTAGGGTGCAAGACAAGCTACACCTTCCACAGGGCCCCGACCCATCTCAGGGTGGTAGCGTGGCTGTGAACCCTGATGTCCTGTCTAGGAGACGGATGCCTTACTGCTCAGCCACATGATTACCCTGCCCTTACCCAGTTCTGATAATTAGCTGATGGCAGGTTAAATTCTTTTTTTTTTTTTTCCTGAGTAACCACTTTCTGTTTAAGGCATGGAGTTAGAGGCAAGAGTTTTGCATGGATCACTAATGTGTGGGTGGACAAGTACTGAACAAGCAGGAGACCTGTGTGGCTGTTCTCCCGTGCATTGTACCATAGTACATTCAGTACAGCTCACTTCCATTTACTTGTACATAACATTTTTCCCAGTGCGGCTGCCCTTTGTGCTTCAATAAAGACTTTCCATGAGTATTTGGCTACTAGTTGAACCAAAAGGAATTTAAGGAAAGTATCACGGATGTGCATATGAGAGGTTGGCGTAATATAAAGGCTGAAGTTAATACGGAAACAATAGCCAGAAGATGATGCAGGCACTGAGTCTCTCTAGCTACCTAGGAGTGTTTAAGGGTTTGGGAAGGACATGCGGGCAGGAGGCACATAACTGTCACAAAAATGTATGTACATTAGTATATACTTCTGGCTGCTCTCTTAGGTCATCTGAGCAATGTTTGTTTGGTACCTAGTAAAGGGTCACAACAGGTCGAAACTAAACTTACTATCCTTAAATGTTATGCCTACTTGTGTGTTGTCTTGTGTTGATTATTGATTTTATTCTTTGTTCAGCACCTACATTCAACTCTTTAGTTGTTGTTGAGGTGGCATAAAAATAAAGGTTGATTTGATTTAATATATTATATACTGCATACTCTGTGTATAGCATTAGTATATATTGTATACAGCATGTTCTGTGAGTGTCAGCACCTTATACTCTATATTAGGTGGGATACATTCTATCAGTCCCTTGGTTTTTATGTCTTGTACTTAGAGACTGAACGAAGGTGGCTCATATTGTAGCCAGAGAAGACAAAAAAAAGCAACAGAATTTCATATTCCGGTGTGCTTTAGTATATTAACCTCATACAAGTAAGAAATAGGTGAGTGTTGCAAGGACAAAATATTATTCCACACACATGCACAAGGGTGGTCCAGGTGTGTGTGTGCATTCCTTCTTCAGCTTCTTCTGTTCTGAGCTCAGGCCTCAGTGTTCATCTTGCTTTTACTGACCAGATATGCAACACGTTCAGAGTCAGAGGAATATTAACCATGTCACCGTGCCCACTAAGCATTTGGGAAAGACTCGACATGTGCACGTTCAAAGCAGTGAGCCTGTTACAATTCTCCAACATGCTTTGATATTGGCACAATGTTTTTGTGGTCACATACTGCATTACAGCGCTCTCCACATATGGGGTTTTGCAGTTAATGTTTCTCTGTGAGTATAAAGTCATGCAAGTGATCACATGGTATGCGAATATAAATGATCCACAGTCCCCCAATTACACAGTGCACCCAGGCTGTATATTATCTTGTAGCCTTTGTGCTCTAAATATAAGTATGAGAAGCATTCCTCAGAGCAGGGTTTTAAAGGACATTGCCTGGCTTTGTTTTCATTCACAGTCAATAAACTCTAATAAGCACAAACCAAATCATGGGACAAGTTATGAATGAGTGTTTCTTTTCCTTCTCACTGAGCCTCTAGTGACCTTATTACAAAGTTTTTATGACTTCAAAAATCTGTTATCAATGTGTTTTCCTGACAATTTTTAATTTATTACATTTCTTTTTACCTACTGTGGATCCTACTTATGTGATATTTTGAGGGGGAGGACTGATGCTTTATTTAGTAGAGATTTGCACAAAATGACTAAAAGCACCTGTGTGTTTATTAAATAATTAAATTCTGAGCAACATATTAAAACAGTATTGGAGAAAGAAAAAGGGTTTTGCAGAAATGTTGACAAAACAGTTCTATGTAATTTGTCTATAAGAAGAAGGCTGAATAAAACCAGTCCAAGAGGCAGAATATATACATAACATCATTGGTTATGCTGTGCCCTATGTGATCCAGTAGTGCTATAATGGTACAAAAATTCACCCTTGGGACAGCCCTTCATGAATTACTTTAGTTCCTGATTAGATGCACCTCCCAAAAACAATGGTGCAGTGGTGATTTTCGTACAGGACAGGCCTAGCCTCTGGTATCGCTTGAGTGCAGTGTCTGGTCTCTGATACTGAGCTCACTACCCTTTTGTCTGGTCTCTTTTGAGTCTGGTATCTGGTCTCTAATACTGACCCCAGTACCCTATTCTCTGGTCTCTCTTGAGCCCGGTGTCTGTGTCTGGTCCTTCATACTGACCATGGTACCCTTGTCTGTGCAGGATGACAGCGATGGGATCCCGTGGTCTGAAGAGCGAGTGGTACGGAAGGTGCTATACCTCTCCCTGAAAGAGTTCAAGAGCTCCCAGAAGAAGCAGCTAACAGATGATCTCGACATGGGGCTCAAGAACACCGGCGGTGAGTGCCACACTCCCTCGTACCTTAATCATGCTTCTGAGCCACGTCTTCTCAACACCAAGAAATAATGACTAGCCTGACCTTACATAACGGCTCCAGTGAGTTTGCACTCTCTGAACTGCCGACAGAAGCGTTTAGTAACAGGATCATAGATATTTATAAGTAATGACTTGAGTCTGCACTCTGTGAAAATGCTGTTGAATTATTTTCTCCCACAATATGTGAGTGCTGTAAAAGTCATCAAAATCTAGTCAAGTTAGCCTAGGGTGATAAACGTGCAAGACATTTATTGTTTTGGATCTGAGATCAATAAGCTGCCCTTTAGAAAACTGTTTCAGTTGGGTCACGTATGCTGATTTTAACATTGAATGCATTTCAGAATAAATGTCAGGGGGCAGTGCTTAGCTAGTCTTGAACGGGACGTGTTTCCTCAGTAGCAAAGCTCAGAGAGCCTACTAATGACGACAAAGCTAGACTTAATAGTCATGCTGATTAGACCCCTTTCTGACAACGAGACTCGATAACTCATTAACAAAAGACTTACTCCTGGAGAAACTGGAGCAAATTATCCGTTGGCAGGAAATAAGACACAGAGTGGAGACAAAAGGTGATATTTTTGGCTTCGGTCCATGCCGGTGTGTTTCTGCTATAAGAAAGACTGGTCTAATGTGACTTGTTTAAAAAGAAAAAGGGTGTGGAATGAATGAAGTGAGGAAGCTGCTTACAGTGGTTCTTTCCTTCCCTTCGTGGTGATGAACTCCATGGATCCATGTGTTACCCTTCCCAGTGGGAGCCTGACCTTATCAGTGGAATAAAAATACATCTGACCACATTGCCATCTACAATGACACACAGGGAGAAGAGGAGGGGCATAATTAATAATACACTTTGAATTGAAATTGCTTGTACCTTTTATTATTATTATTATTATTATTATTTTTTTTTTTACTGATTTTTACATGTTCCTCTGAAGCGAAGGTTTTTTGCTTAGCAGACGCCAATGTGTGGTGCAGAAATGAGCAAAAGTCTGTCTTTAAGATCAAGAATGTTGCCTGTTTATTAGAGCTGTGTCAATACTGCAGTAAATCGAAACATTGCAATTCAGTTTGTCGCAATTTTTCACTGGTACTTTGCACTGATTTATTATTTCTCAGTCTGAAATTTAAAAAATGCAAAAACAGTGAATTATTGACATTTGAAATGTTAAGGCACAAGTGAAATTTTTTGTATTGTTTTTTTCACATTTGCTGTTTTAAAAACAGAAATGTGCACTTTATGCGCAAAGAAATGAATAAACGCCATTTTCATCTTCTGCTTCCTACTGGAAATTTAATTGCATTATGGCATTTTGTAGCAAAAGTTAAATTTTGCTTGCCATATATAATCTTGCACTACATTCCTACATTTCTTAATGACGCTTTTATCCATTTCACATATATGTTACAATGAGCTAGCGCTGGGTGTCTTACTCAAGGACACCCCTGGTGGCTGGGCTGGGATTCAAACCAGGGGACTTCTGCATCATAGCCTGATGTTCTACCCGTTTTTAACAAAAAATATTGTCTTTTGTAAATTTGTGTGTGGAAAGCAAAAGTTGCCTGTTTGAAATAAAACCCATAAATGGCATTTATTGCAATTAATTTATTTCATTAATTAAACTAAATTTTATTAGTTAAAACAGGCCAAATTTAATTTAGTAGTAACAATATTGAAATATTGTACAATGTGATACTATGTGAAATATTGTGATGCTTTGAATAGTAACACTGGTATCATGACAAATGTTGTATTGTGGGCAAGCTGACATTCCCCAGCCCTGCTGTTTGTTTTCATTCACCCCAGTGTAGGTGAGCACACCTCCTAGAAGATGACAAAGATGTGTGCATTTTCTTTCAAGTGGCCACGACACCACGAGCAGAACATGGCAGTCGTTAGGTCACACATTCTGAGTACACGTAACACAGAGTGCATCTTGGGAACCATGAGAGAGGACAGGACTGCTGTGATTTTTAGTGTGGCCATGTTTGTTTGCACTGAAGTTGAGCGAGGGGCTACCAGCTTTGGAAGAGCGTTGTTTATTGGTCTTGTCAATCAGGCTGTTTGTGACTCTGAAGCCCAACCACTAGTCCGAAAAAGAACACGGACACGCTGTCACAGAAATGCAAAGCGTGTCTGGTCTTCCTCCTTTGTCACATGGCTGTCGATCACGCCATTGTTTGGCATTTCCTCGTCCTCGCTGAAAGTCATATCGTTTTGCACTAGTATAATTTGCAGGTCACTTCTGCACTATGAAAGCAATGGACAGGTGGCCAATTTAGTCTGCTTCTGGCTGGAAGTGCTTCAATGACAATGGTCATTTTTAGTTAGGTCAGGCCTACATCCCTTTCAAAGTTTAACTGGCTGTCATAATAGATGTTTTAACACAAATTTTCAGTAAATCTTGGCTAGATCCACTACTTCCCTGTTTGCATAGTATTTTAATGCAGTCTGGCATTTTGGTTTGCACGTTTTTTTTTTTTTTTTTCCTTTTTGCCAGTTTTTTGACCAAGGAGTTTTTTTTTTTTTTCCTGGACCCTTTATGATTAATAGCTGCTGGTGTCTGGGATTGTGTCCTCAGTCACCATGTTGATAGAGCATTTCGCACAGCGTTGCAGCCTCTGTCCACTGTTAAGGCACTTCTGGTGTGGACAGCAAGTGCAGTGAGGTGTTATATTATATAAAGTGCAGCTCCCTGTCTGTCTCATTCTCTTGCCCTCTCTGTTCGGCTCCTGTGCTGCACTGTGTTCATGTTTTATAAGTGCTTTGGAGGGTAAACATGCAGGCAGTGGTGTATTAGCACAGCATTTATTAATGAGGTATCAGAGAGCACAGGCAGGGGCACGGGTCACATCTGCGTGGCACCAGGGTTCGGGGGCCTACGGGCAGCAGCAGGGTGCCGGTGATCAGCCGAGTCAAGCGTGCGGTAAACCGATACGGCTGACAGATGAACAACAGAGCAGCTCGGCCACTGGGCCTGAGGCGCCAGGTCCGTGTTTCCCACCAGGAGAGAAGTAGCTGGCCTTTGATTAAGGCAGGAACGAGCGAGGAATACAGAAATGTATATAAAATATGTACAAAACAAAGTACTGAGATAAAGCTCACGGACATGCTGGAGTCATGTGATATGGCGGCCAGACGCCAGTGCGTGTTTGCCCTTCCCCTTTGCGAACAGGGGCAAGTTCGTACACAACAAAATGTATGAGAACAATGTCAGTGCCACACTGGGTTACTGTGGCAACAACAGGAAAAAAATTCAAATTTCCATGTGCAAGGCTTGTGAAAAGTCATTTTTATTTTTCAGGTCTGACTACTAGATAGAAGGAAAGAAAGCGCAAAAAATAAAATAAAATAACTTAAAAATTCAATGAGAGATGTCTGTGTCTAATCAGGAACTAAACTAATTAATGAACGGCTGTCCCCGATTCTCTTGAGGCAGATGGCAACTACAACCTACCCCCCTTATTAAACATGATCATAGAGATTAAACACATTAGATTCATAGTCAAAATTATTGTATACGCCTACAATACATCAGCAGAATATTATACCCAAAGTTATGAGAAGAGCCTTGACCTGTTCACGATGTGGCCAAACAAAAACATTTGTTGGCAACCTGATGCATATGTTTGCTCTAATAAAACCTGTAAATCAATGCAAAAGTGTGCTTGATTGTTAAAAATGTAAATAGTTATGGCCTTAGAATAGGCAGTGACTGGCACAGTCATTGTTTTTCTTTGCCAGCTGTTATGGATGGATACACCCCTGAAATGCTCTCATTTCTTCTGTGTGGAGTACCAAAAAGTTGTGTGTAGGTTAGGCACATGTTTGTACGTGCTTGTTGGGTTTTTTTTTTTTTTTTTTTGTCTTGTATGCCTGGTTCCCACCTCCTCGCCTCCTGGAATCGCTGCATATTGTTGACGCTGCCCATAAAACTGCCCCTAGACCACCAACAAGGGGGGGGGGGGTGCATAACAGTCACTCTCTGCCATTTTAGCAACACAACACTTACCATTCCAGTGAGTCGGTATCCTGGGTAATAGACTCTGGTTAGATTGAGTAACCTCCTGTTAATGTGAGTAGTTTATAATCCTCAGGGCAAGTGTTACAGCTACTGTCAGTACAGAGCTGTGCAAAGGAATACAAATAATACACGATAATTAATTACAGTTTACAGAGATCACGGCTATCACAGCTCATATCGTTGCCTGACAGCCAAACTTGAATCTCGTTGAATTTTCACATTTATTGGCATAATTTAACCCGCAGCCTTATTTCTGAAGCAACCTTCGTAGTCGGAAATTATTTCACACATTGTGAATAGTTACTAATTTGCAAGCAGGGTTGTCAGAAAACATGGCTCTTCACTTAGTGAGGGAGATATTTAAGCGCTGATGTGTTCTTTCGGAAGATAAATTTACTGTTTTACTGACCTTCCTCAACTCTCGGATAGGTGCTTGTGTAGATGTTGGCGAAACCACAGGAGCCAGTAAGCCTGCGCCAGACGGCTCTCTTTGTCACGGCGAAGCACTCGCTGCTCCATTAGGATTGTAGTTATTCAGTCATGATTATGAAGAATATAATTTAGTAAAGTTAATTAAGCTCTGAATAACGGCACCATTTTCAGTCCATTTCCGTGTTTCCCATTACTCCGGACAGACAGCGCCCGTTATTTCTCTGTTCCCGCTAATAGGCTACGCCCGACATCTCGCGCGTTGCCTGCCGCGTCCCCAGAGAACGCGGAGGCAACAAGATCGTTGCGATCGGCTTAGTTAAACACGCATAAATCTCATTCTGTACCCAGAGGACGTGCCGCGGGTAAATCAGCATAATGTTTTGCGGCGGCAGCCTCGGTGGACCTGTGAAGAAGTTTGGCAAACACATTGTGCTCCTCTCACGGACCCGCTCAAGCGAGACCGGCTTCAAGAGCGCGGTGCATGGGTGGGGGCGGGGGGTGCGCGAAACAGTCGCGCTGAATAAAGACGGACCGAGAGCTTTTTGAATTTATCATTCATACTGGCCTAAGGTCTTGAGAGACCTCACAGTACACTCTGTCAGCGTCCTTGCTGTGATAACATTGCACAGTGTTGTTTTACGTAAAAACCCATTGCCATTTACTGAAATATTTTGCTTACGTAATGCTATTTTAATCATGTTTCTGTGTAATTCCCATTACTTAAATGCTCATTAAGTGCACCTTCATTATCTTGGCTATTTTCCTGCTTTTTTTTTTACTGCTTTATACGCAGGTGTGTGCAATTTAATAAATTTGGATTATGGACTGTTTCCAAAAGAAGGTTTTAATTTGGAATTTTAATGAAGCTCTTTGCAGAGCTGTTTTCAATGTGCTCTTTTTAAACACCCACACTTATATACACTCGTGCATACAATTCAAAATTTCTCTCCGTCTGACGGTTCATCTACAAGCATTGTGTCCCAGTGTAAGTTCTTTTGTCTAAATGCTTCACATTAAACTTGGCTGAAACGCGGCGTCCCCTTTCTGTTGGCAGGCGTTTTGACAAATGGCCAGCTGAACGGGTCAGGACCTAAAGGTGGTCTGTTGTCGATTTCGAGCGATAAAGATGCCTCCCGCGTGTCATCTCAAAGTACCAAGAGGAGCAGAGACTATAACGAAGATGGCCCGGTGAGAAAGAGGTAAGTGTGTCTTGCTGCTTTATCAATATGCAGAATATATGAATTATTTAGCTAACAGTAAAAGCTAAGTTTATCTCATGTTTAAAAGCCATTTAATAAATATTCTAATGCTATTGTTTAAGGTGACATATAGGTGAGTATAATGCAGATGGGTTGTGTTCTAACACAAGCATGTTTTTACATGTATAAATGACGCAGTAGAGTGTATGTAGCAGAAGGAACCTATTTTCATGCCACTGTTACCGACGGCATTGTTTGTGTTGGTACCAGACCAAATACTCCTTCTTGTAGCAGTCAGCGGTTTGTTAGCAGTATCTGCTGTGACCCAGACAGTGGGGATGAGGAAGGGTGCAACATGGGCAGGAGTGCAATCAGAGCCCACTCGCTAAGTACGAAGGACAATATGGGCATTTCAGGTCATCTCAGTTCAAGTCAGCTGTGGGAAAACATTGCAGAGGAAGGCCATGCAAAGACCCAGCCGCAGGCAGGCAGGCAGGCAGGCTTTACACACACACACACACACACACACACACACACACACGTGCACGCGCGGGCACATATAAATGTGTGTGCGTGCACACTTGCACACGGACTAGACTGTGTGCTGCGCAGCATTAATAAGCCAATAGTTCAACCAACAGCTGTCCAGAAGCACTGACATTTATATCTAATGGTTCTATAATGAAAATATGCAGCTCACATACTACAAAACAAAAAAAAAAGTGTTAAAATGTATTATGACAGGTTTTTAGAAACATTATGATGTATGGGGAGATACTGAAACCAGGGACTGAATTTTAGCACGGTATTGTGAGATATGTGCATATTTTGAATAATTCCTGCAAATTCAGCATACATAATGTGGGAAATTCCTGAACTTAATCGGTCATATTAGTAATATTGTAATTGTAACTGCTGTATTTGTAAAAAAAAAAAAAAATTGAGTCATATTGACTGTAGACTCAGGCAATGTTATATTCACATTAGCTGATTTGGAATTGCCATTACATCGGGATTTCTAAAAAGCTTAATGTTAAAAAAGCGTGGCTATGTAACCGATACTATAAATTATAACCTATAAATTAAATTATGTACAGTCTCCAGGCTGCTCATGCAAAACGTGTCATGGTTAACTGTTGACAAATAATCAAAATTATAAACAAACTTTCAACTGCTAGTTTTGTCTCCATAGAAACGTATAACCTTACAGTTGCTTACCAAGCTGATAAAATGGATTTTTTTCCTTTGACGTCACCTGATTACAAATATTCTCTGAATGAAAACATTGATGAGATGGTGTATATAGACACATGAAGGCAGTCCTAAAATACAGGAATGTCTTACTTGATTCATAAGACGTAAAATAATAATAATACACCAAATAATTACATTTTAAATATACGAAGAGACTCACCAAAGAGAACCACATTAATGACAGTTTATTGTTCTTAAATTTGTTTTAATATGCAAAGAATGGCGGCACACCTAAAATACAGGGCAAGAATTTATACATCAGTCTTTTTTTCATTCAAACCATTACTACACATGAATACAACCTAATATGTCTTCATGTAACAAAAACGATACCTAGGAACTCATATAATACCTAGGAAGTAATTTTTCACAAACTGGTGATATGCATTATCTCTTATTCAAGTAATGGACTGATAGCTAAATTTATGTTTAAAGGTAAGTTTTTTTTTTTTTCCATTTTTGTATGAGTTACACTCAAGCAAGTTAATTGAATGTAGTGAAATGCTGAAATTCTAAGAGGTATAGTAATCCTGGTGGCTGAAAAGTGTTATGATAGGGCAACTAAACATTGTTTTTATGGAGTTTATTAAATTTTTTCATGTTGAAATTAATTTCAAAAATGATTAAATTGAGTTTTACAGAGGTTTTATACAAAGACACTAAATTAAATACATAGCCTTAAGAATCTCTTCACCCCCTCCCCAAATCAATAAATTCCCCCAATGTCAGGCTATTAAGGGGTGATGACACCACAGGGGATTTCCCCCTGATTTTCAAAATTGAATTTGAAGCCCCGCTGGAACTTTTTACTGCAGTGCCAGAAGTCCTCTAGGCTGGTTGTCCTTCTGAAGTTCTGACAGGAAGCCAGTCATCATGGTTGTGTTTAAAATTGGTGTTGGTGATGAGTGGGCAGTGGTTCAGAAGATGGCTGGTCTTTCTCCTGCTGGCACCATGTATCTCATCTAACGGGCAGATGCTTTCTGAAGTTTGTAAGAGATGGCATTCCTGGGTGGACTTTGTGGTATCTGGCACTTGCATTGTGTTGAACCTGTTTTTCTGCTCTGCGTTTTACATCTGCCAAGATTGCAGTGCCCTTTTTTGTGGTACAAGTCTGATCCAGAAATATCTTTCCTCTTTTCCATACAATTTACTCCTGAGAATTTTGTCCTCGTTTATTCACGATTCAGTTATACTGTTAGCTTTTTTTTCCAAGTTTTTTTTTTTTATGTTGAGAAATTAATTTCATACTTTGAAAATGAAGCTAGGGAATTCTTGATAGCAATTTCAGAACAAAGATTTGCATCTCAAATATGGTAAATAGATTTGGATTTGTACTGCGTTTGTACTGTTCGGGGAAACTCCTGGTCATTGTTGGATGTGACAAAAAAAGTAAAAAAAAAAAAATTCATAGCTCAAAATAAGGCATTGTTCACTGATTACATTATTAATTTCTCGTAAAGGAGCATGAATAATTTAGTAATCTCGCTAATAAGTGAGTTTCAGTGAAAGAGTAATTGAGAAGGGCAGAGGGATAGTGAATCTTTCAAGAGGCGTTTTTGTGGGCTGTGAGTAGGGTCTCCCACAGCCTTATGGGAAGTGTGCAGTTGGAGACAGTTCACAGGCCTCTCAGTGACCCTGGCTGTCGGGACTTGATAAAATGTGTTGTTTGCTCAGTGACGGGCATGAAAGCTGAGGCCCAATGGGGGCACAGGAGACAACTGTCCCTCCACGCCCACACCCGTGAGGAAGCAGGGGCAGCCAAGCTGCTGCTGTTCTAATGCTTGGAAAGTGTGCTGGTACTGGGGGGCCGGGGCCGCCCCGGGGGGGGGGGGGGGGGGGGGGGGGGGGCGGGGGGGGGGGGCGGCGGGGGGGGGGGGGGGGGGGGGGGGGGGGGGGGGGGGGGG
>JABJVR010000106.1:10014810-10064166 GCA_025773905.1 Chitala chitala | reverse complement strand
TCACCCAAGGCAAACAGGTCCTAGGTGACGGGCCAGACCAAGAGCAGTTCATAAACCCCTTATGAATCACAAAAAATCGAGGACTGTTACGTCACCCGGAATGGCATCACCGGGGCCCCACCCTGGAGCCAGGCCTGGGGATGGGGCACGTAGGCGAGCGTCTGGTGGCCGGGCCCACGCTCACAGGACCCGGCCGGGCTTGGCCAGAAATAGTGACATAGGCCCACCACCTGCAGGAAGGAGCATAAGGGGCTGGTGGATTGTGGATTGGGTAGCAGTTCTGGGGGGAGGCCTCGGCGATCCAGTGCCTGGACAATGAATCTGGCTATTGGGAAATACATCCCCTATTCCAAAAAAGTCGGGACATTTTGTAAAATGTAAATAAAAACTAAATACAATGATTTTCAAATACTTTGTGACATGTATTCAATAGAATATAGCACAGAGACAACATACATAAAGTTGAAACTGGTCAACTGTATGGAAGTTTGTAGATAAATGATTATTAACTTGATAGCTGCAACATTTAAAAAAAAAGTTGGGACAGCTACAAAAAAACCATGAAAAAGCTAAAAAACTGACTGAAATGTTTCACAGGTAGACGGGTTAATCAGTAAGGGGTGATGGTCATGAAAGAGGCATTTTTGAAAGGCTCAATCCTTCAAAAGTGTGGATGGGGAGAGGTTCGCCAGTATGTGCACAGCTGCATGAGAAAAGTAGTCAGTCAAAGAACTGTTGCTCTATGTGTAATTGCAAGAAATGTAGGCCTACCAACATCATCAAAAGATTTAAAGAATCTGGTAACATCGGTGTGTGTGAAGGCCAAGGATGAAAGCCAACGCTGAATGTGCATGACCTTTGATCCCTCAAGCGGCACTGCATTCAAAACCGACATCAGATAATAAAAGATGTAACAACGTGGGCTTGGGACTTTAGAAAACCTTTGTCAGTAAACACAGTTCACCGTTACATTTCTAAATGCTAGCTCAGACTCTACAGAGGAAAATACAAGCCATACATAAACAACATCTAGAAATGCTAACAACTTTTCTGGGCCCGAGCTCATCTGAGATGGACTGATGCAATGTGGAGAAGTGTGCTTTGGCCTGACCAGTCCACATCGCGAAAGACAAAATGGACCTTCTTGATTTTTATCAACAAGAAGTTCAAAAGCCAGTATCTGTGATGGTGTGGAGTGTGTAAGTGGCCATGGCTTGGGTAACTTGCACATACGTAGGGCACCATTAATGCTGAGAGGTACATGCAGATTTCGAAACGACATACGCTGCCATCCAGACAACGTCTTTCTGTTTATTCCAGCAGGACGATGTTAAGACGCATTCTGTACGTGTTACAATTGTGGCTTTGTAGTAAAAAAGAGCAGGTACTTAATTGGCCTCTCTTCAATCCATACCTGTCCCCTATTGAAAATGTGTGTCATGAAGCGCAACATACGACAGAGGAGACCTAGGACTTAAGACATGCATCAAGCAAGAAAGACAAAATTTTCCACTTTCAAAATTTCAACGATTGGTGATTCATCTTTTTTTTTTTTATTCTATACAGTTGATAAATTTCAACTTAATACAGCACAAATAGAACATATTTTATGTTGAATATATGTCAAGAAGGATTTGTAAATCAGGGCAGCGAGGTGGTTATCGCTGTTGCCGCGCACCCCCAGGGTTCAATTCCCACCTCAGCTCTGTGTGTGTGGAGTTTGCATGCTCTCCCTGTGCTTGGTGGGTTTTCTCTGGGTTGTCACGTTTCCTCCCATGGTCCAAAGACATACAGGATATGTTGATTGGCGTCTCTACATTGCCCATGGTGTGCGTGTGTGTGTGTGTGTGTGCGCCCTGCCATGGGTTGGCATCCTGCCCAGGGTATCGCCTGCCCTGCTTCCTGGGATGGGCTCCAGGCTTCCCACAACCCTGAATTGGATAAGGCAGTAAAGCCAATGGATGATTCGTAAATCATTGCATTTTGTTTTTATTTACATTCTGCAAAACATTCCAACTTTTTTGGCATATTGGTTGTATAATGGGTGTGTAAAGCAGGCATATTGTAAGGGTTTTACGTTTCTGGCAGTTTCTGAAAATATGACTCCTCTAAATCAGCATTCAAGGCCTATGGTATATTTTACAAAACGCTGCTATGTGTCGTGGTGTTTGATAAGGTTTATGCCAGTGCTCTCTCTTCTGCATTATCAGCCAACTTTATTGTATTTAAGACATTAAAAAACTTGCATTTCCAAAAAAACAAACAATTAAATGTTTTTGGGTCTGAACAACAAACCAAATATGTTGTAGCTTTACCCATAATGCAGTGTTCCGGTGTTAACCAACCAAATGCAGGGGAATCCTAAATGAACTACAGTTCACTGTACAGTAGGGGTCGGCATGCTTTCTAACCCAATAGTAGTAATAAAACTCAACTTGCCTTTGAGGGCAAGCCACCAAGATCCATCACAGCACTGCTAGTGAGTTTTGTGTGTGTTTTATGTGACTGAGGGCCACTGCGGAAGGGTTTGCAGGACACATTTTGGTCCACAAGCTGTTTTTCCCTGTTATTCAGCATGACGTTTACCATTTAAGATTAAGCGCTGCTGATGTTATACGTCAGCTCAGTGTATTACAGGATGAGGAAACTTTAGAATTCAAATTCACATTTAGTGTCACACACACTTACACATACAACCCAATTACAGAGATGAAATGACCAACCAGCTCCACCAAAAATAACTCGGCTATAAAACGGGCACACTGATGTATCAGGGATTTATGATTTAATTTTTAAAACGACAAACTAGGGTAAAATGTTTTCACCTTAACTTGAAGGTGTAATCGTTACTGTGACGTGAGTGCGTGTTTGTCCCACGGTGGCCCTGTTTGACAGCGCCCTCAGCAGCAGGCTGGGACGAGTTTGCCTGCGACACCGTTCAGGATGCTGCCCAGCATGCCACAGCGAGACGATAAACGCTAAATCAGTCAGCAGACACAAGCGTGTTTGTTCAGCGTGTGGGAAAATAAACAGTAACAGTGCTGTTTGGTGCCTGTTGGGAAAACACTCATGGCGCAACAGTGACATGAAACGCACTCTTTAAAAATAAACCAAATTTTTACCTTTCTAATTGTACGACTGCAGCTCCGCTCCAAACAAAAGTTGACATCCTGTCCGTCGCCCCTGTCAGAAACATGTTCTTCATGCACGTGAAGGAAGAGCTCATCAGAGGGCACTTGCAGACCAGCCCGGAGCAGGCAGAAGAACTGAGCGCGCTCTTGGCCCAGGCAGAGTTTGGGGACTACAACCAGAACACTGCTAAGTACTTCTACTCTGAACTGTGCGGCAGGGAGCCCACCTCTGCCATCATCGACAGGTAACCGCAAAGGTTTGGTCTGCACGCACAGCGCACCGTAGTGCTCCAATGAATGAACCACACTCAGAACAGCCGGTGCGCTTAATCGGCCCCCACAAACTGGTTCGTCCAGTTAAGGGTACAGCGATACCGTCACACACACAAGTGCAGTATAAAGAAATACATTGTACAAGCTTCTCCAGGTATACACACATTTGGGTTATGAGAATTTCACATTAACAGGGATTTTAATATGGCTCTTTCAGCATTTCCAATGAGAGGTCTCCATATTACAGCCTAGGATGCAGCTGGACACAGTGGAGACACGAGCTGCCACGCGTCGCTGTAATGGCACGTCGCAGTGTTATTAGAGCAAGAGTAATTAGCTTAGTGCGGAAGTTAGTGAGCACACGTGAACAAGCACAAACTAGCTGTTCATTAAATAACAGTTAGTTGATCAATGAAGACAGTATCTTGTATATGTTTTTGTTGGGTTAATTTTGGCTCGCTAAGTGTTCTTGGTTTCCTAATCACATTCCCTGCCTGCAAAATTTATGGAAGTCTTTAAAAAAATTTTGGCGGTAGAAATTGCAAAATGAAAAGCTGTGCCTTTATCAATATGCTTAACTGAAAGGAGTTTTATAGGAGAGTATAAGTAATTATAGGACATTAAAATGTGTCCATATTGGCATTCAGGAATGCTTTAAAGAATTTAAATGAAAGGCAACTGCGTTTTATTATTTACAAGAATTTATGCTACAAAGCCTTCTTTTTGAGGAATGAGTCACCCTCCTAGTGGCAGGAGATGTTTGCAAATTTTTGATTTAAAATGTACAGGCCGCTGTCTACACCAGGCCTCTTCCTCTGCTCTAAAGATGTCTGTTTACATAAACATCATGTTTCCAGCTGAATAATGTATGAATCCTGATCAGAACTGGATCACTGGTACAGCTGGTCCGTGAGGATAACGTTATTTTTGAACGTTATTTTTATAATTTTTTATTGCCTGTGTTGAAAACTATTTATCCTAATCGTAAGTCATAGTTGGTGAATATATATACTTAGTTTTTTGCATAAAATATTTATGGTATGTTTTTATTTAATAAATAGTCTGTGTAATGTTATTCTTTTTTTAAATAGATTTTGTTGATGTACTAAATTTTAGTGTTGACTAGCTATGTTGGTTTGGCCTTGTGGAATGAATAGGCCTAAGTGTTAAGAGCTCGGAGCGAGCTGTGGGTTTACACACTGGGTGTGGATTTCCCTGTTTTGTGTTTGTTCCATCTGTTTTGTTTAGCTGGCTCATGCTTCCTGCTTCGCTTTATGCTGTCACTGTCACCGAATCTCGTAGCAAGGCTAAAGTGGCCTGGGAACGTTCTCCTGTGTTTAGTTACTTCTGATACAGTTTTATAGTTTTCTGAATTGAATGCAGCGGTTCATCTTCACCGGCTGTGGTAATTAGGTCAACCAGGAGCTGTAGGCAACTGTTGGCATAGTGTGTGTGTGTGCGTGTGCGTGTGTGTGTAATTGTGTTCTGAGAAACTAAATACTAATTTGGAAGAAAGTCACCCTTGCCTGTGCTGTTGGCTTTGTGTGTTCATGCCTGCGTAAGTGATTACATTTAGGGGATTAGCTGCCTTATTTTAATTTTTTCCCCTCCGTTGTTAAGGGCGTGTTCTGTTTTGCACTGCCAGCATTATTAACAGGCACAAAGCACTGGCAGGGACCGCCCAAAGCTCGGTGAAATACCAGGTCCTGCAGCTGGTGTCCTCGCTGGAGCATTATGGGGTGGATTGGCACTGGGCGCGGGACAGTGGGGGGCAGAAGATGGCTGTTGGGGTGGGCCCAGAAGGGGTCTTCACCTGCAAGGAGGACTTGAGTCTCATCAGCAGGTACAAATAAAGAAAAACCAAAGTGTTGGTCCTCGATGCTGCCATTTCACCAGTTTGGCCAGTGTTAACCCAGATGTGCATGCAGTTGCGTAATATGTGCTTCTGCAATAAACATTTCACAGACTGAAGTTTTTCTCTTTGTCAAATTTACAATTGTTGTATGATGTTTTGTCAAATTTTTTACTGCATTCTTCTAAGCTCATTCTGTTCTCTCCCTTCTCCCATAAAGGATCGCTTATCCTGTTATTCAAATGGCAACCCAGTCTGGCAAGAATGTGTATTTGACCGTCACCAGGGACACCAGTAAAAACACAGTGCTGCTGTTTAAGCTGAGGAGCACGAGGGCAGCCAGCGGCCTGTATCGTGCCATCACAGAGATGCATGCATTCTACAGGTCAGCACCGCAGCCCCAAAAGCAGCCCCCATTCAGCACAACCATTCACTCTTCTGCTTGCTTAACGTATTTAGACATACAGAATGAAATGAGGTGCAAACAATGGAAACTCTGGTTTTCACTGAGTTTATTATTATTATTATTATTGTTGTTATTATACCAAAGAGGCTGAGACAGCATGGAATATGTTAATATAAACAAAAAAGATCTGTAAATTGTAATAATCCTGAAAACTCTACAGCAACACACTCCAGGAAAGATGGGACAGTCATCCAATGTAACTTTTCAGTTGCACAATAGCAGTAATATGGTATTTGGGTTTTCTGATCTTTTGCATAAACGTGTGCGTGTGTGTGTGTGCATGCGCGTGTGTGTGCGTGTGTGCGTGTGTGCGTGTGTGTGTGTGTGTGTGTCGTCAGGTGCGACACAGTCACCAGCGCGGTGATGATGCAGTACAGCCGTGACTTCAAGGGCCACCTGGCCTCACTATTCTTCAACGAGAACGTCAACCTGGGCAAGAAGTATGTCTTCGACGTCCGCCGCACATCGAAGGAGGCGTACGAGCAGGCGCGGCGGGCGCTGTACCGGGCCGGTGCGGGTGACCTTGGGTCTTGGATGGGGCAGGGCAGCCTCACCCACGCGCTGGCCCACGGCGACGAGGGCTGCGGCGGTTGTCCGCAGAGCCGGGCCTTGCAGGAGCGGCTGGAGAGGCTGCGGGAGGCGCTGCTGTGCATGCTCTGCTGCGAGGAGGACATCGACTCTGCCTTCTGTCCCTGCGGTCACATGGTGTGCTGCGAGAGCTGCGCCGCTCAGCTCCAGGTACGCGCAGGTCGGCCCCGGGTACGCGCGGATCGGCCCCGGGTACGCGCGGGTCGGCCCCGGGTACGGGTGTCTATGAACTGAATGAAAGTTTTAACTTGTGGTCTGGGACAATCTTTCACAAGAACTTGGGAGAGACTTAACTTGTGTGTCATGATGTAAAATATCCATTCTTGTTTATGCAGCCAAATGTAGTATCATGTAATAAGTTTCCAGTGGTGGGACCACGTGCATGTGTTGAGCATGTTCAGGGTTTGACCAGACCAACAGGGCTCGAGGTCCGGCGTGCTGCTCCACCCGTGCTCTGGATCCAACTTCGGGAATGCTGCAGGGCTGTGGGGCGAGGCACGCGGGATGCACAGGAGTCACAAGTCCTGTTTGTGTGCTTCCTCCCCAGACCTGCCCCGTGTGTCGCTCCGACGTAGACCACGTACAGCACGTCTACCTTCCCACCTGCGCCGGCCTGGCATCAAGCAGCACAAGACCTACTGCCCGCAGAGAGCCGACGTCGGCTCGCAGTTGCGTCCGTGCAGCGGGCGATGAAGGCGCCTCTGAGAAAACGTGTGGGACGTGAAGGACCCACATCGTGTGCCATTTTATGTTCAGTTTGCTTTGTTCTTCAGCTCCTGTTTTTCAGGGTCGTAGCTGCCTCTTACTATGGCTGTGATGTTAGCATTGTGCTAGCAGTTCAGAACAAGTTGTTTCTTTTTTGAAAAGTGTTTTTAAAAAGCACATCATTTGAACTGACAATTGATAGCTACAGTTCTTTTCTTATTTTTCTGTATTTTATAGCAAAATAATTTTATATTTTTTGATGCTGCCTTTTATACAAAAATATATAATTATTTGTATTTTATTAATTTTAAGCACTCCATGTGGTCAGTTATTCTGGAATATTCTAATTTATACTTTTATGTAAATATCATTATATACATAGAGAAGAGGAAAATAGTATTATATTGTATGTTAATATTAAATGGCAATATAGAGATTTATAGTGTAACAGGATTGATCAGAGTTGTCAGAAGATACGAGTATTAAGTTTAGAATTAATTCAGTATATTTTATTAATATGCACCTCGTATTTCTAAACTGGACATTTCTCACTAATTCTGTTTCTGAGATTGAAACTAAGTTTTCACATAGAGCAGCCCTAGGGATATTTCAGCATAAAAATATTTTTAAATCAGTAACTGACATGTCTCTACTGAGGGTCATAACCATGAAGCAGGTGAGACTCCCTCTGTTAGCGGAGGTGTTTTGCCTGAGAAATGTGAAAACACTGCATTAAAAGAAATTAGAAAAACTAAAGATCATAGGTCATTTTTACTTGATAAAATCAGTATTAATTGTAAAGCATTAACACTGAAAATAAGGCAAGGTTTTTGTTCAAAATATCAGTCTTAATGGAGAATTAATACATAAAAAATACAATTTTCAGCCTAACTTGTCTGGCTTATGGTCTATCTTGGGGCAAAGTTTGTTTTTCAGAACTTCTGGACACAGTTTTGTGGACCAGTTCAAACTACTTCAGTTTAGATTTTTTACTTGGTTCTTTCTGGCTAAAAGGGTTAAGCAAACAGTGCAATACTTAACTACATCAAAGAATATGAAGAACATGTGTGCATGTAGGTGTGTATACACTGTCAGTTGACACGAGATAGTGTCTGCAATGGGTTACCATAATGTAGCGAGATTTTTTTGCACATTGGGTTTGCCTTGATGTAAAAGCTTTCAGTATTTCTATATTTAGCTGTATGTGAAGTTCACTGTGAATGCAGGCCAAATTGTTTTATACAGAAAATATTTTGCTGGATCCTGTTGGTTTTCCCAAATGCCAAAACACGGCTTGCTTTAAGTGTATAAATTACTGATCTTTTATATTTATGTAAGAAAAAGAATATTAATAAAGCATATTTAAGTACTGGCACCCTTGTTCTAATATCTCCTTGTCCTAAATCTTAATTAGTTTTTTCCTTTTTTACCACGTCTGGAGTCCACTCCTAATTCGTACTGTAGCAACACGTGGTACACGAGAATCACTCTTACAGAAACATCTTGTGTTCCGTTTTATAAGTTTAATTTGAATGAGATGGACTTTGGCCCCTGTGTTTATAACATTTATATGATTGGACTTGATTCTCCACATCTATGTTATTAAGAACAAGGCTGATGCTGGAGGGGTGTTGCTCAGTAAGCAGGAGTGTAAGCTGGAAGAACATTTGACCACTTCCTTTGTTTCTCCGCTGATCGTTGGAATCTGCAGAACCCAACCCGAGGATGTGTGATAAGGATAACAGCCAGCAGCGATATCTTAGTTTGGAGATTTTTTTCCCCTCTTCTCTTGGGCTGGATTGTCCGAGGCTCACATTATGTACAGTCATTTAAGGCTGTCAGTCCTCAGCGGTATCAAGGTAACCTCGGATGTGCTTTTTCTGGCTTTCTCTACAAGCAACAACGTACAGTTCCACACAGGAGTGTAAACATCCCTGGTCAAATTACATAATTTGTTGACATTTTCAAGTAAAAAATGGCAAATGCAACTACAAACTTTTTTTTTATGAAAATGGTAATGTACTTAAACTGTCTACAGCTCCAATGAGGACACAAGTCTTGTTCTGTCAACATGTCCATATTTGTGTGTAAAAGAAGACACGTGACCAGCATGTACACTACTACCCCAAGGATGAATTATGGCTCAACAGATAACTAAAATGAATAATGATAAGGAAATCAGATTTCAGATGCAGTTATCACTTTTAAATTCAGGAAGGAATTCACTTGTATAATCGTGTTTAAACAAGTTGATTTTGTTTTACATTTGTTTAATTGATCAATTGTTGTTTTCATTAAAATTCCATTTAGTTTTTTTGTCAGTGCTTTTACCATTTTTACCTAAAATTACCTAAGAAATTATGTAAGTGTCCAGCGGTGTCCAAACGTTTGCATGGAATGGTAAGTGAAAGCTGCCGCGCGGTTGTGTTTTATCCTCAGTCTTGTCATGTAAGGCGTTCCACCAGGGCACACTCATAATCCCTTGTCATATTTATATACAGTACCGTTACTAGCACACATTGCTGCATTTGCTGATCATTTCATTGTCAGCACAATGCTTTGTGTAGGGAACACAGACTGTACACAGTGAACCGTGGAGTGCGTTAGAGGTTTGGCATAACTGGTAACTTTTTTTTGTCTGTAATGTGATCAGAAGTGCTTCTGCAACATAGAAAACCTGCAGCATTACACATTTATTGACCACACATTAAGTGGTCAATAAATATACAATTGCATATATATGTAATAATTAAAAACAGTTCATTGTTGACAGTAGTAACCAAGATCTTGATGGGGAAAGCTAAAGCAAGGCCAAACTTGAAGGTCAGTGATAACCTTGGGCTTTCAGCTTTGCTTGTGCTTGCAATTTTCCCAAACAATTAATTATTTCAGTGAATTGGCTGGCTCTGTTGTAACACTTAAGAGAATCAAACAGAACTCACTGCTGCTCCTAATTGTACTTCTTTCCATTATATGTATATATACAATTTTTTTTTTTGCAGAAGCAGTTAATTACCACTGGCTGTCAGTTCTGGAAACAGACAAAAGGGGAACCGTGTCTTTACCCGTATCTCTGTAGCCATACTTGCAGAGGATGAGCACGAATTCTTTATGGTGTGACAGAGCTGTGCTTTGTTTGTTACCACAGAGCTCAATACCTGCACGAGTCATGCTGCACTTGCAGCAGTCTGGGTGGGCCTCTGTGTACTTTCATAGTGAGTGTTCTTTGTGACGGCCAAGTTTCTCTGGGGAAACTCCATGCCTGATGTGCATATAGAGTATAACATTGTACTGTGCAGCCTGTGGTGTTAAAGTATGGATAAAATTCCCTTACAACAGGTGCATGGAGGGAATGAAAGGTAGGGAGCCTGTATAGATGTGCTTTCTCTGTGAATCAGGATAGTGTAATAAGGTCTTATCCATTTCAGTCTTTGTACCTGTGATAGGCACTTTATCATTTATAATTCCTCCTATATGTCTCTGACAGAGGTGGGAAGTAGCACAGAAAGGTGTAAGTAATGAATTTCAGCTACATGCAAGGAGTATATTTCAGACCTGGTCCACTTCAGTAGTTTTGTAAAAGGTGGTAACATCGGAGGACTTTGCATTTGTTTAATAATGAGGTAAGTAAAGATGCACAGACGTCCTTGTTGCCCTACTGTGTGAAGCCATCACAGCACACACCCTTTGTTTTTTGTACTGAATTGTGCCTGTCAGACACAGCATCTCCCCAAACCGCTGAACACAGATCAGTCACTGTCATGGCAATTAGGCTTCCCCACATGTCAAGAAACCAAGTGTTTGGTGCAACAGTGTTGACACGAGTTGGATATTTGAGTGGATAGAAATATACCAAGAAAAAAGTCTAGTCAGCAGGCCAGACACACCAACCAAAAAACACAATGATCTGATTTATTAGTCTGGACACATGCTTAAATAACTCAGCTCTATCCTGCATGTATAATTGTATGCTGTAAATGCAACAGACAGGAAATACAAATTAATTATTGTTTTAGCTACAGCAGCATTAGATTTCCTTGAAGTTGATGTAGTATACAGTCTTGTTATTGATGGGTCTTCTTTAATTAACAAATTTGAACATATTGACAAAACACAGAAGACTTGTGCTCTCATTTGGGGTGTAGTCAGTTTCAGGCTTCAGACGTACTGGACCAGTGCTTTTCTCAGTGGTCCTAGTGGTGTGGAATGGTTTACTGCAAGATTTGAGCTGAGAAAACATCCTGTTCAGCAACCATTCCTAACATGCAACCATAATTTGACAGCACAGACACAGACTGCTATTACATAAAATTTGTTTTACATTGAATGACCACACTTGTCATACGTGATTAACAACCATTAACAACCAACTATCCTATAAATTTGTGTTGGAAAAACTATAAGTTTGCAAGTGCTTTCCACGCAGCGATAAGACCACCACTGACTTAAGACCACTTAGAAAATGTCCAATGAGGTGGCTGTATGTCTCAAGTTTTGCTGTATACTGTTTGTCATGTTTTGCTCCACCTTGTGGCCAAGTGTGGTATTTTACCCAGTGTCTGTGCGCCCAAGGATGCAGTCCATGTGGGCAATAACTACTGGTGCATCAATGAAGAAATTTCTGGCCGATACCAATACAGTGTTACTAATAGTCAATAGTTTTATATATATATATATATATATATATATATTGCAAATATAACATACATTACATTCCCAAAATGAAAAACTGTGTAAAATCAATAACAATTTTTTTTGCTGTATGGATCGATACCGATGGTTGGCTGATAGAATTGGTGCATCTCTACTAATAATCGAACCAGAAGGTGTCATAAGAACTTCATTGCCACATGTGCGCTATATACATATATATATATATATATATATATATATATATATATCCCCTCTTTAAATCACTTGGAATGGATGTGATGATTATTTCTTGTAATAATAATAATAAAAGCCACTATGAAACTGTCACAATCAGAAAGAAAAGAAAAGGAGCTACTATGCATGTCTTATAAATGTTAACATAATATATCTTGTTTAAGTCATGATAAATGTTAAAGTGTTTTGATCACTAAATGCCAGCGGTATTTCTCAAATGCAAAATTAATTGCAATTGACTTTCAACACATTACTGGCATGCAACTGCGATGCACATGTATGAAGACTATCTGTGATCTGTACTGTCCACATGCATGTTTCTTAGCGTGTAGATCAATAGAGCAGTCGTTTACACAGTACCTCCTTCTACGTTAATTTCTGCAGCTTGTTCTTCGATCTGTGTCTCACCCTCACTTGCTTCCTCTGTGTGTGTGTGTGTGTGTGTGTGTGTGTGTGTGTGTGTGTGTGTGTGTGTGTGTGTGTGCAGCATATTGATTTCAGCATATTTCAGCCTTGTGAGGCTGCCTTTTTTTTACCCTCCTCCTCCCAGACTGCATCTGTGAGGTCCTGTGCACTGCAGTGCTGGGAACCTCTGCAGTCACTGAGTCTGCTGCCCAGGGAACAGCCGCCCCACACGCTAGCACTGCCACCGCTGCGGCTCTGCTTTGTGAAGCACAGAGGGAGGGGGCTCACGAGGAAACGAGAGAGGGGGCCTTTCTCGGCAGAGCCATGGGGACCAGCGTCGGGGCACTATAAGTCCCCTGAGTGCCTGGAAGACGGTGTTCGGCTGGTGCAGCTCGGGGCCGGCCGCCGTTAGAGCCAAGGTCCGCAGAGCTGCCCCCACCTTCAGGTCTCTCGCCATGCCACGGGTGGACGCTGACCTCAAGCTGGACTTTAAGGATGTCCTCTTCAGGCCCAAGCGGAGCAGCCTGAAAAGCAGATCCGAGGTGAGCCGGCCTCGGCACTCGCTTTTAAGATACATGCTTCACGCTGCTAGGATATTGCAGGGCAGCGGAGCTCGTGTTAAAGGTTCGGGAAGATGTGTTGGGAGCTCATTGTGTTTCATGGCTGGGCCAAGCCCAGTGAGAGCCCCCTCTGAGAGAGTGTAGTTCCCCCAACCCCCATACGGTCCATGGTGTGATTGCCTATGACTGCGTATGACTGCAGATGACCTTCCTGGGGATGAAGCCCCCTCGCATGCCTTAAGGCTCGCCGTCATGGCGCATGTGTACAGTGTGCTATATGTTCAGCAGAGTTAAAGTGACAGCAGCAAACAGCATGTCGGCGTGAGGCGAAGTGCAGCGGAGTGTGCTGGAGCACACACTAGGGGTGAGCGTGCTTTTCCTTCATGTGACCGTTCCAAGGTTCTCACACCTCTGCTCTGCTAGTTTGGCCTCCACTTCTCTACTGTGGTTCGCAAATTCAATTTTCCATTTGATGATCCACAGATGCATGTGAGAAGAAACTGTTAAGCATGGCTGATCAGTGCATTTGTACCAGAGAGGAAACATTAGTGAATCTGAATGTTCCAATTCAGTGCACAGTGAGCTCAGAAAGTCACAGATTATTTTGTAATGAAACCTTACAACGGAAAAATTGGTACCATTTACGCTAGTAGCTAAGGGTGCGTTTTTAGCAAATGATAATATTAAATATTGAATTGTTTAAATAACTGTTTGCCTGGATTTAAAACCTGACATGCACAGATGTCTGTAGCAGGTGGAATACTTGGATCAATAAGCGTATAGATAATGGCAGAGTCATGGAAAACAAACCACTCCCTAATTTTCTTTGCTGCATGATGATATCAGAGACATAATGCCTCTCCTTGGCAGTGTCTGTCTCCATCATGTTAGCACTGCAGTAAACCCCGACATGACGTATAACCCAGTCTCCTGCAGATGTAATTACACATGAGGCTGTGCCGCTGTGCTTGCTTTAACTTTACTGTCTGACAGGCAGATTCCACAAGAAAACAAGCACGTAAACAGCCAACAAATATAAGGGCATTAGGACACATCGCTTTGCTGCAATGACTCTTTCTATCGACTGGACCGTGACCACAGGTCACTCCAAACCTAATTAACAAGCGTTTCACTCAAAACCGCATAAAATGCAGCATGCTTTTTCAATTCAATTCAATTTTTTATATAGTGCCTTTAACAACAATGTGCCTTAAAGTGCTTTACAGAAGAAATTGAGCACAAAAACAATATAAAATAATTTGTAAAGTAATCATTAAATTTTGTCTTTATCTGCTTCATGCATTTCAGACAAAATTGTTCATATTGCTGCTTAAGAGCAATTAACAATATATTTATAGTCGCCTGGTTAACACTGACTGCATGGTGTACTAATAGATCCCTTAAATTTTCATATACTTCATATTTTGGCCTTGTTTTTCCCTACTATGTATGTACTGTTTTAAGGTAAGACAAACAAAGTACTGTACTATGTATTCTACTGCTGCCAAGGACACATTTAAATTCTAAATAATTTATTTTTAATTTAAGGATTTAAGAAAATGTATGTGTGGCATGTTTTATATACGAATAGTTCTGTATACCATATAGCCTATTGTCTATTGTTGTCATGCCCTGTGCCTGTTCTTCCTGCATATATTCACTAGGTGTCATGTTTTTCCTATTACTGCTTTCCTTGTGCTGTTTTTGTTAATTGTATCAGTGTTTTCACCTGTCTCTGCTTACTCTTTGCTGCCTATATATACTCTTCACTTCTTTCCCACATTTGGCCAGTTATTGTTACCTGTTGCCTTTCTTATGCTTAGCCTGTATTCTCATCATGTTTCCCCATTGTTACCCAATTTTGTACCTGTAATAAACCTATGCTGGGGAGGAGTCAGGTCTTAAATCTGTCAATACAGAAGTGTACACAACCAGCTAATCACAACGCAGCTACAACATAATTTAGATGTTTCAAAAAACATTAATTTACTTCTATGAATGATTTTGATTCAAGCTGCATAATAAATTATCAAATTGCATCCAGGGTAATAGCGCACCAAAAAAATGTCACCTTTTTAAAAGGAAATTTAAAAAAAGGAAAAAAACTGGGTTGGAGAAAACATGTACTACATTAAGATGTGAAATACTGCTCTCGTGTCTCAGGAAGGGATGATAAACATGAAGAAAATGAAAGGCTCCCTCAGGCCTCTGTGGTTGTCAGTCATTATCACTGTGCCAGCTGGATCTTCCTTCTCAAGTGTTTTGTAACCCTGGACTGTGCTCAGCTGGGAGGCAGAACCATCCATTCTGAGGTCCCTTTGCTTAATGCTGAGGTTACCTTCAGTGGAGGTAACAGTGAGGTTACCTTTAACCATGCTATGAAGGCCACACAATGGCTGAAACATTTAAGGTTTATAAACACACTTTTTACTAAAGATTATCACCAAACCCCTTTTCAGGAGATTGACCTTGTTTGTCAGACCACTGGGTGACAACTAGGGACACCAAATTTGAAACGTCTCTCACTGTCCTCACAGGTGGATCTGCAAAGAACGTTCACGTTCCTACACTCTAAGCAGAGGTACCATGGTGTCCCCATCATCGCAGCCAACATGGACACCACTGGCACCTTTGAGATTGCTCAGTCACTGAGCAAAGTGAGTTCTGCATTCATTCTTTAGGAAGCACAAGAGCACTGATGAGATACAGGTACCATGGCAACAATGAAGCGCCAGACTCATAGTCAAAGTGTTATACACAAATAGATTTGCGGAACTGGAGTTGGACTCAGTGCTGAGTCAGTGCCCGCCAGAGGTCTGAACCCTTCTCCCTTTCCTATCTTTGATAGCACACCCTCTTCACTGCTGTGCACAAGCACTATTCTGTAGAAGAGTGGAAGACCTTTGCAAATACATGCCCAGAATGCTTGGAGGTGAGTTTAAAAAAGCAAAGATCAGATGAAGTGGAAAAATAAATAATTAATAATTATGCACAGCTGATACAGTCATTAAAGTTTACAATGATTGTTATGAATGTTAATGTTCAGGTGTGTCACCTGTGGATTTGAATTTGAGCCTTGTTTGTGTGTGTGTGTGTGTGTGTGTGTGTGTGTGTGTGTGTGTGTGTGTGTGTGTGTGTGTGGAGACTGATAACTCTAAATTGCTCCTACTGTTTGAATATGCATGTGTTGGGCTGGACCCCATCAAAGCAAATATTCTACCTAATGCTCCATTTTGGCTCTAAGCCCCTCATTACACTGACTTGCAGTTTCAAAATGACTGAACAATTACAGCCAATGAATGTGAATCTGATATTTTCAGTATGCACTCTAACCATTTAAAATGCATGAAATACAAAATGGAATGGGTTTTTATTTGCACTAACCTACTGTGTCACATACTGTGTAAGTCACTGTATCGTCTAACAGTTGTCAGAAGTGACCATTTAGTGTGTTATCACCTCTCTCTCAGCACATGGCTGTCAGTTCAGGAAGCAGCCAGGCCGACTTCAAAAAGCTCTGTACGATTCTTGAAGAAGTGCCTGCTCTCAAGTATATCTGCCTGGACGTTGCCAATGGCTACTCAGAACACTTCGTTGAATTTGTCAAGACTGTCCGGGCCACGTTTCCCAACCATACCATAATGGTGAGGTCGGGGATCTCACCACAGCCAACATGTTTAAGACTCCCTGACTGCTACCTTTTTCTAACTATTAAAGGCATTTCAAAAGTTACACTGAGTTGTGACCTGTTAGCTAGCAAACATGATGCCTCTCCAGCTTTTACTTACGTTTAGGCAGCACTCTGGGTTGGGATTGCTGGAAAAGTAGAAACTGAGTATCTTTATGTCTGGTAGGCTGGTAATGTGGTGACAGGTGAGATGGTTGAGGAGCTGATTCTGTCTGGAGCTGACATCATCAAAGTGGGCATCGGGCCAGGTGGGTGTGGCCTTCTGTCTCCTCACATCTTGTTCCAAATGCTGGTAAATTATTGCAGCTTTTAAGACAGGACTGTCTGACGTTTTTAATAGCAGATTGTTGGGTGGTTTTTACATACTTGGCACAGTAAGCAGTGTCTAAATACAGGACATGACCAAATTGTGCTGTTTTTAGCCTGAATCCCATGTTTTTTGTAACAAAACTAAATCGTCAGGGTCTGTGTGCACAACCCGCATCAAGACTGGAGTGGGATACCCACAGCTCAGTGCCATCATTGAATGTGCAGACTCCGCCCACGGCCTGAAGGGCCACATCATTTCGGTGAGTTCCCTGAGACTCCGCCCACACATCAGCCTCCTGCCTCAGCATGCCTTGCACTTTCTTTCAGTTTTAATATATGGAGTGACTTCTTTGGCATAAGAACAACTGAGCTGTGTTTTGAACTAATTAAGAAATCAGTATTGATATTATACTGCACCACTGAAAAAAATAGAATTGAGGCAGGTACGTATGTGTAATATTTCTTATATATTCTGTATGTATTGTATACAGACAATACATGCACATAGTGTAAACCATAATGCTATATAAGCAAATACAGCCATTAATACACACCTCTGAAACAGGTCAAATCTCTCTCTCTCTCTCTCACACACACACACACACACACACACACACATTAAAAACAGAATGAAATGTGAAACTCAATTTTGGCTGCATTGTGTAGCTGAGCTTCACGCATGATGTCTTCTGTTTGTTAGGATGGTGGGTGCAGCTGTTCAGGTGACGTGGCCAAAGCATTTGGTGAGTATTGGCTTAAAGTGGACAATTCACAAATCTGAGGAGTGAGGCCATAGAGAAAATCCTTTCAAAGACCAGACAGAAGAAAACAAATAAAGCTTCCAGGATTGGAATGTTTATTTAGGTCTCAAGTTCAGAAGGTGAAAAGAAACTATATAACACTTTAAAATATTTGAGAGTTTACTTAGAATGGAAGATTTTCTTTGCAAAGTCACTCGATTGTGTTGGTGACAAAAGCAGGCCAGATCAGTTCCAAAATCTGTGAATAGCTTTGGATTTCAAATGCCCTCTGCTTGTCCTTGAGCTGGTTTTAAATGTATAATTAGAATCACAAGCGGGAAAGGGAGATTAGCTCAATGAATGCAGTCCTGAAATCCATCAAATGGAGGACCTGTCCCCTAAATATTAGTACCCTGCAAGTAGTAAGGGTAGTGGTGCCTGAAACAAGCAACGCTTTATTACATTAAAGCTGTGAAACACTAGACATTTGCATGACTGGCCGTGTTTGCGTCACAGCTGGAGTAGCAGGCAGGTAAATCTGCTATAAAGATAAAAGTGGGTCAGTGTTGTCTGTATACACTGTGTGTGTATAAAATGGTAAAATGTATTTATATTTATGCCATATACAGTATTATATATATATATATATATATATATATATACACACACACACACACACACACACACACACACACACACACAGTGTATACTGTATATATATAAAACACTGTACATGGTTTTTCCAGTAGTGTGTATATATTAAAATTCGAGTAAGCAGGGCATACATGGAAGGCCACAACTAAGTGGCCAGCATCGTATACAGAAACATCTGTGCTGAGTATGTGCTGGAAGTCCCAAGATCAAAATGGGAAACACCATTCTAATGTTTTGAGAATGACCAGGCTAAAATCCTGGGGGGGCTAACCGACCGGACATAGTAGTGGTGGACAAATAGGAGAACAAGGACGTAGTGATAAATCTACCAATTCCAAGTGTAAGCAACATCAGAGAGAAGGAACATGAGAAGCTCAAGAAATACCAAGGGTTAAAAGAAGAGCTAGAAAAGATGTGGAAGTTGAAGGCAACAGTGGTTCCCATGGTAATTGGGACACTCAGACTATGACTTCAAACTGGGAGAGCAGCTCTATCAGATCCCAGGAACAATATCTGAGATCTCTGTCCAGAAGACCACAGTCTTAGGAACAAGTTAGATACTGCCCAGGACCCTCAAGCTCCCAGGCCTCTGGTAGAGGACCCAAGCTTGAATGAGAAAAAGGCTGCCTTCAGGGGCAAGTGGGGAATTTGTTTGATATATACATAACTGGATACGTGTACTTGGTGCCCAACTAGGCACCATCTGAGTGGGATGCCTTGCTAGAGTCATTGATACCCAGAGTACCCCCCGCCCTCCCCAAAGGATGGGACCTTCACCCAAGGAATGCCTTGAGCCTGAAGAGAGCTGCTCCCATACTTGGAGCACAGAAGGACTCCATAATGCTATTTACAGTCATAATCTCCATTTTCAACTATGTAGTTGGTAATGTTAGCATGCCCAGGAGGGGCTGGTCAGCCAGTCAAATTTGAGCCCCCAGAAGTTTTTTTTCTACACTGTGGAGTTTTTGGTTCCTCTCCTCCATTGTTGTCTGGCTTTATCTTTTTCTTTAAACCTCAATCATTCACCTGCTGTTAATTCTGTATTATCTGTAATTTCTTTCTGTGACACGCTTTGAGACAACTTGTGAAAAATGCTATATCAAAATAAACTGAAATTGAAATATATGTATATAATTTAAAATAAAAGTATTCATGCCAGAAAATGTAAAAGGGGTACAGTTCTCAACAGGTGTAATTTTCAGTTCAGTATTACTCCTTGACATGCTTCTGCACTGGTAAAAAGTGAGTCTCTGTAATGCAGAATCAAATTCATCAATTTATATACACCGAAACGATAAAGATGCTGATTATTGTCATGCTACAGTTTTGCAGTGGCTACGGTAAGCTCATTCACACCATATTTACAAGACATTCCAGTGTCTTCTTCGTGCCCTATAAACTCACTGTTGTGTCCTTTGACAGGGGCAGGGGCAGATTTTGTGATGCTGGGCGGAATGCTGGCCGGTCATGACCAGTGTGCAGGTGATATTGTTGAGAAAGACGGAAAGAAGGTGAAACTCTTCTACGGAATGAGCTCTGAGACAGCCATGAGGAAATACCTGGGAGGAGTGGCTGAGTACAGGTAGGCAAACGAGCACAAAGAAGCCTGTGTACAGGTAGGAAAACAAGCACAAATGAACCTGAGTAGAGGTAAGCAAATGAGTACAAACAAGCCTGGGTACAGGTAGGCAAACGAGCACAAACGAGCCTGGGTACAGGTAGGTAAACAAGCGCAAATGAGCCTGAGTACAGGTAGGTAAACGAGCGCAAACAAGCCTGAATACAAGTATGCAAACGAGCACAAACGAGCCTGAGTACAGATAGGCAAAGGAGTGCAAATGAGCCTGAGTACAGGTAACCTAATGAGTCTGAGTACAGGTAACCTAATGAGCCTGAGTACAGGTAACCTAATGATCACAAACAAGCCTGAGGAGTGGTTGAATATAGGTAGCTAAAGGAGCACATACGAGACTGAGTACAGACAATCTACTGAGGCTGAGTAAAAGCAGCTTAATCAGCACAAACAAGCCTGAGTACAGGTAGCTTAACGATCAAAAATGAACCTGAGGAGTGGCTTAGAATGAGCGAAAATGAGACTACAAAACAAAATACAATTTATAAAGAAGTTAGTAAATATTGCATGGTGTTATTGTTCAATTGGTAGCACTCAAACCTCAAAGGATATGACTTCAAATCTGGCTCTTGACATTGTGGAGTCTGTAGGTTGTCCCCATGCGTGTGGGTTTCCTCCAGGTTACCTGGCTTCTTCCCATGACCGGCTGCACATACCTCAATAGACAAAAACAGGTACTCCTATAACAATTAATATGTAAACATACAGTATAGTGTAATGTGAATATATAGAGCCAGTAGTTGTAAGTAAAAGCGGGGAAGTATAACAGGCCACCAGTACGCAGAGCAGTGAATCCAGTCTGTTTGAGCCCCATTTTTTACAGACACACAAAGAGCTTAACCAATTAAAAACAATACAGACAAATAAAATCATAAAACCATATATGCCATAACAAATTTAATAATAGAACAATGGAAGGAACCAGTAACACAAAGGCTAAGTGCTAAGTGATGTGATCCTTGGTGTTTCACTTCCAGGGCATCCGAGGGCAGGACAGTGGAGGTTCCCTACAGGGGCGATGTGGAGAACACCATTCTGGACATCCTGGGGGGATTGCGCTCAACCTGCACTTATGTGGGGGCTGCCAAGCTCAAGGAGTTGAGCCAACGAACCACCTTCATCAGAGTCACCCAGCAGTCCAGTAGCATGTTCGGCTAGCTACACAGACGTCGGTACCTGAACACACAAGCACGTGCACTCACACGTCACTACTCTCCCACTCTGCTCTCAACGTGAACCACTCCTTATCTCTTGTGATAGCTGACAGTCTGCTCTTTCAACCTAGTACTCATACTGCATATTTTGTGTTTCCACAAAGTCTCATGAACACGGTATAACATGTGCTGTGAAATAGGTCTATTTTTCTACAAAGGCCATTGTGTTTGACGAAGCCATATTTGGTGTCACTGTAAACATTTGTTTCTCTCAGGACTTGCGTGGTAACACGTGAAAAGAGCCTTTGACTCAAAGGCTCTTTTAGTGATACAATGCTTGTATCACTAGCAGTCACAAAATTCTGATTGATGTTTTTGGTTTACAGCCAGCATGTGGATACATACATACATACACACACAACACACACACGCATGTGTACTTCGGGTATGAGGTATGTAGCTTTTACAAGCCTGAAGTAATTGTATATGCCCTTTATCAAGCTACTTCTGCACGTGTTATCTAAAGGACAAGCCACACCGAGAGCGTTTTTAGCCGCGTTTTTTACGTCCGTCGCTCGAGCGTCTCACGGAGCTGACAGAATTCTATTTTATCAAATGTATCAATACACGGTATGTCGCGCATGTGTTTATATGTGCCTACAGGGAGGCTAGAAAGCTAAAACATTATTCAGAATTTTGTGACGCGGCTCAAAACGCTCTCAGATTGGCCGTAACGACTGAATTTTCACCTGTGAATATTTGAACTATGTCTCCACCTAGTGTTGGGTAGATCAAACGGCTAAGCAAACTATGCACAATTTCACTTTCCATCTTGCTAATGTGAACAGCTGGCACATGCTAATTTCATCATTGCAGTTTTACAAGACAATTACATCTTTCAAACGCGTTTGCACGATGTCCTCTCACGTGTGTAATGCTTTCTTTCTCCTGGAACTTATTTGCCAAAGAAGAATCTGGTGGGATTTTTTCAGTTTGGATAGAGGGTTTATGAACTGAAAATATTATGGAATTCAAGTCCAAGCAGTAGATTTTGAATGTTTTCATTTGTTTATAAAACTGTGTACGAGAATGTAGCCAATAAACCATGTAATTTAAATTGTGTAATGATTTGAAGTAACTTTTTGCAGTAATACATTAAAGTGATTGGTAAAGTCACATTCCTTAAAATTTGATATGGTTAGCCAATGCTGACATTCCCAGTAAAAGTTACTAAACTGTCATACAATAGTAATATCAATATTACTGATAAGTAGTTAAATAATATTCACAGAACCCTTTTAAAATATTTAACATTGATCATCAACAAGTTTGCTTATCTGAGGCATCGTGCCAACCTTATGGTCAGCATCTGATAATGTTTTTGAAAAAAATCTACATTCAGTGGTGGGAGGGGCTCACACACACATATCTGAAATATTAGTTAAATACATGACTATAAATTAGCATCATGTCAGAGGACTAGCATAAAAAAAGGCAATTCTTATTGGCACTGTTATTTTATTAGTACGAGTATATTGAAACAAAAACCTTGTACTGTGTACAGACATTTTTTTTTACTTTTTTAAAAACAAAACTGCTCAAATCCTGAATCAACTGTTGCTTCATTATTTATAATAATGAAATAATTTTCTAACTAGAAAAACCTGCAAGCACCATCAAAGAAAGGAACCATAAAATCCAATAAACAGACTTTAGTGTATCCTACAAATAGACACACCACAATTAGAAAATAGAATGAATTCTTTTTTAAAATTTCTTAAAAAAAAAAAAAAAAAAAAAAAGCTAGTGCAAGTACAATATTTTACACTAAAATTACAAAGCGTATGCACACAGATGGAAACCAAGCCTGAAAATCAAAGTTTCTGTTTTACAATGAAATCCATTGACCACTGCTTTATGCACTTTAGTAATAAGGTGCGAGACATTCCCTCATTCAAACCGTTCACTGTTGGCCTGAGTTGCGTGTGCTGTCTCTGTCCAGTGGCGAGTTAATGAGAAAACCGGGACAGTCTCCGTACCTTTCAGAATGGAAGACTTAATCTTGTCACGTGCTCCTTAATGCGCCTGTACTGAAAATCCAGGTACCACTGTGGTGTCAATGTAGTCTCTCAGTTTGCTGCAACATGTACTGTTACTGCAGATTTCTTTCAAATGAACCTCCCTATGTCTCTCTCTCTTCGCTGTTCGATCTTGATGGCGACATGGAAAAGGAAAAACATGACCAAAACAATACCAGACTCCAAATGCATATACATATATATATATATATATATTTCTTTTTTTAAGCACTCAGACAACTGTCCAATCAAAAAATGGAGTAGGACATTATCATTTGGATGGCTTGTCACAAAAGGGACATCCTACACTGCTTTGGGTACTCAATTGTAACTGAAACATAGGACACTATACTGTATATATCCATAACAGCAGTTTGTTACAATAGAGGTAATTCACATGTTACATCCTTATACAATATTTTACAATTTTTGGACACAAAACAAAATTTAATGCACAGGTCTGGGGTGGGTGGCTTAAAATGAAAATGTAACATCTGTTTAGGAAATGAGGGTAGTTCACTGACCTTTGCTGGTATGTTAATATCTCTTAATGTACATGACATGTACCGGTGAGCACTTGTTGGGACCGCACTGCTAAACAGGGCCCTGGACATCCATATTCACCAGTACCCGTCAGTTGAGTATGTTGTGGGTTCTGCTCCAGCACAACCCACTTCCTACCAAAGGGCCCAGTCAGACGCCGCATTCAGTCGAGGCGTGCAGTCCGGGAAACACCCAGGCTCGACTCAACGGGAAAGCACAGGCCAACCTTTAAGCGTAGCATTTGTGGCACAACTTTCCACGAGAGGGGCCAAAGCGCGCACAAGTGCCTTCCTGTGACCTGGCTAATGAAGTGCCACAGTGCGTTAGCTCAGCCTGGCTAATTTGCTGCTTGGTGAGACTATGGCCCTAGCTAAACCTGTGCATTTCCTCACAGACCATGAAGAGAAGGAACAGGGCTGCCATTCACAGCCTGAACGACAAACCTGGGCAAACCTGGGCACAAATGACCAGAAGACTCTTGAATTTCCATTCTTTTTGTGTCATTATGGATCAAATATTACCATATTTCCAGTGTAAAATTATTACTGCTTTTCAAATTAAAAATATGGGCTCCAATAATAATAATAATAATAATAATAATGTAATGATAATAAGGGTAATTAAAAATGTCTAATTTTATTTAAATAGCCCACAACATTTTTTAAAAAGCAATGAAATTAAAGTCTGTGGGCATGTTAGTTTCTCATCCTGAGAGTGAATTCTGGCAGTTCGCCAACAGAAGCTTGACTAGACGTCAACAACAGTCCAGTTGAATGGAGTGTGACCCACTGATTTGTATTCAGTTTTTAAAGGTGCTGTAGTCGTTTCAAAATTACAAACACTAAAACATGCCTTTTTCTCTCCAAGTACTGAATCTCGTGCCAGCATTCAAATTTCATTTGTGCAATCAAAATGACAACACCGGAGCAAACGAAAGCATTGTCACATAAACGAGTGCTTTTCAAACGCTCCGCCACCGCTCAAGTTAGGTGAAAGAAATATAAATCAGACTTGTGTATCTCTAACAAGTTATAGTGCTACACAGAAATGATTTAAGACCCAAGATAAGGTCTGAAATACATTACAGAACAAATCTACACAAAACATAGACAAGCCAGAGAGCAAAGGTGTCCAGTTTGCTTTGAACTGGCGGCGGATGCTTTGCAGGCCCCTCCTGCCAGACACCATCAGGTCTGCTGGGCAGCTAAGAGCTGGCAGCCATTTTGTGTCACTGTTCACCTAACACAGAGAGTGCCTCTGCAGGGACTTCAATGCCTTTAACTCACCCGCCTCTCTTTCATTTGAGTCCCAGACTTTCGTGCGAGAAGGACAGGCCTTGTTTTTGCTGTAAAAAGTGCATTAGCAGTTAGCAATAAATTTGGTTATAAGAAGTTTCTATATGTAGGTGATGTGGTTTCCATTTGATAAAGTTCAAATTGACCATCATCCTTTCTAATTGTTTGTGGCGAAACACCACTCAGTGGTACCAGGTGTATGAAAAGCACCCTGTAAACGTAACGGTCCCTGTGTTTAAGTTCAGTTGATTGTGAATGTTGTTAGCGAGCCATTATTCTAAGCAACGCAGGGGCAGGAGCAGTTGTTCTGGCACACCTCTGCTCACGGGCTACAAAAGTGCTGCTTTGGGTCACATGGGTGTATCACGCACACACTGGCACAAGGCCACACACACGCTAACAGACCCACACCATCCCTGAGTAATAACTACAATATTTTTTGGCCTTCTATACAGAGAGACAGATGATGTCACAAGCAACTTCCTCTATCAAAAAACAGAAAAAATATATCTAAACTTCATTTGACAATTCCCAGAAGCATGGAAATCATAACCTTCTAGGGGAACCCTTAAACTTCAGGAATTATATAATTTTAGCCTCCATTTTGAGCAGAAATGTTGAATATACACAGTTTGGCTAATGACATCAGATGTCAGCTCCATATTCAATAAACTAAGTAAAGCAATTTATAAGTACAACTCTTGCCAGAAATTATTGTTTTTCTTTCATACATTCGTTAATATTTGAAGTCAAAGTTCCCTCAAACTTAGAAATGGATCCAGATGTTGTAGTTTGGAAATGTGCTGCCATAATCCTCACTGAGAAGAAATAGCCTGTTCAGCCCATTTCAAGGTAAGATCATCATTTATATTGACATATTGCATGTGGACGTTGTACGGAGGCACGTGGCTAACAGGGTAACGTTTACTCCCCATGCATATTCTCCATTTTCGAGGCAAGAGCTTGTTTTGAAGAGTACACAAAGAACAAAAAACATCAGTAATACACTAAAGACAAGGCAACGTACACAGTCAAGAACAAAAGGAGGACCGTCAGTAGGCGTTGTGGTGCCTACCAGTCTGAGTGGCACATTAGGAGAAATTCACAACGTACTTCAAGACATACATACCAGGCACTAAAAATTGAACGAAAGGGGTGAAGTGATGCCTAAATGAGGAAAGTCTTTATTTCTTTCACCTGGGATTTCTTTCTCAAAACAGGCCTAGCATTAATTAATTCTTGCATAAAGTAATAAGAACTGAACGTAAGGCCTAATCCCTTTGTTACAGAAACGTGGGCTACCTTGTCCTGCCACTTCAAGTGGCAGGCTCCTCTACCTCTCTGATGTGTAACACCCCCCCCCTCCCCACAATGCCAGTCTGCACGCTCTGTGTCTGCATCACACTACATTCCAAATTCTTCTCCTAACATCCTGCTTTATCCCAAATTACCACCAGCCCTTCACCCGCCCCTCAGTCCCTGTCCTAAACTTCAGTGATAATTCAAGTGGCCTGAGTAAAAAACATGTAGGTGTGCTCTGTGTGTGTGTGTGTGTGTGTGTGTGTGTGTGTGTGTGTGTGTGTGTGTGTGTGTGTATATAAGAGAGAGAGAGAGAGAGAGAGAGGGACTGTGAGCTTGCCACATTATTGTGAGCATTCCAGAAATACAGTACAGGAAACAGTACAATCTTGTGTGGCTTGTCCTTGCAGGAACAAGCACCTTGACTGCACGGCAAGTGCGCTATGCTAATTGCTAAGAGGTTTTCATGGTTTCTATGAGTGGAAATGGATGAAAAAAGAAAAACCAGTTGAAAGAGTATTAGATGCTGTGGTGAGCAAATGAGTGTCTGCTCTAGGCTGGGGAATTACCTTCAGAAGCCCATAGTCTGAGCACTGAAGGCACAGGTCACTGAGGTACTGCTGCCTGTTAGCAATGGGCCATGAGGTCCTGTCAAGGAGATCATGAGATCGTATATGATGTTAGGAGGCACTTGTCCTCCCATTAAAACATTATCGTGATATGCTGTCACTGCATTCTTGAGTATGAATGTGTTCAACTTCCCTGAACATTTTGATGGCACACTAAAAACGTAGACTACACAAACTGCTAAATGACTCGGTGAGATCACAAAACCCAAGACACGCTCCATAATAAGAAAGAGTGTATGAGATGGCACCAGTCTCTGTTACTGAGGCAGAAGAAATGGTTAACTCCAATTTTGAACAGCTACGGTTTAAGATGATACTCCACCGTAATTTTAGCCAAATCACTAATACATTCAGCGTACAAAAACAATCACACGGCATCAAACTAAATAGCACAAAAGTGCAAAGGTCATCATATTAAACACAAACAATTGTATATAACAGAGTCAATTATTTGAAATGGACATGACTCAAAAACTAGAGGATCGTGGGACTTTTACCACCTACAGCACCCACCAATGAACACCACTTTACACATACAGTACATCCTTCCAACCTCCTTTTACTTTCTAGCAACAAATCTCTGAAGAGTAACTTTAAAGACAGAGTAATGGTGTTCACCAAAATGGCATTATGAAAGTTCAAGAAATGTGAATATATTACCCCCCCCAACAAAAAAATAGTTTCAGATCAGTGCAGCTGCACTAAGTCAACCCTGCCCTATACAGCTGACAGACTTGACCTGCTGTCAACGAAAAAACGCAATTGGAGAAAGCTGTAGTCACTCAGAGGACACAGCAAGGCCAATTGGCTGGCCATTCTGTCCGTCTTCCCCCTGTCTTACACGTACACTACACACCAACTTAAAAGTGTCCCGACGGATGCTGAGAGGAGAGTGGACCCATGCTGGAGGTCAGGAGGTCACGGAGTATTATTATCTCTAACTGCTACATTTCTGTGAAAGGAGATCAACTTCCCATGGTTTCCAAAGCCGTGAAGACAACGTTAATGCTATGGATTCCCCAAATGTGCAAATCGCAAAAACTTAAGTACAACTTCAGATGGAAAATGCTAGACACGTTCATTTTAACATCATGTGCAAACCTGCGAATGTTTGGAAATATGCAGACACACACACAAGCACACACTGCACAATGTACATACGCAGACGACAAACAGCAGGAGGCTGAAATCTCGTCACCTCGGACTTTCACTCTTCACACACACGATGGTTCAGTGTTGCATGGAATTTTGCTATATGTATATGCGTCCCTATACACATGCAAACACACGTATAAAAACACATATGCTTTATAAGCACATGTTTATATTTGTGTGCATGTATGCACACATGAATAAATGCGTACTGTACGTAAGGATGACAAGCACTTAAAAACTGTGTGACCACAACCACTGTAGTATTTGATTCTTGTAAGGACATGATTTTTTTTATAGCTGTTCAGAAAAATCACTCCCTCTCGCTGTGCTTCCCAAAACCAAGGCACAAAACCTTTCATGTTTGCATTTTTGTCGAAGGTGATGACAACTCAGCTTTGACGCGTGTAATTTTGGCCATCACTTACACCCTGAAATCTATAGATAAGAGTAGATTAGATGTCTTTCTCACACTCCTCTGTTCTGTTTCGACATGAACCCCATTCGTTCTCAGGCTTGTTCATCCTTTCGCTGAGGGACAATGGTAAATGGTGTACAGTACTTAAGAAAAAAGAAAAGTGTATTTAAGAATGATTCACCTGTCCTAATACAGATGTGCCATTGCATTGTACGCATTTCTGATACATACACGACCTGTGGCAAGTCAGTTTTTTTCAATCAGAAAATGTTGTGACATCAAGATTCTTTAAAACAAGGTTCTAGAGGATATTGGGTAACAGTCCTGGACCTAGACCTCAGTGTCTGACTGTACCCTAAATGTACTTGTGAGAAATAATACCTTCAGAAGATTCCTTGTGAAACTCGGATCAGACTAATACATTTAAGCATATTACTGAAGTTTAACAAGGCAGACATGAGACAACTCACAACACCGAATGAAGTGATCTGACCTCCAGAGAAAATTAAAACAAGTGTCAGTCATGACAACTTTGAGTACATATTGTGTTTTGTGTAACTGGCACAAATGACATACAATTATGGGGTAAATGCTGAATGAAAAATCAGTATATTTAAAAAATCTACCTGAGCTTATACACTGTACTGCATGTTAAATGCATTTTGGGAAGTTCACCTTTGCTTGGCCAAATCCACATCTGTTAGTAAATGATTTTTGTCAGAATATTAATTTTTTTTATACAGACAATTGAACAATAGGGCTTTTCAAAGAACAATGTCTACAAGCTGTTAAGACACAATCTACCTCTGGATGCAAATAAAAGGTCTTTTCAAAGGGAAAACCATGGACCTGGTTTACAAAGTTTTGGGGTTTTTTTTTTCTCGTTATTGCAGTTTCAGTTTTTCCACAGGACTGGGATCCAGTTTTGTTTGAAAAATAAACAGAATGTAAAACGTACAGTATGCACACAGTGGACAAAAGAAGAAAATTCTAGTACATGGGCTGCACAGCACAACGAGCAAGAGAAACATGTGAAGCACCTTCCTTGCCTTGGCATGTTATATTATCTGACCTCCTCATAACGTCTGATCCAGTAAACAAAAAACGAGGCCCCGTTTGAGTGTTAGGTGTCACAAGCTCAGTATTGCTACCATGCCACACAGTATGATCCGAGTGAGTAACACGTAGGCAGTTTCATCTGGAGCCGTATCCTGTGTCGAAGAAAACATCTTTTAGGAGACACTATAGTTCTGTTCTGCTTATAACCCCGGGTGCTGGCTTAACTTTGTAAAGGAGCGTAAGCATTTTGGACAAGTGTGATATGTTCTGGCAGGTTATCTTTGAACAAGCTGCTACAGAAAGAGACACGGATGTTCGCCAGTCGCCTGAGGAGTCCACAGCCTGAGTCCAACAGTAACAGACTTCAGGACAAAAACACTCCAGTCTATTGACTAACAATTTTCCTCGGACCTTGAAACTCTCCATCACGAAGACATTAGGTGTTCCCGAAATGATCACTATTTCAAATCGTGTTGGTTAGGGCACTAAACAAAGAAACAACTGAGCTGCTTCAGAACATTGTGTAGATGTTTCTATTCCTGTCCACTTCATTTACTGGACAAGATATTTACAATTTTCACCAATTCAAGTGGCTTTAGATCTCGATTTTTTGAGGGTGATCCACAATGTCTGCCAAAGTGTGATAAATTATGTGACCAAAACATGCTCTTAGCTTTCCATGTGTGTAAGCTTTGAGTGAGGGAGCCTCAGTACATCCTGAAACCAGAGCAGATTGTGGGCCATGGCATATCTCTTCTTACAGCTTCAGCGGGACAGGGCCCCATAAATAGCTACGATACACAAGACCTAACAGTGAAAAAGAAATACACTTATACAATGCAAAATGATCCAGAGTGAGGAATGGGATGGCGGGATCTTGTAAACTCCTACTTATGGCCTTGCTGCCATGGAGACAGTCAGAGAACAAATCTGCCGCCAAAAACACATGCAATCAGTAAATTGCTGATAATTCTAGAGCTGAAGGACTAAACTTGAGATTTTCTAAGTTGATGGGCCTCTCTTCTGGCACAAAGACTCTCAAAAGGTGAAAATCCAAGTAGATATTTTCATGTTTTTTTGTGTGAGTCTTTGAAATGACCTGTTGTGTTTTACAGCTAACATTTTGTTTTCCCTTGGGTGACATAAAATGAAGTGTGTTATTGTACCTGGAGGGAAAGACTGCAATGTTACCTGAACGTCGCAAATAAGTTAAACAGAAGCATGGTTTTCTCTACCTGCCCAACAGATGAAACCTATTAACAAATGCAGCAATCCCAAAGTCCTAAACAGAGTTTAAATAAAATGAAAACTGAAATAACAATGGTCATTTAGCCTACAGTACAGTGTACTACACTTGGAAAAAAAAAAACAACAAAAAGCTGAGTGTTTCTTTTCCCCACTGTAAAAAAATCTTCTCTGTATTTATTTGCCTATAATTGACCTGCCTTCAATACTAATTTTGACCTCCTGAGGAATAAAAGAAGGTTTTGGCAGAGTCAGTGGGGGCTCCTCCTCTGACCTCTCTACCTTGCGGCCCTCGGGAGCAGACCACCTCCTCTTCCTGCCCACAGGAGGCCTCTCGGTTCCCCCTGCCTCCTTTGACGGGTTTTCTGTCAGAGGGACAGTGTTCTCGTTGCACTCTGCTTTCCCATTTTCTGAGACGGACTGTGCACTTGTGGGCTCAACCGTCCCACTGGAGCTGCTGGTCCACCGCTTTGGCCCCTCCCCCCGCTCAGCGGCCTGCTCCCCCTGGTCTCGGCACACCTGGCCCGTCTTGTGGGCCTTCGGCTGGGGGGCGCCATTGCTGTCTACAGCATCGAGGGTGTGGCTCCTCTTCAGGGAGCCGTTTCTCAGGTCCTTAAGGGTGAGGGAGATGCAGATGTCGCCCACAGACAGCTTGGCACACGAGAGCTCAAACAGCTGCGTTGTTCTGTCAGGGCAGCAGGATGACCAACCCTGTCCAAACACAAAGAAGGGGTACTCCACCAGGACCTCCACGCTCACCTGGCAGAGGGAGACGGGACAGGGTCATCAAGCCAAAAACACAACAGCAGACAGCAAAGGACAGGAACCTTGAATCATGGCCAAATTCAAGTGGATATTACAAAACTTGTAAAAAATTATTAATTTAATAAATGTTTTGCACATAATACCTTTTCATGTGTCAGAAGAAACAACAGAGCAAATGAAGTGTCAAGTCCGAAACGAAGAATGAGGGAGACAAAGTCTAATCGCAGGATGAAGGATTTTAATATGGGCAAACAACAAGGGAAACCAAACTAGAATTCAGTACATAAACAATCAAGAGCTAAGCAAACAACGAACATACACCTAAAATAACACCTAACAATCAATGGGAAAGGAATGAAACAGAAGGGTACATATAGGGAGTCCAGGGAACCAGATCCAGGTGCAGACACTAATACAATGAGAGGTGAAACCAAAATGACTAAAGTATAGAACTACACAAAAGTAGATAAGAAAGGAAGCTAGAAATGACACAAACTAGAGCGGGCAAGACTGGGCTTGTGACATAAAGTGGTTGAGACCCAGGGGTCTTCCTTAGAGGCCAGACAGAGACAGTGTTTTCTTAACACACTTCAAAAGTGCTTCTTGGAAAGTAAAGGCCAACTGGTTCCAAGGTGGTCTCATCATTGAAGCTAATCTTAACATTTGTACAGAATGTCTGAATGCCTTAGGGTTGACAGGCAAAGCAGAATAAGACTTTCAACAGCAAAGTCCTTAGAACCGTATCAAAGAATCTTGACCAATATGATCATTAGTTCTCATGAAACTGGAAAAAGATGTTTTATCACCCAGAAACAGCAGCGAATTACATTTAATTTTGGACATGCCTGTTAACCTATGGGAAAAGTGAAGTGTTGTTTTCTTAAACACAAATGGAATTCCACAGTGTATGGCTTGTAAACCTCATCCTAATCTGCTTTCCCTTTTGTAAAGACAAGTATTCAACTATTAGGAGCTATGCTGTTAGTCTCCACATATTGCATGAAGATGTGATTTCTTTCCTCATGGAAAAAGCAGATAAAACCAAAATAGTTTGACTAGGTCAAAGTGAAATGTAATGGATTTCAATGCTGAACAACAGATCAATTACTGCAGAGTTCTACTGGTACAAGTCAGCCTATTATTTCTAAATCAGTACATAAGCCCACACGCATGCAAAAAAAAACCTGTTGAAAAAGTGTAACAGAAGATTCCTGGAGATCAGCTGTTGAACCTGGGGTAGAGGGAGACCTCTCCAGATTTTTGTAAACTCGTAAATCATTTGCAGGAGTACTGTAGACAAATCACTTGTTTCGGCACAACCAGCTGAGAGCTCAGCAAATCACTCCTTAACCAGTAAGAAACATTGTTTTCCTGTTCCAACTCAATACTCATTCATATTATTAGACTTTGATATTGTAAGAAAATGAGAGAAATGTTGTAAGTCGCTTTGGATAAATGCGTCCGCTGAATGACTAATTTATTTATTTAATTTTATTCAGACTTGAAAAGTATCTGGAAATGAACGTTGCCAAGGCCTTTAAATATTTAGAACAAAATGTGCTGCTGTTTATGCACTTTTATTGATCTATCCTTTGCTTCAATAAAAGTGCTGTTATTCAAGTTAAAATGAACTCTCACCTGTGCCCTGTGCTCTCCCACTGCAAACTGGATAATAGCAGAGTTTGGCGTCTGGCTGCCCTCAATTCTTTCCACAGTGCTTGAGTCGATCTTGAGATCGCTGCTGATCTCTGCACTCTGGATGAAGTCCTCCGTCCTCAGGTCCTCCACACGCTTTAGCTCTCCGTCTGCGAGCTGGATGATGGAGCCCTTCATGAAGTACGGAGGCAGGGTGGGACAGGAGGTGGGGGGTGGTGGCGATGCCGGAGGAGGAGAGGCAAGCATGCCTCCACTCACGGCTGCAGGGATCACGGGCAGGTGGAGCTCCGTCTGCACCATGGCGGCTGCCTGGTAAGGGGTTGGGGACCGGCGCTCGCCAGGCCTGAATATGTCACATTTGGGAAGCGCTGTGGTCATGTAGCCCTGAGGCACAGCCGCCGTGGATGGTGCCAGCTCCAGCTCCGCTGCCGTGCTGCTGCTGACGGGGATGAGTAGCGGCTGGCTGGCAGGGATCAGCAGGTGCTGTGGCAGGCTAGCGTGGTAGCTAATAGGCTGCTGCTGCTGCTGTGCCTGCCCACCTCCAGCGATGTACCCGATGATGGGAGGCTGGGTGGTGGGGTAGAAGCTAGCGGCTGGGAGGCCCATTGAGGGCACCATCTCGGGGGCATTCTGGGAGCCCTGAATGACGGTGTGTGTTGGCTGGCTGTCTGTCTGGACTTTCGGCCTGTCTGGTGACGAGAGGCTAAATGGGGAACCCTGGGCCACAGGCTTCCCGGGGCCTGGACCACACCTCTCGCTTTGTGTTACGGAGACAGGGAATTTCTCCAAGCTGCCCTCCCCTTCGGCACCACTGCTTTGATTGCTAGGTACCAGCATCACTGAGGTCCGCAGACCTAAAGAGTCCTTAGTGTAATCGGCTGGGAGCACAGCTTGCTGGGCTTCGTAGGTGTTCTGTTGGTTCTGGCTACTAGGGGCTCCTCTTGCTCCACATCCCTGCTTGACCTGGTGAGCCTCGGTCTCAGGACTGCAGTGACGGCCCTTCTCAATCTGCCCGTTGAGCAGCTCTCGAGCTTGGCCATTCTCCTTCTGAACATTAAGCCCATCCGTGTACTGGAGCACTACCTGCGAAGGGGCTAAGGTGAGGGTGTGGGGGACAAGGGCGGGGCTAGGGTGGAGGTGCAGGGGCACGTGAGTGGCGGGCGTGGGGACAGCTCTCGCCGCAGCAACGCTTAGAGGTGCGCTGGCGATCTGGACATACTGGTTTGGGGGTTGTATAGAGTGAGGCAATGGGAGGACGCCCCCCGTTGCCAGCAAACCTGGCGAGGTGTTGCTCTGCTGGTGTGGCTCCACTCTGGGGGCCTGCGAGATGGTGGCAGCAGCATAGCCCTCAAGCTGAGCACGCTGAGGAAGAGCAGCAGGGGCAGACGAGGAGGTCGTGGGGGATGAGATAACCTGTGAGGAGATGTAGCCAGCATAGTGACCAGCATACGCCTGGCTAATAAACTGGAGGCTGGGAGGCAGCTGGGCATACTGGATGGTCCCACCGTGCTGGGAGAGGGACGAGGTGTACACAGCAGAGAGGGACGTCAGCGCTGTCCCAGAAGCAGCAGCACCTGGAGGGGAGGATAGCGTGGAGGAACAAGAGGAGGAAGGTGGAGAGTTCCTGGATGCTGCAGGAACATGCTTCTGAGGGGCACAGTCACCATCCACAGGGGCGCCAGGGTGCCTACCGCTGCTCTGCCCGCTGGCTACACTAGCAAGCCACGCTAGATTCTCACTTCGTTGGCTCTCGTTGGCTGGTGCCATGCCCACAGTCTTCTCCTCCACAGCCAGGTTACTGGTCAGGATCTCACGCTTCTTTGGAGGCAGACATTCGTTGCTCCTCTCCTGGTTCGACTTCATATTTCCCGCCTTGTCCTCAGGCCGTGGCTCTCTCTCTCTCTCTCTCTCTCTCTCTCTCTCCTCTTCTAGTTTTTTCTTCGCTCTTCTGTATTGGGAGAGGTTTGGCTGCCTACCTACGTGGTGGCTGGGTGATTCTCCTCAGTGCCTCAGGAGCGGCAGGTCTCAATCCAAAGCCCAAGGAGCACAGGTCTCAGTCCAAAGCCCAAGCAGTGGCAGGTCTCAGTCCAAAGCCCGAGGAGCAGCAGGTCTCAGTCCAAAGCCCGAGGAGCGGCAGGTCTCAGTCCAAAGCCCAAGGAGCGGCAGGTCTCAGTCCAAAGCCCAAGGAGCAGCGCCTGCTGCTGTGGACTGATCCATTGGTTTCATGAGGAATCATGTCCCTTGGAAGCAGGAGCAGCCACGTCCACAGGGAAAATCTGCAGGGTGTGGGAGACACACGTACATCAAGCCCGTTGCACATGATGGTTCTACATCCTGAAGCCTAAAATCAGCAAGTAACGCTGGGAGAATGTGTAGAAATAAGCACCTTGTCAACATAATGTGGTGTTTTATCAGGTCAAGACAAAGGACAGTAAAAGTGTAAAAAGAGTTAATATTCCCTCGGCTCGCAAACACATCGCATGCGTTACCGCTGCAAACAAGCCCAGTTTTCAAAGTGCAATCGAGGCCTCTTGAGTAACACAGAAAGAACTCTGGTTTCTTTGTTAATTATCCATCAACGACCACCAAACCTAACTCCATTTCACCATGTTTCTGCAGTTACACTATTTGATCCTCAAATTTATATTCGTAGAAGAAGAAGAAGCCTTTTAATTGTCATTGTATTCGAGATACAGTGATATTTTGATTGTCCTTCCCAGAACACACGCTTGCACATAGTTCACATTGCACATGTATGCATTTATGACACCATTGCACATACATATTACACATACACATGAGACACAAGACATTGTAAACAAGAGCAGGTACATTGTAAAATATTGCACATGAGATAAGATATGCAATGCCCCACTATTGCACTCACAGTATGTTGTACGTACAGTGAGATGCATTACTGAGTGTTGCACTAATTGCGTGTAGCAGCATATACAAATACTTTGATAGTGTGTATGTCACAGTTAAGAACAGAATGTAATGACACAAAGCGTGGTACAGAGTCAAAGATATGTGATGGTTTAGTAAGGTATCACAGCTCAAGAAGAGAGAGAAAAACACTCCCACATAGTAATCATACAGGCTGCTGTGGTGACCATAAACAAGGGTTACGTCTTCCTTTTTAACCATCGAGACATTTAAGCAGACTTACAGTATGTCCTTTTGTGGTGAGTTAGCAGATCAGCTCAATTTAAGGGAAGCCAAGGCTTTCAGGTCCACCATACCCAAACAACTGTTTCTGCTTTTTGGACAAAATGCTGTTAGTAATGTGTCTCATGTTTTAAAAAGGCATTGCATTGACATTGCTCTACAGGATGGGTACAATCAAATGTTGATTTGAAGAATGACAGACCACTTTACACTTCCACCATAAACATCATTACAATGCTTTATATTAAAAGCAACAATTAGAAGCATGCATTTTTATTATAATTTCTAAATAGGAGCATAGCGATACACTGCGATGCAAAACACGTGATGATGCATGCCCTGCAGGCGGACGGTGGAATCGCACGGCATGCACGGTATGTGACATTTTAATATAAAGAACATTACGAGCACAAAGTATTAAATATTAAACAAGGATGACCTTAATGCACAAATGAAATATTAACTCGCCCTCAGTGTTGAAGTAGCTTGAAAGGTTTCATAGCCTCGTTTGCTAACTTTGGTGTAGACCACACAGACAGGATATGGGACAACAGCGTCTCCCACTGCAACAAATCCGTATTTTAAGTTGTCATATTTATGGATGAATGTTTTCTTCATTTTAGGTTCATCTTTCTCCTTGTGATCTCAAATTTAACATAAAGCATATTCCTATCTTACACCAAACTGTGTGAACAGAGCTGAACATGTTATAAAAGTCTTCATTACACAAAACTGGATATGGATAAAAATTGTGGCGGAAGTTAACTAGAACTATGAAAGGCCTACAGACAATGACCGTGAAGCAGAGCTATGTGCGGCAAAAGCTTCACAGGACCCAAATCTGACTGTGTATCACCAAACAAGCTTATTACCCTGCATTTCAAGTGAAATAACATAAAAAAGACAGTCCAGAATATTCTATATCTGAGTAGGTCTGCATCTTGAACATGATGGATTTTCAAGGCACAGGCACTTGTACAGAATATGTTGCGCACTACTGCATTACAGACTTGATGTCCCTCTTCCAACATCTACTTTGTTATTTGCAACAGTGAAACAATATATTATTGTGCTATATAGTTTGCTAGAGGCAGCACGCCAAGAGAAGAATGCAGTGTCATTCACCACCTAGGGCTGCACGTGTCACACAAACGGGTTCGATAACGAGCGGGCAGTTAGTAAATCTCACAGAAATCAGCCTCGCCGTCAATTCCTGAGCGCATTCATCACCATGCTTCACTTTCCAGTTACAATTAGCCACACCTGCAAATTGGACGCGTTTAAACGGAGCGAGAGCTCTGGTGTCAAGATGGAAAATGGCCTATAGTGTAGCAGCATGAGTGCGGGGTACAATTTTTTACGGAAAAGGAGGCTTCCAGGCTGAGACAAGCCACTGCCGAAACAAACTGATTATTCCTGCTCAGGACTGCAGGTCATTTTCATTGCTAATGGAAACTCTGTAGCAGAAACCAGGTTATTGAGTGGCACTGTGTCAACACGCCGCAGGCGACGAAACGGTGATTCTTGTACAACGTGTGACTGCTGTGTCCCCCATGCTGTGTTCAAGCACATTCGAAGCTGTGGATGTTTATCGGCTAAAGGCAAAATGCCTCCTTACTTACCGGCGTCACTCTGCAAAGCAAAGCAGTTTCAGATGTATACTGTATGCTTTTATTTCTGTCATCCATGTAAATAATTTTTCTCTGAGAGAGCATAGTTTTTTCTGCCTGCTGGAGAAATCAGATTAAAATTTTTTTTTTTTTTTTTTTTTTTTTTACACAAACTACAAACAAAACTAAAATGTATAAATGAAAAATATGTTTTGATGTTCTGTTTAAGAATAATGTGTACAGGTAATTATCTGGAAAATCACTTAACTTTGACAATGGTATCATGCTGGAATTTTTTACATTTTTCTAATATAATACTGATAATAATAAAGAAACCACCTCGCCTGAATTTCTTAACAGAGGGAATTGACATGGAGTTTGGAGCCCCCCCCCCCAAAACTGAACGGGGAGCATTATGAGTTTGGACACTCCCAACCTAAGATAAGCCCTGGTTGTAGTGTGACAATCCCCCTGGCCTTTCCCCCAGTCCACAGCACAGCTTGGTTCCTGTTTTCTCATCTTCTTACACTTACAAACATGTACGAGTTTGTTTGTAGGGGGTGGGGCTCTTCATAGTGCAGCCTTTTCCTCCCTCTTCCTTTGCACTTAGGAGCCCCACCCTTCCCATGTCATCGTGATCCAGTAGGCCGTGCAGAGAGGGCAGCCGCTGAAACAGCGAAGGGGACGCTTGTTCCATCCTGCGTGCGGTTGGCAAGGGGGCATGTGGAAAGCACCTGGAGTCTGCACTAAGAATCCAAACAAGCAAGCGCACGCCCTACGATTCCAATCCTGAGACAACGGCAGCCTTTCACATGCTCGGAGAGGACGGCCATTCAGACGTCCGGGCACGCCGCTCTCCACTCCTACCAGAATAGCCCTGGACTGGAGAATTGGGCCGGGTTTGGTTTCATAGCTACTCAGGCGCCCTGTTCTCATGCCACAGTTTCCTGCCTTCCTCACTGGTGTCACTGACCACAGAAAACCTGGGTATGGGCTTTTGCATGGCACTGGGGCATGATTTTGGTAATGTGGAAAAATCCCTCATGCTTATGGGTGTGTGGATGTTAAGCTTGTTTTTCCTTATACAACACGCTTAAAGCTTAGCATCCGTGCCACACTCCGTGGCACATTACAGTGTTCTGTCTCTCAGGCAGGTGAACACAAGCTGTTTGACAATCTTACAATTTACAAACCCTCCAGCACCCCCCCCCCCTTCATTTTCCCTCTTGTTAGTGAGGTTCCACATGAGGATGGGAGTGGGGTGGGGGGTGTGGGACTAAAACACTTCCGAATTAAATTATCCTCCATGTTCCACTGTGAGGCTGATCCATTCAGCACAGAGATTATGGGTATTCCCCAGAGCATTGTGGGTATTTCCCCAGAACCTCACAAATTCTTTGTGCCCTCTTTGACTGATTTTTAAATAAGTCTTTACGGTCTCGAGCTGCCCACTGATCCAGCAAACCAGGTGGATTAAAAATCTCACATCACCTGTCTTGTTAATTAGAAATCAAATTTAAAACACACACACACGCACACAATGTTACAGAATAGCTGGACTGCCCGACAGCAAAATGTATTGTTCTGTTGAGGGCATGCAGCACAAATTTCCTTTTATAAAACAGGTATTACTCACAATTAACATGGAAAATAAAGTATTTAGGGCACAATAAATAGACTCCACACTGTGCCCACCTTACAGTCATGGTGAATGGGCTGTTCATGTCAATGTACAGAATATGGATTGAATTTAGAGATTTGTTTGAAAAATGGAGCATGGAGATTGATAATGAAACAGCGATATTTACAGTAGGCCTGAGTTCACACTGCTTTGCTGTTAGTGACTGGGACAACCCAATATCCAAAAACCTTGAGGACAGGCAGAGCACAGTAACACTAATACCTGAATCGTGCTCCTTATCCCCTGTGACAAGCCTAGTTCCCCCAGATGACACACTATCTGGCTGCTAATTTTAGTCAAAGGGTTAGCGACTGTCTGGTCCTGACTGACCGAAGCTGAAACCCCCCCTTTCCTACTGTCCCTTGCCAGTCTGCTTAACTCCTGGCCCTTTAAGAGGCGGGCAGCAGCTCCAGACCAGACAGCGAGCACAAACACCACCGTCGCTGCCTTCACAATGACCACACACTCCACATCGTTGTTCCCTAAAACAACGCACAGCAGCGCAGGACCACAGAAAGACACAGGGAGGACAGACACGAGACTTCTCTTTCAATAAGCGTATCTGCAAAGCCGCATGACTTGCATTTTCATTTTCTGCGCCGGTCCACAACTGAGTTCATACACGACAGATGCTGTACTGCCAGGGGCAGTACAGTGTGTGTGTGTGTGTGTGTGTGTCTGTGCATGCGTGTGTATGTGTGTATTTGTGTGCGCGTGCGTGCATGCATGCATGTGTACGTGTGCGTGTGTGTGTGTGTGTGTGTGCGTGCTTTTGTGTGTGTGTGTGTGTGTGCGCGCGTGTGTGTGCGCGCGTGTATTATGGGAGAGGATATGTAGCATGAGAGCAGAAAACACCATCATAAAATAAACCCGAAACACAACAACAAGGTGAAGAACATAAGCTGGAGGGGATGTTTGGAATGGCTTACCAATTTCTCCTAAGTTCCTGCTTGCAAAGCATTTCAAAAGCCCTCTCCGGCTCCTACGCTGTCCTCGTCCCTGAGACAACAATACCCCCTTTCTGCTTCTCCTCCTCGTCCAGATATTTTTTTCCTTCTATTGTTTCCTCTGTGGAGAAGGGAAAGCACAGGCTCCTAGCGTAGCCGCAGTGGAGCCATGGCGAAGGCCTGAGGGGGAGGGGGGGCAGTGGAAGAGCCTCTCGCGCTTTGGCTGGAGTGTGTGAAGCCCGGCGTGCTCTGCTTCAGCGCCGCACTCTGCGAGGCCACTGGGCTGCCAGCACTCCCCTCAGTACTCCACCAGAGAGGCTCCTCCCACAGCCCGCTTCGTCGACTTCATCAGGTATTCATTCAAAAAACACACACTCCGCCTGGCAGCGTGCCTGGACTACGCTCGCATGGAGGAGGCAGGAGCAAGGGGAGGGCGGCTCGGACAGAGAGAGAAAAGGAAAGAGACAGAGAGAGAGAGACAGAGAGAGACAGAGAGACAGGGAAACAGACGGGGGGAGAGAGAGAGAGAAATGGACAGGGGGAAAGAGACAGAAGGAGAGGTGGGGAGAGAAAGACAGGGAGTGAGAGAGAGAGACAGAGAGGAAGAGTGAGAGAGGGAGAGAGGGGGGGAGAGAGTGAGGAACAGCAAGAAAGACAGGGAAACAGACAGATGGGGAGAGAGAGACAGAGAGGAAGAGCGAGAGAAGGAGAGAGAGGAGGGGAGAAGGGGAGAGAGAGAGAGAGGTGAGGAGGGAGAGAGAGAGGAAGAGAGAGAGAGAGAGGGATCAGACGGTGGGGTGACAGACAGAGAGAGAGGTGGGGAGGGAGAGACAGAGAGGAAGAGAGAGAGAGCAAGGGAAACGGACAGAAAAAGAAGGGAGAAGAGAGAGACAGAGAAAGAGGGCAGACGTAAAGAAAGATAGGGAGGGTGAGATAGAAAACTAGAGACGGAACAAACAAGCAGCCACACACACACACACACACACACACAGAAATAATCTCCCCAGGGAGTTGATATGCTAGGTTTTTTCCTCTTATCTTTTTTCTTTCCTTGTACGTGCAGCAGGGATTGTTTTTCTCCATGGAGAGAGGTAAGAAACCTCCCCCCCGCCATTTAATTTTTGCTACCTAGTGTGACAGTTTGCATGTTGAAGGGCTTGCCCAGAAGCAGGCTTGTAGAGGCTTTCCCAAAATGCTCCTGCTCTTGCATAACTAGCACTCCCTATAGGCAGGGGTAGATAATGATAAACAGCCAGCTTCGGCTTCCTACACAGGACTCGCACCCTCCTTAGTTACACACTTGCTGAGCACGGGACACGGGATCTCCTCTCTTCTGCTTACGGCACTTCCACCCACTCCCAGAACTCCTCTCTGCTACATACGTAATTTTATATAGCAAAACGTTCTGTCTTGGGTGCACTAATTTATGTTCTCCCAGAAAGTCACATATGTGAAAGAAGAAAGAACACCTTCTGCATAGATGCTCAAAAGCTGACGTTCAACACTCATGGCCAGACGTACCTTCCATTTCCAAATAATGACTCTGAGGGAAGAAAACACTGTCCGCTGCATTTTAGGCCAGTCCTCTAGTCAATATAAACATGTCTCTTGACTCATAGCCAACAGAATTTATCACTGAACATTAGTTCAAAGGGGAACTCAAACCCGAGCCAGCATGTGAGTCTGTTCAGCGGGGACTGAGTGTTCCTGGCCTAAGGAGCTTGAGGTTCGCTGGGTCTACATCTTTGCACCTCTCAACCCCACACACAATCAGCGTCGTGACCCTCATGTCATTTGTGCAGAGCACTCATGCATGCGTGCACGCGTGCTGCACGTGCATGTGCGTGCACACATACATACACACTCAAAAAAACAAAAAAACAAAAAAAAACAAAACATAAACACCAGGTCTTCACACACATTTCGGTCAGCAGCTGAATGCCGTCTGAGTAGATTTTGGGAAAAACAGCATAAAGAGCAGGCCTCTTATCAAGGTCGAGATGACCTTTAGCACACAATCATTTAAGGAGAGGATGAGCAGAAGTCTTGCATTCCAGCCTTTCCCATTGTGCAGAGAGATGAATGGATGTCTGTACATGTGTAATCTCTTATTGTAATAAAAACACCGGCTGTGCTCCAGCCTTTAATACGAGTCAAAACCCACGCCCACCACAGCGAGCCAGCGCCTTTGAAACGGCCCTGGGGTTGTACAGAGTAAAGCTGCCCGACAGCTGATAGATGTGGCTTTGCCTGAGCGTCTCTATTAAGACCAGTGCTTCGTTTGACCATCAAAGGAGTTACTGGGCTTGTTCAAGCTTTGAACCGTGTCCCACGGATGGAACGCCATCCTGCTGACGAAATCAGGGTGGGATGGCTCACCATCAATCAACCACCGCCCCCAAAAAAAAACAAATCCAGGTGTCAAAAAATACACAAGTCAATCACAGGCCCAGTGGCCCTGCATTGTCCTGTGCTGCAGAAGAGGTCTTTAACTACATTGTGCTTTGCCTGAGTGGCTTTCACTGAAATCTGTTAACATGGGCCTCAGGGCGGTTTAGCTCAAGTGCTCCACTCTTACTGGAACACTACTAGGGAGGCTTACAGGTTGCTGTGGATGCCCAAAATCAGCCTAAGAGGTTGGACCACCCAAGCACTTCCAAAGTGGGAGCTGCTTTAGGGTCCCAGGAGATGGCAGGTGAATGGGCTTACGTTCCATAAGCTATGGGCGTCCAGAGACCGGCAAGAGAAACAACATCCCAGGAAGATCAGACGAGGGTATTGGCACAGGCTGGAGTGGTTCTGACCTGGTTTCGGTGTGGGATCCCATCTGTACGCTGTGCCTAGCTCCAAGCACACCCTGGACTCATTGCTGTCATTTGAGTACAGCTGTGGAGAGCCAGTGCTTCTCACTCCACTGTGCCTCCCCAGATATACTTCATGTTCTCATGCAGCGCCCCACAGAGCTCCAGCCACAATGCTTATGGGATGCAGGGTCTTCGAGTCTGACAGGACCTCAGCACACAACGATTGTTAGCATGATTATAGCGTGAGGAGGAAGTTACTACAGAAACACACAAAAATACTTAGTACAAGGTAATATAAGAACAACATCTATAGCTCCATCAAAAGGTAAATGCATGGCAAATGCAGATTTATGCAAATGCAAAACAGAGTTTGCTTATGTGTCTGTCTACAGATGATTGTCAATACTCACCTAACAGCAGAATAAACAATCCCTGTGTTTTTGAACGGCAAAGAGTAATGAGTCTTCATGCCCTCCTAGGCAAACGTTATTAGCTTCCTGGAATGTTCATCACAAACAGGTATTGGCTGATACACTGAGAAAGGGAGGTATATTGACTGAAAGCAGTCACAAATGCAAGACCCCCCACCCCCAGAGGGCAGGCTAAATGCCTGGTCTTTCATTTCGTATGAACATTTAAAGACTTGATTAAACAAATTGCTCCTCAGTTTGAGCTAATTCAGGCCCTCCCCTTCAGCAATTCTGAGGCTGTGAACTGTGGCAAACCTGCATGTAGTGTGTTCAGGACTGTGTTTGGAATATTACAGGCCTAAGGGCTCAGGAAGATTGGGTTGTGCTTTTCACTTCACAACAACACATGGAGGACCTTTAATGAGACTTCCCTGATTACTCCCCCCCAATGTGGGAGTACAGCACTGAAAAAAACCCTGGGTCTTTCGTTATTTTCTAAATGTGTATCACTCATCTGCTGAGGAGAGCTCACAGAGAGAGGTGAATGTGTGAGTAAATACGTCAGTCTTTATCTCATCAACTAATACATCACGGCTTACTCACATAGGTGACACAGGAGAGGCAGGCCCAATAGTGTGTGTGCCATTAGAATGCTGGCACACACACGCTCCATGGACACAAGTGGCAGTACAACTCTGTTCCAAATACACACACCCTCATTTCACCTTTCAGATGCCCGGATGGATGTAGACCTGGTGACGAGGCAGGCTGCTACAGAAATCTGAATGTTTCCAGAACCCTTCGTGAACCCCTCCAGCTTTGTAACGTGGAGCAGTATTCTGGGACAGTCACTCAATCGCACCACGGTGCATTTCTGCATTGGAGTCATGCACCCAATTAACTACAACACTCACGTGCCCTTTGAAAATAGTATTACAAAGAGTGCCGGAGTAAGCCATGTAAGCACACACCATAGCATCACACTACCATGAACAGCACGCACTCGTCACTCCCAATAGGAGGGCTCCACAGACACACGCTGCCCTCACAATATCCCGGCATCGGACTCGATGTGGCATTCATCAAACCAGGCCTCCATTCTCCATATCTCCAGTGTCCATCAGTGTTCATGACTCTCTGCCCACCAGTAGAGCAGCTTCTTGTTTTGCACTAGCTGTGTGTGTTTTGTGTGTGTGTGTGTGTGCGCATGTGTGTGTGCATGTGTGCGTGGCCTGTGAATGCTGAACCTTCCCCACTACAAGGTGCCATGACTACCGCATTCCAGTATTAATCTTACAGATTTACAACACCACCCTTACGCTTAGCTGTTACTGGTTCTGCCACTCTGCCTCTCTGACACTGCCCATTCTCCACTGACACTACATTACGTGATACTCTCACACTAACAAATCTCTGTATATGTATATAAAGTTTTATGTCTCCGTGGATTGATAATTCTGCTCAAGCTCTTGAATGAAATTATAAAGGCTGTTTAAATTAAGTGCTATGTGTTCGTGTTATATGTTGTCTCCCTTATCCAGAGCATATCCTTTTCTTGTAGGAATTCTCAGAAATTAAGAGCTCGGAAGAGACGGATAAAAGATCCTCACTGTTCTGGGATTCAGTGTGTGGCAGATGGTCTGTCGGGCCACAGTTTATGCAGGAAAAGGTAAAAGCTGAATAAACCTGCAGTGACCGCATCCTATAACGGCTGCATAACCAGGACGACCACACAGAAACAGGATGAAAGGAGAAGCTAATTCTCTCAAACAAAAAAGCAGCAGGCAAAGAAACACGCAGCAAGAACAACTGAAAAGAGCAGCAGGTGTTTGACCAACCCTCATAAACGAGGTCATTTTAGACAATGCATAACCTGGGCAGAGAGTGATGCCCCATCTGGAGACAGCACCTCACCTCACTGCGAACACAGAAGACACACTGCTGAAGCAGCCTTACAAACCTTGAAAAATGAAATGGAGTTCAGTAGGGCCAGTATTGGGACAACAGCTGACTTTGTGACCTCTAAATGGGCCAACTGTTTAAACCAACATGCACCTAATCCCTTTACCAATAAATAACTAAATACAACATGCAATATAGCTGCCTGTACTGAAGTGTGTCACTGTTAATCTCTCAGAGGCACACGTACGCTGTTGTGACATCTTTACAACAAGCTTCTAAATGCTTTTTGTCTACCTTATCAAGGCATTGATTTAACCATACACTCCAGCACACCCCGGCTCCTTCAATCACCGGGCTGTTTGGAAATTACAATGCATTTTACACATGAAAAGCAAGTTCATATTACAATAGCAGAGGCAGAGAAACTTGAATTGCCAAAGCAAAAACTGTAATGTTATATTCATCCTCTACAGCACTCCTAGGACCAGGGAGCATAAGACACAAAATTTAGCATTTTATGATTATGAATGTGCTCTAACATTAGGCCAAAAAACACGCAATATATATATGTGTGTGTGAGAGTGTGTGTGTTCACATTTTAAAAGGGCTACAGTATAAATGAGCTGTTGCAAGAGTATGGAAATATTGCACATTATAAAGTTAGTAACACACACATTTAACCAGCTTTCATTTGATTGTTGGTTTCTCTTTGGTTTAACCTGGATATCTCAGTGACTCACTTTGATCCTGGTCTGCTGTGAGTTTCCAGCCATTTGTCTTTGTGTTGGTCACTCTGAGTAGACTAATTAATTACGTTAATAAATTTTTTATTACAATGTTTTACAATTTTTTTATTACAAATTAAAATTTTATTACATATATTTATAACATTATAAATTATTTATTACAACTACATGATTATATTAATTATAAATTTCATATATATAATTTATTATATCATTTTAAATTTAGCATAAATTTGCTAATATGACAATGAAATATTTGCTTAAAATTTCCATTCACCATAATGACTTGCATGATAATATAAAAGACAGACATTTATAATTGTGCCATTTGGAGAAGTGGCGTGCATCTCACCACACTTGCTGTTGTGCCTTTAAAAGATCACAGGCCATTGAATTTGCCCTAGTGTAATGACCATCGATCAAGGCCGCGGCTTCTGGGGAAACATGAAAAATGTTAGTGCCTCTTTTTGTGTATTCTGTTAGCTGCGAACTGGCATTTCATCAGGAATCAGCGTCAATGATGTAACGAGGCCAAACAGGCAGCGATAACGATCTGGTATGCGAGTATCTGCTCTCCGCATTCCTCTAAACTGACCTTGACTTGGCATGGGAGGATTGCGGAGGTGAGTACTCTTTTTGTTAAGCTCCGCCCACTCCATCAGGTCCCTCGTTTCTTCCCACCAAAGCAGCTTTCATCACTTTTATCTCTGAGCATTCTACCACTGCTCAACAGCTAGCAGAAGTACACACTCACACTGCATTCACGTCTCACACACAAACTCCACACGCTAATCCACAGGCTTTTATGTTCCCCATGTTTCACGAGCATGCCTGCCCGGAAGGTAACCTTTGCAGACCTTAAACCACCAGGTTATTTGCTTTACAAAAAAAGAAACACCAGGTTATTCACTTTGTAAAAAAAAAGCAACAGGTCATTCACATTATAAGACTGATCTGCTCTCAGTATGAGCTCTAAGTACAGATATCTGAACTGTGTCTTCTGAGAAAAGTTGGAAATTCCTTGGCATAAGCAAACATACACGACAACCACCATTCATACAATTACACATATTTGCTTTTGGTCTTTAACCAATGTAATTATTACACCCAAAACTGGTTGTAGATTAAAAAAACAAAAACATTTTCTGGGACGTGATCCAGCAACAATCTGGACAAAAATTTACACCATTATCCACCTTATTCTCCCAATACCCTTTTTTATGATGGAGCTGTAGGGGGGAGGGGTTATGTGCATGATAGTGCGGTCAGAGATGTGTGTACACACTCTCCTCCTGGACCCTTAGGATGGCCTGTTGCACCCAGCAGTTGATCTCAGTAATGGTACAACCACATCTTAAGGTCTCTCCTGCCAGCAGCAGTGTGCTGTTTTCCTAATGAGACAGAAACTCAGCATTAGGAGTGTTGTACTGCAGTGTTGTACAAACGCGCACATGTAACGAATGTGAAAGTGTTGCTGTGTGAATCCCCCAGGAGTCAGGAAAAAATGCGAATAGTTTACAAAGTGAGAGACTCAAGTCTTTGGCTCAGCGGACTAATCGTCCTGTCTCATAACCCTGTGTGGGCTGCAAGGTAGCGAGGTCGAGCCCCGGTTGCCCCCCGTGACACACGCACTGCAGGTCCCACAAACCCAGGGAGTTGAAGGGCTGAGGCAAAATGAGAACAAACACAGATGAGTGGTAGAGAAAAGCAGCAGGCCTGGCTTATCTTCTGCAGCCTGTCAGGAACTCAAAGCTCATGTTCGTCCCCAGCAATAAATCACGCCTGGGCACCTCACGCTAATTCTGTGAACATCTCTCTGAGGAGGGGCACTCTGGATGTCCCACTATCACATGAGCGATATGTGAAAAAGGTCCGGCCTTGTTGGGGGTGGCTGACAGGGACAGGATGACACTGCATAACAGTGAGATAAGAGCCATGGCCATGGGGAGTGGGTGCCATGTTTGCGTCAAGACTGCGGGGCGGGATAAGTAAGACAGATGCTCTCTTCTTCACCAGAATCCAGAGAAGCCACCAGCAATGGTCAGACTGTTTCCCATAACAATGCTTTGTGCATGGCTCTTGGTTTACAGGTCACACTGTGTGTAGCTTGGGACGTGTGTACTGTAAACACATACCACCACGTTACCATCAGGGCTGGACACACACCAACAGTGGGCGTCAGGAAACGGTAGCAGAAACACTCACATTTTCCACTTACACATCCCAGTTATGTACAGAGTTTTCCCAAAAGTTAGCCTCATAACTATAAGAACATGTTTGGTCACTCGTAAAAGCAAAACTAAAACTGGAATTTATTTTCATTTCATTTCGGTAAATTACAGTTCCAAACGCACGATGATGAGTCTCTGACACACTCTCATATGACATCACACCTCATTGCCTATACTTGAGCAGTCAGTGAACATTAATCTTTTATGGCTCCAAGATTATACACAGTACAATTGCACTTTAGTACTATGTAACTCGACTGTAAATCGTGTTTTTCTGCTGCATTTCTGTCTGTGGAAGAACCTCTTAGTTTCAAGACTCAAGAAGAGAGAAAATGACATGCAAACAATAAAAAATGTTAATTGACACACAACCAGTCAGAAAACAAACATTTAAAGAGCGCTGTAGTTGAAGTTCCTTTCCTTGTGCCCTAGCATGCCTGGGTTGGGGTCCAGGCTAATGTGTCTATATATGTACTGTATGTTATTGAAGCTCTTCCGCTCCCTAAAGGCCAACACAGAGAAAATGAGGAGGAGTTTCTTCTAGCAGGCCATTCAGGCCCTCAACCAGAACACCAAGGACTACTAATAGGACCACCTGCACAAAACACACACACACACACACACACACACACACACACACACACACACACACACACACACACACACACACACA
>JABJVR010000106.1:9991237-10014710 GCA_025773905.1 Chitala chitala | reverse complement strand
ACTCCAGCCCTCTCCAGCTTCCCTCGCAGTAATGCCGGCTGAATGGTGTTGAAAGCGCTGGAGAAGTCAAAGAACATTACTCTCACAGCGGTTCCGGCAGTCTCCAGGTGAGTCAGCGCCCGATGCAGCAGGTAGATGACTGCGTCATGTACACCGATGTTTGGCCTGTAGGCAAACTGCAACGGGTCAATTGCTGTGATAGTGATGTCTTTAAAAGTAAAATGTTTTGTAGTGTTTTACTGGTTGCCTTTTCAGGTTTATGGTTTATTATGGAGGTTCTTTATTGCAAAATCAAATGCCACAATATGTGTAATGCATTTTTTAAATATTTTCCAGAATTGTTAATGTTATAGTCAATTTTTTGTAACTAACGTGTCTGTGAAAAATAACAAATGTTACAAATTGCTTAGAAATAAACATGTTCTCCAGTAGCATGTGCAAACTAAGATATGGGTATATTCATGAATACAATTTTTTGTGCAGACAATAAGGAAGTTTTTTTTGTGAAAACTCTGTCTACATTTCATGAACACAAACAAAGGAGTGAAAAATAAAAGTTTTCACGTGTTGTAAAATATAATCAATTCCAAATAAGTAGTGCTTCGGTTTCACAGTATTGATTACTTTGGAATGTATACACCCACCCCTAGTGTGTAACAGCAATTCAACAATAAGAAGTGTTGATCCTTTTAGTGAAACAAAAACCAAAATGGCTGGTTGGTGAATTTTGTCTGTTTATCCTTTAAACAAATATTGACCCTTAATGGAGACAAATATTTGGTTTGTAGCAACAATATAATTATATTTTTCCCTATTAATCCCACAATGGGGAAGTTAATCCTCTGCATTTGTCCAATCCACTGCGGTAGGTGGTGGATGGCTATTATTCATTGGTCAGGGAGTTAGCTCAGCGTTTTGCTTAGGGACACATCCAGTGACCTAGGTGGGATGTGAACTAGGAGACTTCCACATCCAAGATTGGTATTCTACCGTTTTAACCATCAGGCTTTTATTGTTTTATACATTTAGGCCTATAGTGAAAGGTTAGTGCTGATGTTTTAGACTTATGTACTGAATTTAGAATTAAGATTTATTTTTCATGATGTTCCCGCGACCCTTAACAGGATAAAGTGGTATAGAAGATGCCTGGCTGACTGTTCATAATGTCAGATTTTCAGGGTATGTCAGATGCAAGTCATCTTGTTTGTAATGATTTTTAAAATATCACAAAAATAAGTGAATTCAGAAAGGTATGTTTTTAAACTCAGCTTTTCCTATTGACCATACTGTAAAAATATTTAAACATATTACAACCCCAATTCAGAAAAAGTTGGGACGTTTTGTAAAATTTAAATGACAAAAAGCAATGATTTACAAATCCTTCTTGACATATTCAATAGAATACACCAGAGACAACATATTTAAAATTGACATGGATCAGCTGTATTGCATTGTGCAAATGAAAGATTATTATGAATTTGATGGCTGTTGGAAAATTGGGATATGGGCATGTTCAACACTGTATTATATCACCTCTTCTTTGAACAGCACTCAATAAGCATTTAGGAACAGAAGACATCGATTGTTGGAGATTTGGATGTGGAAAGTTTTGCCATTCTTGCTTGATGTATGTCTTTGGTTTCTCAACAGTCCTGTCATAGGTTGCGCTTCATAATATGCCATACATTTTCATTGGGGGACAGGTCTGGACTGTAGGGAGGCCAATTAAGCACCTGCACAAAGCCACACACTTGTAACGTGCAGAATGCAGCTAAGCATTGTCCTGCTTGAATAAACAGGAACGTCCCTGAAAGAAATGTCATCTGGATGGCACCATATTTTGTTCCAAAATCTGTATGTACCTCTTAGCATTAATGGTGCACTCATATATGTGCATGTTACCCAAGCCATGGCTACTGACACACCCCATTTTATCACAGATGCTGGCTTTTGAACTTCTCAATGATAAAAATCAGGGTGGTCTTTTTTGTCTTTTGCCCTGAGGACAAAACACCCAATATATAGAGAGTGTGTGTGTGCGTGCGTGCGTGCATGCATGAGTGCGTGTGTGTGTGTGTGTGTGTGTGTGTGTGTGTGTGTGTATATATACACCAACAGGACACTCTCTAGAAACTATCACAAACCTTTCAGTGAATGTATGAGGTCACATCTTTTCATTGTTTTGCCATTTCCTGTCATGTCAAATCTATTTAAATTTATTTTTATAATTTTTTTAAATCAGTTATATACCTATCAAGACTAAGTAATTTTTAAAAGACTGAGTTATGTTTTTAGGAGGAATATTTAAAAATTATGTTCTTTAGACTAACTTCACCTTTACAAATTGAACAATCCACCATCTCCCTTTTTTCACTGTGGAAACTGCACATAACAATGACGCAGCAACACTTTGCGTTGATAGATGGGAGTCATTGGTTTAAATAATACAGCGAGTAAAATGTTTAATAATAATCAATATAAGTATTGAACATGTCACCATTTTTCTCAGTAAATATTTTTTTAAATGCATTTTCAACAGATTTTGGTAACAACCCATGCAATCCACACATGCAAAGAAATCAATTTATGGACATCTATAGTTTATGTGTAATAATGAGAAATGACACAGGGAAAAAGTATTGAACACATGGAGAAAGGGAGTTACAAAAAGGCATGGAAAGCCAAGACACCAGATGAAAACAGTCAGTAATTAGAATGCAGTCCTGCCCCTTCTCAGTGCAAAATAATATCAGCTGGTTCAGTCCCAACTGATGGCCTATGAAAAGGTGTTTCATTACCAAGGAGAAACATCTCATGATGGGTAAAAGCAAAGAGCTCTCATGGCATTCAAGGATTTCAAAACTTCAGAATGTTTCAATGAGCACTGTTGGGGGCCACAATCCAGAAGTGGAAAGAACATAATTTTCATCATAAACTGGCTACAACCAGGTGCTCCTTGCAAGATTTCTGACAGGAGTGAAAAGAATTATCAGAAGAGTTGTCCAAGAGTCAAGGACCACTTGTGGAGAGCTTCAGAGAGATGTGGAATTAGCAAGTACAGTTGTTTCAAAGAAAACGATAAGTAATGCACTCAACCTCCATGGCCTGTATGCACACTCACCATGCAAGACTCCATTGCTGAAGAAAGAGCATGTTGAAGCTTGTTTAAAGTTTGCTGCACAACATTTGGACAAGCCTGTGCAATACTGGGAGAATAAAGTCTGGTCAGATGAGACCAAAATTGATTTCTTTGGATACCATAATACACACCATGTTTGGAGGACAAATGGCACTGCACATCACCCCAAAAATGCCATCCCAACAGTGAAGTTCAGAAGTGGGAACATGGTGTGGGCTGTTATTCAGCATACGGTACTGACAAACTTCATATAATTGAAGGAATGATGAATGGAAAAATGTACCGAGTCATTCTTGATGAAAATCTGCTGCCATCTACCAGGATGATGAAGATGAAACGAAGGTGGACATTTCAGGTGTCAAAGGTGGTCCGTGGTGCAAAAAAGGAGACCGCTGCTCTGTAACGTTGTGGGGAAAAAAGAAAAATGTACTTTAAGTGCACCTGATTTTAGCTGATAAAAAAACACTCAGTATAGTGCTATTTTTCCAAGCATTGACATATTTCCCATCAACAGTTAAATCCCCTGAGGGGAAAGTTAAAGGTTCTGCAGTCTAGGTCCTGAAGTAGAACAAAAAAACACACACACACACTCTGCTGCTATTTCCCTATTTCAACCACAGTGTAAAATAGGAAATATGGGCCAAAGGGTCAAGGAAACTGTCCCTTATGTTCCAGAGAGGAAAAGCTCTTACGAGTTATTGGCAGAGCTGCCTGAGTTGAGTAGAATTCCAGGAAATTTTTCATCAAGAAGTCTGGTTTCTCTTTAGTTTCTCTTTTATATATATGCTACTTAAATTACACCATTTGAGTTTAAAAATGTATAGTCTGAATTAATGTAGCTACAAGCTAAGTATAGCTAGGTTTGACCACTCAATGGGTATTCAGCTTTACCAACAGTGAGTCTGTTACTGGTTTATTTCCACGTTGGCTTTGTACAGAATTGACAGAGAATGGATTTTACATTGTGGATGTTGTGGCAGAAAAAGTCCATAAAGAGACAATGCGATACAGTATTGTAGGGTGGCGTTATTATATATAAAAGCACAAGTGAATAAAACGTGATTTTCGTACACAGCGTACTTTTTACTTCAGAGATTCAAAATGTATTATGGATCTTGCGGAAAGACCATGAATAACGAGGCTTTGTCTAAAACGCATGACAAACACAGTTAAGGGGTTGGAATCCAAGGCATCCAGCGCCTACTCTCAGTGCAGTGGAGCGCATGAGTAGGCGCATTAGAAACGGGTCGGTAACAGACAGCGTCATCGCAACGCCGCAGCTTCGTCCTCAGCGACCAAACCCCCTTAACTTTGTTTCCGTTCTCACCTCAAGTGTCACGATCCCTAATTAGACTGATGAACGACAGGCTGAGTAATACCAAGACACAATACCGGGGGCAGCATAGTCCTGCAGTATTATCTGTCAATATCCATTTTGCCTCTATATTGTCATTGTGAACCTTTCAGTGGCATTGCATAAGAAAACATTTCTTATTGTAGCTTTCGACTTCGTTACAAAGTTAGGTAATTCATCCCCGGGTAGTACCCCATTTAAAATTAGGTAATTCATCTTCGAGTAGCACCCCATTGTTATCTAACCGTCCACCGTCCCCTATACTGGCTAGATTATTTCGTTTGCTCGTCTTTAACTTTTAGTCTGATATTTTTAAAGAAGCTATGTTTACTTCTGTAATAAAAATAGATTTGTCAGTTGCATTGTTATTAGTCATTTCCTAATTATTTGCCACGTGCAATGGTTTGTAATTAGTTTTTTTCTGATAGAATGAACTAATTGTTAAATATACGGTTTGTCTGCGGCTCTGAGAGGGAAGCTCTTCACCGCCAACTGGCGATAGTGTGTATTTGGATTTTAAAAGAAAATGATTTAAAAACATCTAGCTACCAACTTTCAGTTTTCACTGGCAGAGAACGCCCTGACTTACTTCTTCCCTCTGTTCCACTACAAACATCCGTTGCGGCTTCACTGACATGGGGTATTAATTAATGCTCTGTTTAAACCTTGTGTGCATGCATGATTTGTAAACTACGCTGACAGCCCATTCAGATCTTTATATAATGTGTAATTTATTTTAGGGTGTGGTTGTTTTTGTGTTTAAAAAAGATCTCATGGAGAAATAATGAAGGTCAGAGGCTAACATCGTGTGAACGAGGACACCTCTTTTGCACACATAATCCTTCATTTTACTTTTTATCTTAAAATAAAGGTCACGAGGGAGTGCATTCGGAATTTTATTAAGCGATTTCACAAAGAAAGACGACTCACAAAGGGTGCCTGTTGGCATGTACCACAGACTAATCCAGCGGCACCGAGACCAGTTCAGAATTCCCCTCTAAATTACTTGGTAAGGATTAGAAATCACATGTTTTCACAAGTCCTAGATAAAAGTGCGAGGGGAGCTGTGGATGGTATAAAGCGTTCTCACTAGCATATTTTTAGGATATGTCACTTGTTTCATTCTTAATTTACCTGCAATTTACCGTACTTATAATTCACCTGTGTTAAGGTTTAATGGAGATAAAATTTGTATTCTCATGAATTTACACACCTTTTATAGTACTGTATGTACTAACAGTGTGGAATTGTTTGCTCACAAAAACCACATTGTATGTATCATATTGTGATCATATTACCTGTTTAGCACAAGAAACAGTCACCATAAAACATTAAAATACACTGAATAATATACACCATGTACAATTTTCTAAAATCCACATAACACCCACATAAGGCAGATCGATCAGGAATAGTTGTTTAATGAAATGTAAATATATTGCATAAATGTGCTATGCAGAAAGCTTTTTTACCCCAGTGTTTGTCCTCTGCCCTGATTACGGGTTCGTGCAATAATTAACATTGTGAAAAGTGCTGTAAAAGATGTACCTCTGTTACACTCATATGGAATTGTCGTTAAAAAGCAATTGTTCTCTCACACTGTCCACCCACTCACCGCTTATCACCCTTCTTCAGGCTGTGCTGAAAACATTAGCGCTGGCTATGATCCATGTAGGGTTTTAGGTGTAACACATGCAAGGCGAACACCAAGGCCAACTTTCAGCAGAACTGACAATTTGAGCCGGATGTTTTTCCATTAAAATATTATTTTGAGCAGTTGTACAGGATCAGATTTATAACATTATTTTTATTTTTTTCTACACCTGTCTAATCAAAAGATCTGATTAATGCTAGATGCAAACTTAAATCAAATGCGTCCAGATCAAGGGTTCTAAAACTTTTTAACCCAAAGACACAAATGAAAATCTAAGGAACCATTCTGGGAACCACCAGGTTAAACTTTTCTATTTTCTGTTCTATTTACAGATTTCTTTGTTGGCCACTGTAGTGAGTGATACTCTTTTACTGTATCACAAAATTATTTTTAAATGTTTCCTCTGTGTATTTTATAAAGATAACTGCAGTCACTGGAGAGCATAAAAAATAATATCACTTAGCTTTAGGGCTTAATTAACTTTCAATATAATCCTCATTTTGCAATGCAGGGCCTCATCATAAAAACCTAAAATATTTACTGTAGCTGGCATCATTCCCTGCATAATTTTTATTACATTTTTTTAAATGCTTTGTGACTAGAATGCAGTTCTGTTATTCTAGAGTCCTGAGATTTGTGAAACATTCTTTGAACACTGCATGACTCTTAATGTTTAATATTCTTTATATTCACCAATATATATATATAGGCTCATAACAGGTTACAGGATACATTCAATTAACACACAGCTATGATATACGCGTAACAAACATCCGTTGTCATTGACTACAGTCTTCTCTGTAACAAAACCCTTTGCTCCACTGTGTATGGATGTGAAGTGCTTATAAACACAGGGTAAACTAAAACAAAGCAAGGGTGATATGTAATCAAGGAAATGGGGAGGGGGGTGCTGGGATAACCATTAGGCACATAATTACAGATAAAAAGTCACAAGGATGTGATCTCATCCATAAAAATTCAATGCTGTTCTACTATGCAAACAAAAGTTAACACAGTAGCCAGCACAGTGCAAACATCCAGCACATAATTGCAACCCACTTTTGGAAGAGATGAGTTTCTAGAAGTGCAAATCAACTCGCGCTCCTGAACTCCTCACAGTACCAATACACAGATCAGTGAATTTGCAAGATTTGAATCCTGACTGAATTAAACACAACTAAAATGTACCACCAGATAACCCATTTACAGTGCCCCATGTTCATATATATTCCACCAAAAGCAATCTCAGCTACATAATGTGATTTGCATTGTGACAGGTGCATTTTTTGGCAAAAATGTATTTTAGCTCTGTATCCAGAAAGGGTTACTACAACCATTAAAACAGAAGCATTTGAGCAACTCTGTCATCCACATTGAAAGCATCTGCAGATATAAGGAAAGTGCCTTGGTAAAGGCAGTGTACTGTATACACATGAACTGTAGACATTGCTCTAGCAGTATGCTTAACCTATAGTGTTTGCGAGGTTTGTGAAAAGGTAGTCCACATTTCCTGTTTTTCCCCCCTTCTCAAATATGAAGTGTACCATAATGCAACTTGTTACACAAAAAAAAGGAACCATTGCAAATTAAAGGGTTAATGTGACCAAATTTATAGTCAGATGGCATTAGATCATAATCTGAATGTCAGCACTGCCTGTACAAGGCAGGCAAGTAACCTCAATACAAATCAGCATAGCTACCATCAGAGCACCACTTGAGCACGTAGACAGATTAACACCAGACAAAGATGTTTGACATTTTATTTGGAGTGCCACAGCCAGAGTGCACCAAACTACCACAAAACACTCATTCTGGAATAAGAATTGGAGGAGCACGTCTTGACGTTGGACCGATTTAGGTGGGCCCGTGGTTTCACGCTTCCTTCACGTACGTTCTCACAGCCACGACTTCGCCCATTACGCATTTCTGTAAGGGGGAGGGAAAATTTAAAAAAAAAAAAATCCCAGTACACATTAACTACGTTAGCCAGAAGTGTAGTTTAGTTAACGGTCAAACTTGTAAACTGCCAGCATAACGCACATTTGTCCTAGCTGGATAAAGTCACATTTAAAGCCCCATATTAGAGTCTCCCCCTTTAAACAAGTTTCCTCTACCGAAAAGAGGTTTACCGCTATCAGCTTCCCGTCTTGGATTTCCCTCTCAAGTGTGGTCTGTTTCCCGTCCCACTTCTGCTTTTGGATAAGCTTGCCATTTTCCAGCGTAATAACGGTCTGGGCGAAGGGGGGGGCAGAAAGTCAGTCAAGGGTCAGGTGGCATTCACACCGGAGAAGCGCGTTTACGAGCAGGATTACCTTCGTTTTCCGGTCGTCAGCAGTGGTTTCATCAAATTCCTCGTTGAGTTTAAATTTAATCTCAGTCGTTTTGAACGTGCTCTGAGACTTCATAGAGATCATCCCTTTATCATCAACGCTGAACAACAAACTTGGCTTTGCCACGTTCCCCATTTGACGAGTAGCAAAACCCACACCTGCAGGCACAATAAGATGCCGTTAATTAGAGGGAAAAAAAAAAAAAAAGTCAGAAATCTAATTTTCACACATACAAAAACGGAGAGCACACATTTGCTTGCCAACCAACGTCTTACCTAAAGCCTTCATGTATTCGTCGAAATTATCAGAGGAAATCATTTTCCAAGTTCCTACAAACTTGTCAACCATTTTCACGGCTTTACTGCTAGACAACGTGATGCGATACACCAAGACACTCAAAACCGTCAATTTCCCAATCTGCGTTACTGGAGCAATTTAAAGGGTTCTCACTGTCACGTGTTTTGTGCAGCGGACCAATCAGTGAACTGGTAAGTGCTACCGCGGGAAATGGTACAATTGTATGCATGATATATTGATACAGTACTGTATGTATTTACATGCAATTTCTATTGATGTGACTAGGATATTCTTTGCACCGACATTCATCTTGGCATTAAAGATGAATGAGTTGTTTACTTTTGTAGCAAATCAGTCAAAGGTACTACAACAAATGGAGGTTTCAGTGAACTTTAATTACTTGACTTTATCAAAACGTGTGAGCGACAACGACAATAGTTATGGAATTCCGAAATGAAAACACGCGTTGTGTTGATATTTAGGAAGTCTACTCAGTTGTGTACATTTTCTAGGTATGCTTTTAATACTCTTACCCACCCATGATTTGACTTGTATATGTAGATGTGCTTCGACAATATTAAAAGCGCTGCTGTAAGTGGCATACAGATACAAATGTGTGAGCGCTGATGACACGGAGAGGAAACTGGTAAAAGCGCATGAAGAAAACAGGGGAAAATTCATTGCTGTGTCTTAACGTTAGAAAGGACAAGGGTCTAGGGAAAACATCTGCACATATATGATGTCATGTGTTCATTTTACTAACAGTAGTGTCAGGATGTCCTGCGGGGTCTGTCGTGGGCGTATAATACCAAAGGTCTGGGAAAGTTGCGTTCTTTGCAGACATGTTTTTATAGCTTTCTTATGGAGTTTGTTGAATGATTGTGCTTTCTTTCAGTAGAGTAGTTTGAGAGTGCAAATGGGCTTCCTTCTGTTCTGTGGTTGATATTTCACCCGGAAACTATCGGAGATGGTGTTTTAGGAATTACGTTAGTGAACGATAAGGAACGATTGCATTTTTACTACTAAACAGGCAATAACAAAGATTATGAAATTAACTCAAACTGAGAACGAGACAGCCGTACAAAGATCGTATCAGAATGGTGAAAGGGTCGAATAGAAGTTAGGAAAGTAAAATTTATGGATTTCATGGTGTAGTAATTATGTCGTTTTTTTCTTCGTTTTTGATTGTTCTACCTGCTGGATAAATGTACATTCACTTTCTTTTAAAATAGCACAGTTCCATATTTAACACATAATGTTGTAATCTTGTATTTTTTTAATTATTAACAACTAGATCAGCGTTTTACTTGTTGGTTTAAATCCTGTATTAGTTTCCTTATTATATTGCGGTGTACCACCTCAGGTTAAATACCGTTTTATGATTGCTGTAGTTTGTGTGCGCCAAGGGAAGCTGAGAGAGTAGCCACGAGGTGGCAGCAGAACGCTGTACAATATATACTGTAGTTCTTTGCGATTACCTCATTGGTTTGAAAAGGAAACAAAGAGCCTTGGACTAGAATGACTTGTGTTACTTTGCCCGTACATTAAAAGCTACTGTTTTGTCAAACGGTTTTAGGAACCTTATTTTTCTTAGCTTCCTTTCCTGCGAACACATTAACAGAGTGTTTAGAAACAGGAATAACAATGTATTTTTGTAATTATAGCGAGGAACGGCAGATATTATAGCAGGATTCCTTTGTGCTTCAACAGAAAGGTATTTATATAAAGTGAATCAGCCAGTATTTAAAAATGGTTTATTCAACAAATCTTCGATGGGGCAAACTGGCTGCGAAAAATATCATTTGCTGTGATTGTTAATGTTACACAAAAATAGGTGCCAACTGTGAAAGATAAAGAAGCAGCGCATGTGAATTCCGGGTGATGTTGCTAGCCGTACTAAAAAATTAAAAAGGGTCTTTTTTAAGATCATTTGACAGATACACCCGTTTTAGTCTGTTTAAAACAGCTCGCATGTGCAACGTCTAAGGATACATAAAAATATTAATGGTAGCGCACCACCTAGAGGTTGGATCTTATTAAATTTGTCATGGCTTTATTAACAATTGTCAACGGACGTGATTAGATCCACCAGAATTAGTCTCGTGATCGGATACTTGCAAGGTTTCGTTGCAAAAAGAAAAACGTTATGCTGTTATTTTTATTAGCTTTTTAAAGGCAAAGCATTCAACTTTTTTCCGCATTAGTTATTAATTTGGTAATCTGTTTAAAAATTACGTTCTAGAAAAGTATTCGGATGAGAAACGTTCTTATCTGTCAGTGTCATAGTCTAAGGATAGTTCAGTTATTTTATTTTCTATAATTTAATGTTTTACCAATTTTTATGCAAATTTTTGAGGATACAAGTATGTTTATGTTCTCTGGCATAAATGTAGGTCAAACTTGAATATAAACTAATGACAACTTTAGATCATCATAAAGAAATGATTTCTCACATTGAACTGTAGTAGAGATTTGGAATAATCTTCTGAGCAGCACTTCACTGTTTTTATTTATGTAATTCTGTAATTCAGGCAGCATGGTGGTTAGCACTGTTGCCGCGCACCTCCAGGCCTGGGGTTCAATTCTCACCTTGGGTCTGTGTGCGTGGAGTTTGCATGTTCTCCCTGTGCTTGGTGGGTTTTCTCCAGGTGCTTTGGTGTCCTCCCACAGTCCAAAGACATACAGGTTAGGTTGATTGGTGTGTCTAAAATTGCCCATAGTGTGTGTACCCTGTGGTGGGTTGGTCCCCTGCCCTGCACTCTGGGATGGGCTCCAGGCTTCCCTGTGACCTTCACCAGGAATAAGCAGTTAAGATAATGGATAGAATTCTGAAAAGCAGCTCAGGACAGCAAAATTCTCTAGAAATAACCTGCAGTCTTTTATACCTTATTCCAAAAGCATTTTATCCCATCAGACTGCTCCCAACAGGTCTGTGGAATTACTGTGTGGGTTTTCACTACCTGAGTAACATAACATTTTATACTAGTGTCTGCCTTCCCTTGAAAACAAATAAGGCTTGTTTGCAATGTCCCCCTTGCTCTTTAACTGGCACTTCTTCAGCTTATATTTATCAAACAATTTCAGTAATGTGCTCAAAGAAGCTATTTTCTTGGCTCAGTTGTGAATGTGCAAGTTTAACTTGCATACCAAAATTTTCAGTCTTCACAAAGTGCACACACAAAAGTGGTGATAAAAATGTAAGCCTTCCATAGTATAAAACTTCTGACTACATACATATATTAAGATGGTACTTTGAGGTGTCTTAAAATGTAATGTAACTGTCCTGCATGAGAGAAATTTGAGCACCAGTATTTGGCAACACGCATGAGTTATGTAATGCAAAACATTTCATTTCTTGCTATTGCATGTAAGTATAAATATATGAATAAAGCACAAACTCTGTCATGCAATATGGAAATTTATAGTGCATAAAAGTCGGGTGCTTATTAAACACATAAGAATGCATTAGTAACTTGATCCTCTCAGAGCAGAGCATTAGTCTTACTTTGTTGCTATGGTAATTTTATGATTGTGATAAAATTAAACACACTGCATAATATGATAAATAGAATAAATTAATGTCCATAAAGATATCTGTATATTGCATAAGTATACATTTTATTGATATGAACATGCCAGGAAAAACCAATTTACTGAGTAAATACATAATTTTAAGAATCTTAAGGAGATAAGATATGATTAGGCTTTAAATTAATGTACAACACAAATACCTAAAGCAACTGATTTCTTGATTTAAATAAATCTATTTCCATCCTCAATAGGGTAATAAGAAACAATAAAGGTGTTTTAAAGTAAATTGTCAATATAAATTACATTTACCATATACCATGTTCTCATCAAAAGTATGCTCACTCTCTGTATGATTTACTATTTTACATAATTTTAGCCAATTTAATAAGCAATGAGTTAATAGAAAGTGAACCATCACGTTAATTTAATTTAAAAAATGCATCAATTCCAAGAATATGCAATGCCTTAAAATGATTTGAATACAGAAACAAGTAAGCAAACAGCATTGATTACACTGGGAACTTTTAAAAACTGCCATTACTGTGCACTGAAATACATTTGCATGTGTAAGAAAAGGATAAATCAGGTAAATCCGGCATATAAATAGGGATGCTTCTATTGACATCTTACCAACATGGAGAGAAGTATTGAGGTGTCCGTCCTGCCCATGTTACAGTTCCCAAGGGGGTTGAGGGTGTTGATGTGAGATTATCTTTATCGGATTAATGGGAGGTTGAGAAACAACACATTGTTGAGATATTACCTTGTTCTAAGAAGCATGGGTCTGGATTTAGTCTGGAAATTAGTTTAATTAACTGCTGACTTTAACCATGTTTTTGAACCATGTGTTTTGTTGTTTATATATTACATATATTATCCATAATTATTTACATGTTGAATAGTAAATAAAATTTTTAATTAGTATTTATGTTTTGACACAAACTGCAGCAGACACTGTGAACAACGTCTATAATTTGGTGATGATTAAATTAAAAATATAACAAATAATAATAGGTGTTCTCCCTTTTCAGAGTCACTTATTTCTTTATCTGCACCTCCAGCCACCGAATTGTTAGCTACCACTTTATAAATGGGGTTGGGTTACATTTCAGTAAGATAAAATGCTCCCATTACTTTCTCCCGTTAACAACTGATTTAGAATCAGCTTATTCCTCAGATCACCTGTTAGAGTTACCATTGCTAGCAAAATAATCATACCGATTTGGGATCGGTTTCACAGTGGGCACAATGGCCTTACATCGAGTGAAGTAGTGGAGGCGTGTGCCTGTCCGTCCAATAGGAATACTGAAGAACCGGGTAGCCGCACATGTTTACGGGCGGCATTCCGCCGGTTGAGGCACTTGCTGGAGGACTCCCCTGTGGAGTGGAATTGTTCATAGGACTGGAGTTGTCCTACAGACCGCTAGTGATTTTGCATATCCAGTTCGTTTCATTTATTTTAAATACGTATGAATGCGGAGTTTTCGAGCTCTTCCTTGAGGGCAGCAATATTTACAGAGGTAAACAGTAAACGTGAAAGCTGGCCGTCACTGCTGAAATGGCTTTATCAGTCCGTGATAAATATACTCCGTGCCATGTTTTCACGTCTTTGCGAGCCCAAGGGAACGGATAGAAAAACAAACAGGTCGAAAGAAGAACGGTAGGTAGCCGGTCAGGGACGGGATGTATCGGCAATCAGGACGAACATGCATTTTGGAAACGTGCTTTGTTGTTTTTACGCGTTCTGTGATCGCTCCCCGAACAAGTTCACTTTCAAGCTTGTAACAATATGCAATGTGTAGGTAGTCAGATTCGTTAGCGAGCTAGCCTGATCATATAACATCCATTGCATCCGATTCTTCGTCGTAGTTTTTATTGCAAAAAAAAAAAAAATCTACGCTGATGCTTTCGGTCGTAAACGTCGGTTTATGAACTGAACTGAACGCAGCGTTTGACAGAAGCACTATGCATTCACGGCGTCTAGTGAAGCGTTCGCTCCTAGGGAGCCGGGTCTGTGCCGGCGACGGATCGCTGCTCCCGGGGGTGGTACACACTGTCAAGCAGGAAAACAGGGATGCGCCCACTGGACCTAGACAAAACGTTTGCGCGCCGTTGAAGCAAGACGTCAGCGTTGGAGAGTGCTCCGATGAGAATACTGCCGTGTGCCACGACGAGATGACTGCGGCGGGACCCCTGAAATCTGCCCTGAAGGTGTGTGTGCGCGCGCGCGCGCGCCTGCTCTGGCTTTATGTTTGTATTTGCAGCAGTGAGTCATCCCGCGCGCTACACTCCGGGCGACTACATCGCGCACATGCTACGTGCGCCTGTCGCCGCTTGCTGCTGCGTTTTCAGCCACGTCCTGCTCTTTTGTCCAACTCACCACCGTGCATGGTAGCAAGTCAAGCATCTTCTTCAATGACAACAAAAGCCTATATACGTGCGAATGTAATTGCTTCGGCAAAACCAGTTCATGTTATCTTTGAGGTGCGTGAAACTAGGGGCGCAGTCTGTGGATTGAACTCGGATGCATGGCATTTTGCCTTCCCCTTGCAGTCATTGATGATTGTGCAGCCCGGATCTTCTGCGGCTCCCTCCTCGTGTCTTGTCGAATGCATCGCATTTTCACTTAACCGCGATGACTGGCTTTGGGCACGGGAATGCGTTTATATTTGTGCATCACTACTCAATTCGAGCAATCATTTTCACGTTTCGCTACCGGTAATTCTCGGAAATTCTGGTTTTCACCTCGGGTTTTCGTGGTTTTATTTAAATATTTAAACCAATATGTCGTTGTTTAAACCGATGATGTAATTTCCTCACTAAAAATAAAGGATCATGACAGCATTCCTCAGCTGAGGTTATTGTGTGATGTTTATCACCAAAACAGAGATGCAGACTAGATTAGAGACAAATACTATATGCACGTTTATTTTAATTTTGTGTTTTACTTAGAGTCGTTTATCCAAACGTGTAGGAATGTATCTATATGTGTATGTATATTTTTGTATGCGTAAATTAGGGTATTATTATACATCTTTACATTTAGATTTTTATATTTGTGGTCAACTCATAGAAATGTGTGCAATGTGTAACTATAATTAAATGGAAAACGAACGTGCTAATTGATAAGAAAATGATTCATGATCTGAAGATCATACTCATAACATTATTATAAAACAGAAAAATAGTAATAGTGATTTCTGTGCACAACTGAGCTTATCCATTTTTAACAAATTTAAGTGGTGATTGTACTTCATTTACGCACTGTCAGAAGTACAGGAAAGATAAGAGGTACATTACAGTTTTTGTTTTTTTAGCCATAAAGGAAGGTAGCAGGTTTGTCTTTATACGTCTCAAACGGGCTTGACCTGTTGACTGAAGTGATGTCGTCTTTTTTGTACGCGCTCCTGTGTCAGGTACTGTAAGTGTTCCCAAAGCCGCAGACCTCATTGGGCTGCTCGTTCTCACATGCAGCGGAACAGAACGCAGAATGAATGATGCTTCATTCGGCTCCTCCGCCGCTTGCCTGTCTACCTCCTTCTCTCTTTGTACCAGCAGCTTCAGAGACACAGCTAGGTATTAGGAGCTATTTGCGAACACCAGCCTGGACAAGGTGTCGTGTGTAATGTGCCTTGTGTTTACATATTCATCGTTTCAAAGGGAGGTCACAGATCTTAAATTCTGCTGTTTATTTGCCAGGTCTGTCCCCCATCGAGCCACACGCCCAACTTATGGCCAAGCATTGTGTTTTTGTTTGTTTGTTTGTTTGTTTGTTTGTTTGTTTGTTTTAAGCGTATTGTTGTCATTACCTGTTGTTTTTTTGTTTTTTTTTTTGTTAATGTCACACCAGTGTGTGACACGATTGTTCTGCAGTGTATGCTCCACATGCCCATGCACTCAGATGAAGGAATCCTTTTGTTTGACTGAACCGCTGGGTTGACTTCCAGCCTCCCACCTGCAGCTGTGAAGCTTTAGATTGATCACTGTCGTGGTACACTTCTTTTGTTGTTCAAGGAATATGCCAGCCTGTAACTGTTCTCACCAGCTTCAGAAGTTTGTGTGTGTGTGTGTGTGTGTGTGTGTGTGTGTGTATGTGTATGTGTTTTCCTCTTGATTATTAAAGGTGTGGCGGTAGACAATGGCTGACAAGAAATTTGTTTTGTGAATAAATGCTGCACATGTTGCAAAAGAGCATTCCGTTCTGCCGTTGAAACGGTGCCTAAGTATTTATGTGTTATGGATTTAAATGAGGCAGCAAGTGGTCATGTGCATCGAGGTGTCTTGGAGAGATGCGTTGGGCTCTGCAGGTGTGTGTAAATGCCGCAGTACGCTGACAACTGAGGTAAAAATCATGCGTGTACACAATTATTGCCATTCAAAGAAGTATCGCAGAAGTATCATATAGTTCCATACCATTAATGACAGCTCAGTGATTTTTACTGTGAATTTTTGTGCTATTATATTTGTTTTTATGATAAAGCACATTGTCATTTGTACTGTAATTCATTGTAAGTTGTTTTGGACAAAGGCATCTGCTAAATGAATAAAATGTAAATGTAATAATACTGACTTCAGTTATCCACATGTTAAGTTTGCGAAGAACCTTTCGGACAGTTCTGCCAAATGTTGTATGTTAGCCTATGGACAAAATGCCATTGGGTGTGTTTTATATTTCAACTCGCATGCATTAATAGAAAATTAGATATTATGCTAACCTGCTGCTGGGTCCAAAGTGATGCTATGAAGCTTTTGAAGTCCATAAGTCTACCTACCTGTTTGGTAGCAGTAAGTGCTGGGATCCTGCACTTTTTTTTCAATATGTTGACTGGAGACAGGTTAAAGATTACAGTATCTGAAATGCAGTATTGTTTGTGCGATGAGGAGAATGTTATTCTGATAAGCTGTCAGTCAGAAAATTGCGAGAGAGGCAGAGACCTCATTATGTTGCCCTGATGCGTCGTACCATTCTAGCAGTATACAATTTTGGTGGTACATGCATGACATGAACTCATGGTTTGTCCTTTATTATATGCTGGTGGAACACTAAGAATTCCAGCACCCAGTTGTGGTGCCCTTTACAAAGGCATTTACATAACTACAATAAAGGTGAAGTTTATTGTTTGTGATTTCAGTTATTTTTATTAGGATAGCAACGATTTGTGTTTGTTTTTTTTTTCTCCTTAGCAGCAGAGCTCATGTAACGGGCACGAAGAGCCATCGATAGGCACGTCGGCAAAGCCACGTGGCATGGAGCCTAAAACAGTTGTGGCTGAGGACACCCGTGACCTTCCTGGGCCCAGAGACAAAGCGGTGGGCCGAACCTCAGACCCTGAAAAGGAGCAGCCACGCTCCGTGTCCCTCCTGGAGCAGAAACGCAAGGTGGTGTCCTCCAGCATCGACGTTCCCTATGCGAGGTACGAGACGCCCGTCCTCTGTATGACTGTCCATTTAACAAGTCCGACATAGCCGAATTCCATCGTGTACACTGTTGCCCTCGTTTTACATCGGTATATAACTTGATATTTAAATTAACATCTTAATTAAACAGCAGTTGTTTATTTTTATGGAGATCCCATTTAAACGTTTTTTAACTGGTGATACATTTTAAACAAGCAGTAAACTGGTATTGTTTGCATGAGAAGTGATTCATCGAGGCTGCTTTTTGAATTAAGTGTTTTGTAATATTTATTGTTTTTGTAATATTTTTTTCTGTCAAATGTCCGTGCATGATAAATCACTTTCCAGTTGAGGTATTTTGCTCCCAGTAAAAATAAAAATAAAAAAAAAAGTTTGTGTCACATTTCCATTGCCTGATTAGAAATTAAATCCATGCAGGAAATGTGTTTTTTGGAGTTACGATCAGTAAAACAAGTTAATGTTGAGACCTGTATCCTACAGTTTCAAACAGTGGCCCCAAGTGACATGAATTTACATGCAAAATGTGTACTGTACTGCTGGAAGAGTATAAATATGTAAAATGCAAGTTTGATGTCCTCATTTAAAATGTAAACATAAATGATCATATATTTTGGCATTTGAGATATTATTAATGAAAAAATACATTATTTATTGACTGAAGAAACTATACATTAAAATAGTATGTAAGTACAACATATAAATTTGATGAATTATAAATACACAGATCAGCAGATGCATGACTAGGTACTGATACAGTGATGGTATGCTGCTGAAGTTTGTGGCAACCTTAAACCCTGTAGATTTCTATAGCGGGAAAAGTGCAAGTTTCTCTGCACGCAGATGAAGGCTGAAGCCAGTTGTGTTATACCATGGCTGACCGTGAAAATGCATAACGTTTCCAGGAACAGGTACAATGTGGAGCAATATCTATTTTGTTCATCCTTTGCCTTCTCTTTACAGCTCAATAAACCTATAGATAAGATCTTTGGTTTGTGGTCATGAGAACAAATCATGTTGTGAGCATAGATGTAGCTGTAGGAAGGCCAGTCGGATAATTTTGACAAAACTGCCCCAGATTTGAAAAAAAAAGGGACTTTTATAGTTTCCAAGGTCCTTGAGATTTTCTTCTAACTTGAAGGAATGGGTTTTATATTAACACTGTAATGTAGCTCATTGGCCATTTATGAATCCATTCCAACAGTGATGTCTTCCCATGAAATCCCAACAGGAGGCTAGATCCTCGCACTTGGGTTTTTGGTTTAGTAGATGTCCTTGGCTAGTAAATTTAGCAATCTGTGGCTGTGCAGATTCACATTCAGGGACCTCACATTATACTTCCTTACTGCACAGGCACATGTCTTTTTATGCTTCCCACTTTGTTCCTGGTACAGAGAATTATTTATACATGTTTAATTCAATATCAGTCAGAGGTACAGTGGAATTCTTTAGATCATTTAATATTGGATGTGAATCACAATCTGCTGGAGATATAGAAAATAGGTTTCAGGTACAATTGTGCATTTTAATATTCTGATGTTTTATTGATAAAATGTATTTTTGCACTCAAATGGCTCCTTAAAGCCAATTGACTTATTATTATTGTAAAGCTGTATAACTGTGTTGTTGTATGGGGATTTCTTGGAGCACAGAATACAACCAGTGCTGGCAGAAACTGAAAGACTTAGTTGGATACCCAGAACATGACTAATTGCTTTCATGAGACTGACTGCAAACTCTGAAGGTCAATGAGTGAGAAGGAACCGTCATAAACCTTGCTTGTTGGCGAGTTATTCAACACAGTCATCAGGTTGCATAACTAAAACCTTTTTGTGGTTATTCTGCATGTTTTATTGACCTGTCTGGCACTAGCATATTGCAGTCTATTTGCAGCAGAAAAGTTTAGGTATTAAAAAGTTTGTATATCAGAATATATATAAAAAGTAGTTTTGAAATTCTGATATATCTTCTTTCACATTGTGGTATCTTTACCCATTTCATGGTGTTTTATCGTGCTAAAAGATGGCAAAGTTAAATGGCAGATTTGTATATACTGCTTGTTATTACTGACCATAGGGTAAGTTGCAAGACGTGTGTTATTATTTTTAATTAAGAAACGCAAAAACTGGACAAGGACATGATGTTCACGATGTAAAAGATGAGTTCGTACATTACAAATACTGTTCCCGTTATGTTTTTGTATCGGTTACGGAAAAGCCGACCATAGCAACATAAAAAAAAAAAAAAACGCAACGTTAATGGCTTTCGGTGTAACGCAGACCCAATCAATATGTGCACGCCTCTCCGTTACACGCCGATCAGCTTTGGCGCGAGACTTTCCGTGCCATCACGAGGCTCCCTTGTATCTACGCATCTTATGTTAAACTAGACCGTTGTCTTCATCAGCTCAAACGACGCGGTAACTTCGAAAGTTGCAAATCGTTTTGCCAATGCTAACAATGTGCTGTGGTCTAGGGCTCCGGGCAGCTAATTTGAAAACATGTGATTAGCATCTGAAAAGCATTCGCCTCTGCAGGGCTCGGAGGTCTGCTGGGTTGGATGCCTTCCAGTAAACCCACAATATGTTTTATTGGAGCACGCTGGTCTCGCAGCCGTATACTTCTTATCAGATCGAACGTGGTGCTGGGCCGACTTCCTCGAACGCATATCGAAACAAACATTGTAATGTTTCTCCTGGCCTGGGTAGTTTCTAAGAAGAGCACAACAGAATTTATGTACATTTGTACAGTGTCAAAAGAGAGCTTTCCGCAAGAGCATATTAGCTTCCACTCTGCTGTTTGTAGTGCGTCATTGTCTTGGAGCAATGGTATATAGCAAGCACCTGACCCTACAGTATATGCCTAATTTCCTGCAGGCAACATTGGACTGTGTTGCGATGCATGAAATCAGTCATATAGCCTGCTTATTTCTGGACTTGTACCGGCTTTTTCCCCCATTGCTGATCCTCAGTGCCGTAACTTTTAAAGGTGGGTGTGTTCTTGAACCCATCTCTAAAATAAAATCTGTGCGGCTTTTGTTCCAGTTTTACCTAACTCCCTGTCAGAAACAGTGATGTAACCGCACGAGTCCATGTGGGTGGTACGGCCCCGGTGTTGGAAAGGGAGAGGATCCCAGGGCTTCTCTGTACAAAGCTGCCGCCTCACAGCTGCGCAACACAAGAAAAACATTTCGTCAACTCCTTTTCTGTTTAATGAATAATAAATCTGATGCCTTTGTATACGTCTAACAAATATACATGCAAGCATTCATAAATAATGAATCGGATTAATGGAGAATGTAGTCTATCGGAATTAGAGGCATGCTAAACATATTCAGGACATTTGTAGATATGATTCCGTATGGCCTTCAAATGACAGGCAGTTTAGCAGGTCCAGACTAGTTCTAGGACACAACATTTTCTTCAGTGTTTTCACCACCTCGCCATCCCCCACTGTGTCTGTAAATGGCACATTAAAATCATATGTGTTAAGCCAACAGGGAATCCTTATGGCTAGAAGTGTCTGTCACAGGGCTATCTGATCTCACAGTCATGCAGCAGGTTTTCATACATGTACAAAGTATATCATCGCCTAGGATTAAAATCTTTTTTTTTTTTTTTTTTTCCTTCCAAGACAAGAAAATTGTCAGAACCGCCGTCATGGTCCATTGATGATTAAATTGGAAGAGCCGAGCTATTGGCCTACTTTAGGGATAGGGGGCTCCCCTACAATTTTAGATTTGAATCTTTGTGGAACATTGTGAATAGCAGCTGTGTGAAATGTGACTGGTGACCCGTCTGTCAGTGTGGCTTAGTGTTGTGTTGATCCAATAAATGCATGTTCACAGCCTTGCACAACCACCAGCATACCTGAGTATACAGTATTGGCTTTGGCATTAGCAAGGCTGGCTATTTTGCCTTTTGATATTCTCTTTCTGACATGTTGTAAATGCAGCAGCAGGTAGACCAGTGTGGGTCTGCTTGCTTAGGGACAGACCTGGCGACTGGGCTGGGATTCGAGCCAGGAGACCTCCGCATCCCAGCCTGACGCCCTACCCAATATATAACTTTTTGCAGTAGAGCCCTTAAGAATAATTTATCTCTCTTGTTTTGCAGCCTTTCTTTATATGAACACTGTGGAACAAAAAAAGTAACACCATTCTTTTATTATTCTAGTACAACCTTTTTTTTTTTTTTTACAGTTGTTTTGCAGTTATTTTCACACATGCCAAAGTGGTTCTCAGTAAAAGTAAAAATGTTAAGTAAATGCAGAATCAATTTTAACATCCACAGGGGGCAATAACTGTGGGCAAATACAGTATGTGGCATTGCTTACAGTGATGGTGCCGCTTGTTCGCTGGTCTCACACCCCAGTCACACTCACAGACTTGATATTTAGCTTTCAAAGATCTTCGTAAAACCATGCATGTGTATTCCAACTACTTCTGATTCTGTAAATCTTTTCACAACCTGATCTGACAGTGAAACATTGGGAAGGATTTGGGTTACTTCTGTTACAGCCCTTGACAATTCTTGACATATTAAAGCAAGTCAAATCAACATGTGGGTGGTGCTGCAAATATTTTATGGGGAATTATGTAAATATTATTTACAGAGTTAAATAGCTGGCCCCACAAATGCCCTCTGAGTCGGTAAAGCTGCAAAGGTTTCTATGCTGAACCAAGGTGTCAAAGCTGCTGAAATGGATCTCAGTGGTGTTTCTACACTTTGTGCAATAATGGTAGCTGAGGAAATTTGTCTATCCTTTCATATTAGTCTTCTCTCATGTGCTCTTCAAAAGGAGAATGTTGTCTCCCCAGGTGTGCTGGCACTCGTGAAAATGGGACAAAAATTAAAATAGAATTATTTAAAAGAAAACGCACACAAACTTGTGTGTCTATTGTATGGCGATCTTGAAGGAATTATTTTACGATTCTAGAAAAAAATGCAAAAGCCCTTAGATGTTTGAATATAAAATGTTTAAATACAGCCACAGATTTTTAAATAAGTCCCTTGTCTTGCAAACACAAATATTAAATATTTTTCCTTAAGATCACAAATGGTAGTTGTTAAATATATTTAGTTTTTACAATATCAAAAAACATTAGAAATTTATCAGTTTTGAGTGAAGATTTTAAAACCATTTTCTTTAATCTGAGAAAGATTTCCTAGGGAAAGACACTCCGTTCAATGTCGTCAGTGTTGCTGAATATCCCGATCTACGTCAAAAAAGATGACCTCAGGAGCCCAGAACCTCCCTGTGTGCACACCCGCCCCCCATCCTTCTGCTCTCCTTCACTTCCTGTGACAGCTGTGTGCCCGTCACTATCGCGTCAGCAAAGGACAAAGAGCATGGAGACCCGGCACACATATGCATACGTACACAGATGTGCTCACACACGCATGTGCGCTCAAAATAGCAGCAGGTACAACCAGCTTGAACGCCACAAGCATTTTGAGAAAAGTATCAGTTTAAGAGGCAGTGTCTCCATATCACAGCTGCTCCTGCCCACACCCGTCTTGTGTCCTCCTCCTCATCCTCACCATGCCTGTTTATTCATATCCCACATTCTCTCTCTCTCTCTCTCTCTCCCCATCTGACTCTCCTCCTCCTCTCCACTGCTCTCTCTCTCTCTCTCTCTCTCTCTCTCTCTCTCTCTTTCTTAGTTTGACTCTCTTCCTACCAAAAAAACAACCAACAACAACACAAATTTTAAAAAGGGGATATTTTTTTATATAAAAAAAATAACAAAAA
>JABJVR010000106.1:9956637-9990888 GCA_025773905.1 Chitala chitala | reverse complement strand
AGAAAACCCACCAAGCACAGGGAGAACATGCAAACTCCACGCACACAGACCCAAGGTGGGAATTAAACCCCAGGCCTCGAGGCGCGTGGTGACAGTGCTAACCACCATGCCACCGTGCCGCCTTTATATATTTATATATATATAATTTAATATAATATAAATATAAAAATTTTTAAGTTTTTCTTTCAACCGTACTGTTGTTGGTGATTGACAAATTGTGTAAAATGTATTCTCCATTCATGGAATACATATATATACATTAGACTGTTGTTGCAATAACTTTCAGTTACAGAAACAAATAGACCAATCGGTTCAACCTTTATGTCTGGGTCAGAGATCCCATCTTCACGGTTTATGTAAGGAAGTGAATTTTCTTCCATTTTTTGCCCAGACTAAATAATTTCTGTAGCAATTAGTGGTATTGGTCCATGAGGTGGCGTGAGCGTAGCCAGCGGGACCGGAACTAGGCAGGCGGAGCATTCCGTCATGATCTATAAATAGATAATCATGTGCAACAGCACACCACGCAAGTGCAGAATAACGCTTGCTTTTGTCTGAGAACCAGACGATAGAAAAACCATCAGAGGTTTAAAAAAAGGCCCTTCTTGTGGATACTTAATCTCGCAGCCACATCTCCCTTGAGCCTCTGCTTCTTGCTGGGGGCTGGCTGGTGGAGGGTGAGGGAGAGCAGGCGCTGGGACCGAGGTGACTGACCGGCTGTCGAGCACCTGTGATGACTAGATACCACGTGTAAGCAATGCGCACTTCGAACGCAGCCCTGGGGGCCTAGTGTCATTGCCCCCCCCTCTTACCACCGCCACCCTGTATCCAGGCCAGGCGGCGTGCTCAATCGGCCTGCAACGTGAAGAGCGGCACGGGACTGACACGACCTTCAGAGAGAGCCCCTTGTCCCGACGGCAGGAGAAAACTGTAGCACACTCTCGGCAGACTGTAATTATTCACTTATTTTCTCAAATGTCGTCATTGACAGAGGCTAATTTATTTTGCCGTTCGCTTTCCAAATCAGAACCGTATGTGTAATTACACAGTCCACTACAAAGCAAATTTAATGGAAAGCAAAGGCCCCCCTTTCCGAGATTCGTGTGTATATTTTGTCGATGTTTTCAACACTTTTCATTGATGCATAAACAAAGGCACGCATAAAGAATAAAGACGTCAACGCCCAGAACATCATTTGCAGAAAATAACTATTCGAACCTCCTGTTATAAACAACCGTGAGTTTAGTTTTCAGGCTTAGAATAGATTTTATAAAATCATAGAGGGTAGAATGGAAAAAATTTCTCTGTTTCTTTTTAAGAAACCCTGAGAGGTTTCAGATCTTTTGTGTTTGGACAAGACCATCATGGACAATTAAACGTTCCACTTCCAGCAGGCCCCCCAGATGAAATTTAATTGTTGCTGGGCCTTTTTTAGTTGTTAATGCCAGGCACGGGGGCCTTGTTCTGAACTGTGGTTGTCCTCAGACTCGGGGCGGGCTTGCCGCAGGTCGCTCCTCTGGCGTCCGACCCACGGGTTGTTTATTCTGTGCGGCAGGAGCTGCAGGCCTGCACAGCTGTTCTGCTGCAGTAAACAGCCGGGGCCCGTTTGTTTCAGTCACGCTGCACTTTCTGTCCGTTGGGTTTCCATACGGCTCAGTGCTCGATGTTTTTATAATTTCTGCCTGAACACCAGCATGTTCCTCTGCCCGGCCTGTGTCTGCCATCCGGGTGTTCAACTTCATATCCTTAAAATCCTGAGAGCTCTATAGCAAGTTACAGGTAAACTGCAAGATACTTATAAGACATGCGGACTCATCTTTGAGGCAGACATGGAATACATGTGTAGAATTTGTTGTGAACATTTTCCTCCGTAGTCAGTAATGTTTTTGTGTTGCAGAAACGCTTAAAAAGGTTGTGGTAAAATAAACACTACTACTACATTATTGCCTTGTTACCCTACTTCACATTACTAATTGTGCTGTGAATAAATACTCTTTTGCTTAATATCTGCCAGGAGCCTAAGTATATTATTGTTGTAAAAAAAAAAAAAAAAAGTCAAATACCTAGTCGCCAATAGAAGCTGGGCATGCCCACAAGAGGGTAATGACCAAGAACCAGAAACGATAGGCTGAGATAATTAGCCAGATGAAAAAAGGCTGAAAATTTAGCAACAGGTTCAATGATATAGGTGTGGTGGGTAATTAAACGACAGTCTAACCCTGCAGGGCTGTTCTTGCTTTGTCTCCATGTAACCTTGAAAGTGGAATTAAGCACTTTGTAGACAGAACTCCTGGTGGTGTTTGGGGGTAGAGTGCGTGAATAATATCACTGCAGTCTAGAGCACAAGGTTAAGTAGGGGCCATTTAAAAATTCTTCTCTGCCTTAGAAGCAGACTGTCAGATATAACAAAAGACTGTTTCTCTGTCTTGGTCTGCCTATATGTTCTGTGTCCCGTATATAGAGAAGGTGTGTATACATGTATATATAGCTGTTGTGTCGGCCTAATGAGGACACTGATGATGTAATGTCTGTTTTCTGTGCTTTTCTCATGGTCAGAATGGGACACAGTGGAAGTAATTAACAGTATATAGTAACTATACAAACCCGTGATAATAGATGTCTATTGGTTCTTTGTAATTGAACACAGTCTGTGCCTTGAGCTGTACATGCAGGAAATGAACTGTCTGCCATATTGTAACCCATTACAAAGATTTTTTTTTTTTTTTTTTTTTTTTTTTACAAAACCGATTTGTCAAAGGTTCACCAAGATTGCATCCACTATCATTAAAGAAAGTGGACACTCAGACATCAAAATACATATTCTGTTCTTTAACAAATGCACACAAATGCACAAGTGGAGCACTGCTCAGCAATGGTAATAAAATTAATGAAACTGAACAAATGAATGTTTGACTAAAACAAGCACTTAAAGGAATTGTGTTGTTTTTTATTTTTTTGATTCGTTTGAAGTTCTGTGGTTACACAGGTTTCTCTCGGAGCCTGTGTTGTGCAGTCACGTGGGCCATTCCTGCGCAGTAAGAAACATGACGTCCTTTGTCATGCCAACACAGGAGGTGCGAGGAGGAGGTGGACATGGACAAGGTGACAGCGGCCATGGTGCTGACGAGCCTCTCCACCAGCCCCCTGGTTCGCAGTCCCCCAGTGAGAGTCACTGGTGAGCCACAGAAAGGTATCACATCTCACCCTCCGTTCAGCCTGTAACCTGCTGTGTCAGGCACGTGTGTGTTGAGCTGAAGAGACGATACGTTTTCCACGCTGTTCATTTTGTGCTTTTATGTGTTGATTTCATATCATTTATGCCTCTCATATTGCTAGCGTTGTACCACCAGCTTGTATCACATCCCCCATACACCTGTTAGATGGACAGTTAGGGAAAACCGTCTGCTTTTTTGCAGTACAGGTAGTCCCCGAGTTACAATGGAGAAGCGTTCCGATGACCCCATTGTAACTTGAAAATATTGTAAGTCGAGACAAAATAAATAGGCACTCTAAAAATAAAAATACGCGATCTAACACCGAGACAACGAAACTCTGTCGATGGCTGGCGAGAGTGAGGCGTCTCGCAAGGCGGGAGACGCGTACGTCCCAGCAGCGTCCCAACCTGTCGTACCGCGTATGCTGCTACGTTTGCCTGCCCCGCGAAACTTTAAATATTTTTACAATTTTGTCGCTATCGTCATCGAACGATCAAAAAATCGTAAGTCGAACCATCGTAACTGGGGGACCATCTGTACTTCTTTTAAGAATAAATATGTGTCCTTCTGTGTGTGTTGCGTTTGCACGTTTGTCTTGTACAGGCGTGTGTTTACTCTAGATGCCTGTGTGTTCTTACTGCCCAAAGACAGGCGCTGCAGGGGTATTGGCAACTCTAAGGGCGCTTTTCTGCTGCAACAGTACCACGACACAGAGGGAGATGAGGCAGCTTTATTGTCATGAAGTACACATACATGTTACACATAAATGCTAGACACACATGTTACAGTGAGATTGTCATTGCATACTTATACATGTTACAATGGAATTTGTTCTCTGCATTCAACCCATAATACATAAATGCACATATCAGTAATATGCAAGAATATCAATATCATAGTACATATATGAATAATACACATATCAATAATACGTGAAAATAATTACTATATAGTCTTAATTTAGCAAATACTTTTTAAATTTCTTTTCATGCCATTAAGATCTCACTGAATCTCTTGTTCAGGTTGTGATTGAAGTCAAGTTATCTTCATAAAACAATGAGTAAAATAGAAAAGAAAAAATAATATGGGGACAAATATTCTTAGCTATATTTTTTTTTGTTGTTGTTTTTTTATTGTATTTGTAGCTGCACTTTTTCAACATATCGGTTGTATTTTGTCTTTGAAAGGCAAGTTATTTACACAACCAGCTGGCAATAAACACTTTTGTAAATGCCATCCCAAGTACCAAATGAGAGTCTCACATGCTGTGGTGCTGGTGCTGTCACTGCACTCTAAACCAGTGGACAAAAGTAGCATCTACAAATATGTTATTTTAGTGCTAAAAGTTCCAGTACTTTATGCAGTGGGGAAACTCTCTAAGTTGCCTCTGGTGTGTGTGTGTGTGTGTGTGTGTGTGTGTGTGTGTGTGTGTGTGCACGCACACGAGTTGGATTGGCTCCCTTTCTAGGTATATTCCCTTCTCCAACTGCATTATATAAATCATTGGGAAAATTAATGGATCCAAAACAACTTCACTAATTTGTACATTTACATATTTATACTGCAGAAAATATTTTAAGCTGAGCTAAGTGGGCCAGCAGCTTAATTAAGGCATGTATTTAACGGACACTGCCTGCAGGCTGTACAGTGCCATTAGTGTTCTCAGTGCGGCGCCCTTTCTGCATCATATGTCCAGAGCTTTGCATTGCCCAGTATAGCAGCTTGCACCTCACTCTTTGACAGAGGGTTTGAATGGTTCCTGGAAAGATGGGGGCTTCACACCCTCCAGCCACAGCAGCAGCGGCTACTGGAGCTGGAGCGTCCCCAGCGATCAGTCCAACCCGTCCACACCCTCCCCACCCCTGTCGGCTGATAGCTTCAAGCCCTTCCGCATGCCGGCCGTCCCGGGCCAGTCCGATGACGGCCTTGATGAACCCGATGGGAGCAGCCTGCTGTTCGACGAGCCCATCCCCCGCAAGCGCAAGGTGAGCTGGACCCCGCCTACCCTCGGGCAAGGGCTGCCCTTCCATCATGGGCCCCTTTGGGTGTGGTGCACCTCAGAGGAGATGCTTTATGCAAATTGCAAGCAAATGGAGAGCTAGCATGTAACTGACAAGCGGGTCGTAAGCACTGAGGTGTCATGCCAGGCTTAGTTCGGAGACCACGCACAGCCTGCCTTTCTCTGTGTGTCGGAAAGATTCGCTCGCAGCCCTTTGTCACAATGCGTCTGCACTTACCACCTACCTTCTCACAGAGTCCTTTGTGCCGAAACTGCAACCTTTCTGACATTGACGGGCGCAAACGAAGCCGTTCTCGGGTTTCCTGACTGCTCAAACCTGTGGCTCTTCCCGGAGGAGGCGCATGGTCGTGAACCGGAGTCTCAGAGTTTAGAGGAGGAGGACTACGCTGATGAAGACAAAGGATCTGTAACCGCTGCTGGTCTCCTGCAGTCGGCGAGCCCGCCAGCCGCGCCTTAATGCGCCCTCCCCCTGGGGCTAGATGGCGTGCAACCGGGAGTCTGGGTACTGCCGGCGACAGCGATGACGTAATTCATCAGACGGGGGTAAACAACAGGGGGAGGGCTTCAGAGAAGGACAGGGGCTCAGAAGCCAGCCGTCTGCTTTTTTTTGATAGGATGCTTTTCTTTTCATGATCCCAAAATGAAGGGCTCTAAATGAGATGATGACACCAAATGCAAGGCTCAGGTATTGTGTGCCCGCAGCACACGCGTGTTCCAGCCTCACATGAAGGCGTGGGGCGCCTTTGTTGTCGCACTCCACATGGCATTCCGCCTTCCCTGACTGGAGCGCTCTCAGCTAACTGACACGCTGCTAATCTACCCGCACACCAGTGCCCGCATTCCTGATATATTGTTTCACCAACTCCCCACCCCCCCTTTTCCTATTTTATCTCTCAGATGAGAAAACATCGGCTTTAGCCTTTCATTGTCTCCCGCCATTACCCGACAGGCTGCGTTTGAGGCGCTGAGATGAGAGATCTCGGTGCGACTCGTTTCCGTGTCCTCCGCCGTCTCCCCTTAGTCGTCCGTCGCTTTTCCAGTGCTTTCAAAGATGAAGGAGCCCAACAGGCCTTTGCCTGAAGAATTTAACACCTTTGTTGACATGTTCAAATCTGCAGTTTTTTTTCCTTTTTTTTTTTTTTATTTTTAAATCAATAATGCTCCAGTGCAGAGGGAGCCAGTTTGCGGCTGTTGTCGTACTAATTGATTGGTGAGAGAGCCAGAAGCAGTGATGTCGGTAGCAGTGCAACACCAGCATATTTCAGTGATTGCAGGTGTGCAGTTGGTTGGTTTTCCAGACAAACTGTGTGGACACGGTCGGCCTCCTCACTGTGCTGAGGCCACAATGATGGAAACAGCTTTTATTTATGCATTTATCAAGAAAGTGTGTGCTTGATTTGGCTTTTCTCTTTGTTCTGATTTAAGATCAGATTGAATATGTTGCCGTTAAGCCTTTTGTGCTTTTAGCTCGAAGTGTTGTCATCTGGAGGACAAAAGATTTCTTGCTGCGAGAGGTAGCGTTCTCTGCCTGAGTAACTTAATTAGCTTTTATGGAAATTGAATTAGTAAGATGGGAATTGGTAAACCTAGAGCCCCACGACCTACATCATAAATGCAGGTGGCGGCGGACGTTCGGAAAAAGCCAATTTCATCATTCATTTGGCCTTTGACCCTGTTAAGCGCGCACAGTTCAAGTGTGCCGCGCTAATGGAAACGCTCTGTTTGGCGAAACTGCCGCACAGGCGAGGTGGCGGCTTTGAGCCGTGTTTCCTGTCTGTAGCCGGGCAGCGTCTGCGCGACTGTCGCACTTATAGCTGCCGTTTTGTGTTCGACAGAACTCCATGAAGGTGATGTTCAAGTGCCTGTGGAAGAACTGCGGGAAGGTTCTGGGTACGGCAGCGGGAATTCAGAAGCACATCAGGACCGTACACCTCGGGTGAGGAGTCCAGAGGCTGGCCATAGGCTTCAGCCTTTGCTAAGCAGCACGATCCCAATTCATCGCATGCTGGGACATTTAAGTATCGTCATTCTTTTTAGTAGTAACTGTTATCCTCATGTTTTACCTCGCTGGTTAATTTTTTACATGCTGAACAGTTGAGGTTAAACTGCTGGCTCTGGTGCAGTTTACGAGCCTCTTTCTCCAGAGGCACGTTTGGAGGTCTTCTCCTTACCCACAGCCACCCTGGTTGTCGCAGTGGCACATGAAGCTGCTTCAGCTTCAGCCTTCACATGCGAACCAGCACATGTTCATCCAAAGTAATCTCACATTTGTAAATTGAGCACCTTCCTGTTTTTTTTTTTTTTTCCTCTTCTTACAAGGATGGGTGTCACACCTCAATTGAAAGGCAAAACACTGATTGTAAGCTTTAATTGTTATGACACAATTGCCAATAGTGCCGCTTGTCATAGCTGTGTGAATACCTTTCCCAGGGGACCAAACAACACTGTTACCTTAAAGAACACAGTGGTAAGATTTGTAATTTAAAGGCTCCACTAAGGGCATCGTTGGTCTTGATTAGACGTGACAGCCCTCAGACATTCGTATTTTGTTACTGCCATGACGAAGGGACAGTTCAACAAAGGACAAACCAGTGGTACTGCAATAGATCTTCTGATGTCTGCATGAAGGACCTCACTTTTCTTCATGCTGTTTAGTCTTAATTTTGCCAGTTTGCCTCATTTTATATCCTTTTCATTTCAATCCGTACCTCAACCCATCCCACCTCCCTTCCCAGGCGTAACTGCGAGTCAGAGTGCAGTGATGGTGAGGAGGATTTCTATTACACGGAGATCAAGCTGAACACGGACACGGGGAACGATGGTCTGGGCGCCCTGTCCCCGCTGACGCGCCCCGTGCTCTCCCCGCCGCCGCCACACGACCCGGGCCGGCCGGACGGAGGCGGCACCAAGAGCGAGACCAAGCTGACCACCCCACTCAGTCGCTCCGCCCCGAGCGCGCTCTACCTCGTCCACACCGATCACGCCTACCAGGTACAGTTCACTGCCTGCCAGCTATAGGCACAGTTACCCCCCCTGCTCTGTTACTATTTATTTCCATGTGTCTTACTCATTTTCTCTGAAAATCCCCAAAATATTACCTGCTTGGATGTTTCTGAAGTTGTATTATACTTGTAGTGTTTACAGCTATAATGCTTAAGAAATGCATAACTCATTTATACACTAATGAAGTTTATTATTGTTATTATTATTATTATTATTATTAATAAAGAAGTAGGCATGATGGCCATGTAAGAAGGCATTAGTATCGTAGAAAGGAGGTCATGAGTTTAAACGGCATTCACGCCTACCATCCTGTCATGGGTTAGTTAGATCCATTTCAGTACTTCACTGTAGCTTGTTTGTAGCTGCAGTTATTTGTAGCAAAAAATTATATAAAGCAGATGTTTACTTCCTTATTCTGTGCTTATTTATTGTCAAAAAGTAAAGAATAACACAGACGTAACTGTGAGCACAGCCCGCCAGCTAGCCTGAGACATGATTGTGTGTACCAGTGATGCGCCTTCCGTTTTTCTTTTTCCTCTCGTTACTATTTTTTTGGCAGGACGGCATCGTCTGGAAACGGGGAAACTTGTGATCATGTCCCCGAGGGACTGATGAACGTTTGCATGAACCCTGTTAAGCAACCTGCCTCATCTGATATTCCACGCTTTATTACGGCAGGCTGCTTAGATCTCCTAATCCGAGATTTAATATCACAGAGCCACGCTCCGCGTGAAACCTTACGTGTCCCCGAAGCGGCATGCCACGAAGTGGTTTCAGCATAGTAGTGATTGAGTGGAAGAATATTCATGAAGGAAGCTTTGCAGGGACGCGATAATGTGAAGATGAAACCGCAGAAATGGGATGAATCCCTGACGCTGAACTCTGGATGAACCCCTGTGCTAGTTTTTTTTTTTTTTTTTTTCCCCTCGTTTCTGGAGTGGGGCTCTGTACGAGGCTGTCAGTGTGGCACGTGTAATCCTTTTCCTCCTCTCCTCCGCCCTCACCCCCCCCTCCCTGACAGGCGACCGCCCCCGTCACCATCCCCAGCTCCACCAGCTTCACCCCCAACAGCGGTGCCAGCTTCAGTGTTTCTTGGCAGTCGCCATCCGTCACATTCACCGGCATCCCTGTGAGTGACGCTGCCTTGCCCTGGAGTGTACATGACATACAGAGAAAGGGGTTACTGAGCACTGTGAACAGTGGGGTGGCTGGGGAAGGAATAAGGCACCACCTCTACAAATTTGCAAAGTCCAGTGGCCAGCCTCGCTTAGATTTGGACTGTCAATATGAACGTTCTAAGGTTCTGACCTACATTGGGGATGTCTCTTTCTGTGTGTGTGTGTGTGTGTGTGTGTGTGTGTGTGTGTGTGTGTGTGTGTGTCATTTGCTTGGTGGTCTTTTGGGTCTGTCTGCAGGCCTCGCCTCCCCACTGTCAGACCAAGGGCTCAACAGAGCAGCGGCCACCAGCTGCCACAGTTCTTGCTTCCCCCCCGAGGGCAGCTGGCCTGCTCAGGTATTCCACCACCACCACCAGTTGCTAGTTGACAATTTCCACCCATGTTGCTTTTTTGCATAATTCAAAAGTATAGCGTATGTCACCTTAACTTCAGTGCCCTGTTTTCTTTGCAACATTGGGAGGGTGAGGGGTATAGGGGGCATGACAGTGTGCTCGTTTATCCGTCTGCTCTGACCCACAGGAAGTCCCGAGGGGAGGGGAAGAAGTGCCGCAAGGTATACGGCATGGAGAACCGGGACATGTGGTGTACAGCCTGTCGCTGGAAGAAGGCCTGCCAAAGGTTTGTGGACTGAGAGTGCAGGGCTGGCACTATGCGGGCTGCCCACCACCCTTCACGCCCTGTGGTGGGAGGAGCACCCCGCTCGGAGTGCGACGCTCAGCCGAGAGAAGCACGGGCCTCTCCGAACTCGCTCACGATGCTGGGGCGGCTCCGAACTCGCTCACAACGCTGAGATGGCTCTGAACTCGCTCATGATGCTGGGGCGTCTCCTAACTCGCTCATGATGCTGGGGTGGCTCCGCTCTGGCTGTTTTTATTCACTCTGCCTCTGATCTCCATTGTCTTCAAATGATATCAGCATTGACTGATTTCAGCTGCATGGGGAGGAAAAAAAAAACCTTTTCGACTTCTTGGTGTCTTATTTTTTTTTCCCTCCAGAGAACACTTTTTTGACCTTAAGAGGAAAAAAAGAAAGGTGGGTAAAAAAAAAATAATAATAAACTAACTCCAGGAGGTATTTTTTACATTACTTCCTTGGCAGTTCTGGCAAAGAGAGCACAGTTTCAGGTGAGGCCAGTTTATGCAGGAGAAACAGAGCAGCGACAGGGCTTAGCGTTACCTAAGCTTCAGCACCAGTGAACAATAAACAATGGTGCAATGTCTGTATAAGGAGCAACTAGGAGGGCATGGAAATCAAGAGCTTCTGCAAACGTCAGTGGTCTGGTCGTCACAGAGGTTTCAAAGGAAAGAAGATGTTTTTACACGTCATTTTATATGTGCGTTTATTAACAAAGACCTTTTTTCAGGGACACGTTCAAACAGCATTAAACCAGCAGCTGTGCTGACACAAAGCAGGATTCTGTACTCACTGGTCTTTGTCACGTGAATATTTACTTGTTGTTACCAAAAGTGTTATTCCCCTCTTTCTCGTTACAATTGTGTGTTGATTTTCAACACACTCAGTTTGCTTAAAGCTAAAAATATATATGTGTGTTTTAAAAGGAACGCAAATTTTAACAAGAAATTGCAAAGCTGACTACGAAAAGGGCAAGATTTTGTATAGGAAATGTTATTTCTATTTCTAATATTTAATTCCCATCTTAAAAGTTGGTTAAAAAGTAAACTCACCAGCTAAACAAGTGCATGTTTTTAAAATGTGAAAGCGCCGTATCGCTGAATTGACAAACCTGCAGTAATTGTTTTGATGTTCGAAATACAACAGGAGGTGTGGAATAACATTAAAAATAGAAATGAAATTCCGTGACTAATTTACACCTGCTTTGTCTAACGGTGTTTTTATATTGTTTTTATTATACATCGGAGCTGTGATGTCTGAGATCGAAAACAACAGCATACTGTATGTATTATAACTGCCCAATGGGGCTCCTTTGTTAAAGTGATAACCGTGCTTGTCCAGTGTTTAGATAGTCCACGAACATGGTTCTTTACGCCAGTTATGCTAGTGTTCAAAGGTAAAGTGATGGGGTTCCAGGCCACGGCACGCTACTGGTAGAGAATGCACAAATACTGGAGAAACAGACTAACTGTTCGGTGATCAAAACGATTCCAGCGTTTTTCTTCCTGCCTCGCTTAACCTTAAATGAAAATGTTTCTCATTGTCGGTGTGGGTCGCATAGCAACCTGAGTGCTCCGCACCAATAACTGACAGCAAAGACCTTACATGAGTATGACGCTGAAGGGTGTGTTACGTTGAACTGACATAATGACCAATTAGACTGATTGGTAGGAAAGTACCAAGGCAGGTAGAGTGGGCACCATAGGATATTATGTAAGGATAAATTAATATCTCCTCATTGATGTGCTTCGTACATAAGGAGGAGCACACAGCTCTTCTAAAATGATAAAACATAAGTCAGTTGGCTGTATTAAACAACAAAGACAAGCTGTTCTTTTCCACTTAACTGTGCTCCACATTGCTTCTTTCCTCCATTGGAAGTCATTCATTGGTTGCTGTACTTTTTTTTTCCCTTCATATCTTTCACACTCATTCAATTTGATTTAGATCCAGGAACCAGATGTTTGTTTAGCAGTGGTCCAGCAGGCTGTGTGGTCTCCAAACTGCTGCTTTTGTACATACATATGTATATATATATATATATATATATTTTATTGTCTTTAGATGTGGACCATTTTAAAAACCAAAAACATGTTTCTGTCTAGCCTCATTGTTTGTCCTCAGTGTTAACCAATGCATTCATTTTTGTCAAGTTTGTCAAAGTGAAGTTTCTTATTTTTATTACTTTTTTTGCAATACATTCTTGCTAGCTGTGAAATAAACGATAAATGTTATGCAAATAATGACACTTGCTTAAATTCTTTGTTACAGTAAGGGGAAAATTAAGGGCCTTAGTTTTAACGAGGTTCCTGATGGTAAACTTTGGCTGTTCTTTCTTAACCCTGAAATTTGTATTATTATATTAGCATTTATACATGTTATTTTTACATCTACAATTGTGTAGATTCAATATTTAAAATTGCCAAATAGTTTTGATATTAAAACAAAAATCTTAAATTCTACAATTTAAGCAAATATATGTTTTAGCTCACGTCTACGGTATACACAAGAGCACATTATAGCCCAATTTTGAAACACTTGTACTTAAGACTACATGTTTTTCAGTTAGTTTTGAAATGAATACCTTTTAGTGTTTTCTGATATTCCATTAAGTTTTTATATTGCGATGCCAGTATTTGTGACAATTCCCTACCCAGTATATTAAGGCCGTTCGCGTGCTCACATCCTGTTGACTTTGTGTTAAAATGCAAAACTGTTGTGCTCGCAACAGATTTGGTGGATGGAAGTTACCCTTACGGTTTCGGTGTTATGATATCAGTTGTTTATAGAAGTAAATTAAGCAGCATTACACACTATTCATTACAACTTTAGCTATCATCTCAATCCAAGCGTTAACAAAATATGTGACCACCATCGGGAGATGTAACTCGAATTTGATTACATCTGCAAATGGAAAAAGGTTACTGGAAACCTGCTGCAGTATAGATACTGAAAATCGTACGCTTCGGTGCCGCTACCCAGGAAAATTATTAAGGAATTAATGTTAATTGGTAAGCATACTTATTTGTATGCAAAACCAGATTGTGGTATTTCTGGAACAATTTTAACATCCACTTGATTTGATGCAATGTCAGCACGAGTACTAGCTGCTATTCTATAAGAGAAACAAGAATACTGAGACTTATAAAATCATATCTTTATATTGTCTGACAAAAAGTCCCACAGAAGGGATTTTGTACCGTTTTGTAATTTCCGGATCTAAATCTGATAAGAAATTACTGCAGCTACACAGCGACTTGCCAAGAGAGTGTAATGTACATATGAGGTTTTATTTTATATACTTCAATCCGCTTCACTAAATTACGCAAAGTTACATCTGTTTCGATCCAAAATTGTATAAAGGTTTGAGATAAAATAATCTATAGAATTCGTAGTAATGTTTTCGTCAGATTAAACAGGCTACGGTAAAATAATATCGGTTCTGCTACAGCGTTGTAGTACTTATTTGTTCTATATATTTATTATCATAGAGACAAACTAAACTTGAAGGCTTTCTTGGTTTAAAAGAAATTATGTGTATCAACCAGGAGCTGCCATACCAACAAAACGAGGCAAACACAAAAAACTAAAGAATGAGAAGCAAAATACATGAAATAGTCTCAACTGGAGAAAAGTCCTGTGTAAACTGAACTTCCCTTTCGTGTTATGTCATTATTCAGGTTGGTCCATTTTGCACCGGTTTGGTAACTTCATCGCTGAACTATTCGCTCCTTGTTTCGTAGATGTAGGGACTCAACCACAGAGGTTCTCAGTTCCGGACCTGGGGGACTCCCGTGGGTGAAGGTTTTCGTCTCAGCCAGTTCACGTTTTTAATTGAATCTCAGTTAAACATCATTTACTTATTTTCTGTAATCTCTGTGTCAATCCAGTAATTTTCAACAAGCCTTCTTCATTTTAATAAGAATTTTAAAAGCAGGGTAAAGACCTACTGATGTTGCTTCTTAATTTTTAAATTATCGTGTATTTTTCATCTTTTAATCCATTTCTTGTTAATAGTCCTTTAAATCACTGCTGCTGATTAAGTTTTTTTCATTGGCACGTTTGTGTTTTCCATCAATTATTGCAATTCGAATACAATTAATGATTACTGGTTTGAATTAAACACTGTGCCTAATTATCCAGACATTTCCTGCTCTGATTCTGCAGGTAGTTACATTGTTATGTGCAATTTATTATTTTTGTTACAGACCTTAGAGAGTCTTACGTCTTCTTTGTAACTGATGTGCAGACAAATGTTAATCAGATTAGAAAGTAAGTAGAGAATAAACGATCTAATTAACATTTAATTAAGATAGTGGTCAAATTTAAATTAATGAAATGGTTGGAAAAAAAACTGCACCCATGCTGACCGGGACTGAGAACCCCAGCTCTACCACAAAGGGAGCAGGACAGTATGCTTGGTGTCCAACAGCAAAAATTACTTTGAAACATGGTACCACCGATGAAGTCACCAACGTGGGCTGCTGTAGGTTTTCCACAGAACGAGTAGTTTGATGATAATTAATTTTCTTCACTGTCATTCTATTGGAGCTTTAATTGAGGAGCTCTGATTTTTTTTAAAAAGCAACTCCCACCAGCTCTTCTGTGAGGGTTCGTAGTGTTTGTGTTTAGTGGGATTCAGGAATGTATGAGTACATTTAAGAAATTGTGCCTTGGTGTTACATGACACTGTGTTTTACCATCGGCCGGATTAGTATAATGTTTCTAGCGCTGGCTTCTGACTGCTTGTCTAGTTCTTAAAACATGTAAAGCATCGGGTGTGGGGCTTTTGTTTGTCTTTAAATCAGGCACTTTAATGCTGTTTTCTGTTGTCTCGCATTTTACATTAAGTACACTTGCCTGTCTGAAATTGGAAGTCTACTGAACAATCGTTGGCATAAATAAACCGTAGGGAAAATGTGTGAAAGATAATTTAAAAATAAAAATTATAGCATCATGAGATATAATTAATTTGACATACGACCGATACGCGCAATACATTTTACAATGAGGGTTGGACTATCCCCAGAGATCATAAAAGACGCGGTTAATCCAACATGCAGTAGCTGTCCTCCATACTTGCGAGCAAACAGCTTCCTAACTGTCAACGGAAGGGGCTTTCAATAGTAATTATTTGCAGAAAAGTGATTGAAGGTTTAAATACTGTAACTAAAAACTAACAATTCAAACAAATTATAATACATATGCAAGTGAACGGGAAACGTTCTTGCACGCTGAAGCATTATACAGCTTTGTTAATTATCTCTTATGTGAAATGAAAAAAATTACGTTTTTGGAACCAAGAACAGCAACGGATTTAGCTTCGCACCGTTTCTTTATCATATTCTGCAAAGATCTTTTATTTATTTACCATTAGATTTTTTTCAACAGCTACTGGAAGCTATTATGATTTGTTTAATGTTTTTTTTTTTCGTCTCTCTTAAATATGCAAAGGAATCTATAAATGTATATGTTATTTCGCAGAGCATGTATTGGGGAAATTAAGTATTTATTTTAATATTTAAACACAATTGTCACTCTGGGTGAAGTTATATTTTAAATTATGATGAATATATATATATATATATGTACCAAGTCCGTCTACATACGAAGTGCTCCAGTACCTGATAGCAGAACTAGATAGGTTGTGGACTTATGAGAACAATGAAGTTACATTACCAAGTTTATTGGAGGCTTTTTTGGTTGTTCGACGTAGTGGTTATCGGGTAAAAATTGTTCATCTTTTATTTATTTTCGAACTTTGGAATGGTTATATTTTTTTAATGTAACACTATTCTTATCGGGCATGCGTGAATGCACAGAGGGAAAGTGTGTCCACGCCGTTTTAACAGAAAGGTTGTGACTTGGCTACACGTGGTTTGTCCATGATCCAGCATGGTGTGTTTGTAAACATTCCCGCAACAACCAGATTTAACAGCGAACTGTGTAACGTAAAATATCTACTTTAGCAGGGTAAAACTGTACAGCGGCATAGATGTTGTATTTGGCGAAAGTTACGTCATTCATAAATACACTGCTGTTATAGCTTTGCAGACTCTTAATTATTCCAGTTAACTTGGTCATTGTGAGTAATTGCGTACATTTCACACGTGTGGGACAACAATGAAGAGCCTCTACTTGTTATTTTATACCGTCAGGTAGCCTCTGAAAGTTATACACACTCTACCTACGAAACTGGAAATTGGAACAATTTATTAATCTTCATTTTCCATCGCTTTGGACCGAAATGACGTTACGGGAGAATTGTATGTGTTGATGCGGAACATAAACTGTAGAAAGTGTCGCTCCGTGATACTTGAACGAGTAATAAGTGCCGTTTCACAGCTAAACTATGGGGAGGTTTTTTTCTTTCTTTTTTGGACTTTGTACATTTTTATAGCTAATGTTTAAACTACTAATTAGCGTAATAACCATACACCTTTTTGTGTTTATAGTCAGTCGTGTCTTTGGATGCAAATACTTCCCGGCTACGTTTTAGTACCTTTCAGTGACAAAGCCTCGTCTTTGCCATGTTTTGCTGTTGTTTCAAATGCGAAATTCTGGTGTCTCTGAAACAGGATTTGCCAGAATCGCGTTAAACTTTAAAAACTACGACTATATAGTACGTGTATAGATACGTTTTGTCATTAAATATTGTAATATATTTACACACGAACGACAGGAATGAAAGTCAATTAAACTTGTGCAGGGGGTGTCAATAATGGATTACCTCACAGTTAACAATAATGACCACGTTAACCTCAGCAGATTAGCAACAGCCAGACTAGGTTTTTACAATATGACAAATATGTTATTTCAGTGTATTTTTATATTGCATGTGCATGAAATGTGTATATATTAATACGTATCAGATGATGTGATGCCCACAAAGCAGTTACGTTAAAGCAAGTTATGCATTGTTTTTTTGTAGACATCTGTTTTACTAGGAGCTCAGGATGTCAGTGATGAGCGACTGTCCCTCAAACATCAAAAAAATTGATATGCGGCTTTTAAAATGTGTACAATTTCTCCGACTTCTTGCGGATGTTGTTACAGTTGTTCGGCAGTGACATAGCTGTATCGTACCTTTTGTTTCCTCACCTTCTCCCTCTGTCACTTGTGACGTTCCTCCCACTAATTGTGTTGCACGTGAGGCCACACAATCTGCCATTGTTAAGACACTCGAAAATATCGCACCTATTGCTCAAGCAGCCCACTCCTTATTTTTATACAGGCAATAAAGCACCTTGTAACGCTGTCCACTTTAAAATCCAAATTGAAACCCAAACTTCTTATTTCAGGCTAGGTTTAGCCAACCTGGTAATAGTAATCAATTTATTTCTGTATATACAGAAAAGTAGGAGTTCTGTGGTAAAATAACACATAACACAACAGCTACACTTACATTTAACGCTCATGAAAGCTGTTGTTCCTTTCCGTGATTAATACGCACTACAAAGAATCATCCTTGAGTTATAATCAATCAGTTTTAACAATCGTGTCGTAGGTGTGTGGGAAACTAGCATAAATTGAAATTGTCAAGAATTTCATTTGAAGAAATGAATTTAAATGAGAAACCAACAGGCATACGTTGAAGAATATCAGATGTTTAAAGGTATTTGCATGAAGTTTTATTGGCTTTACCTGAACATATTTCTTCCATTAACTGATATACATTATATTCTGAAAAAAAGAGGTACGTAACATCAGTACCTGTACCTTATCATAAGTCACGTTTTGTGTGCAGACTTCAGAACCTGTACCTTATCATAAGTCATGTTTTGTGTGCAGACTTCAGTACCTGTACCTTATCATAAGTCATGTTTTGTGTGCAGACTTCAGTACCTGTACCTTATCATAAGTCACATCTTCTTTGCACAGTGTCCTTCTGTTCTTGCATCTTTTTTCAGTGTAAGACATCGAAGCTTCCTGCTTGCCCCAGTTTCAGAAATACAGCTCTGCACTTCAACTCACTGAAAATTAAGCAATATCACTGTGGTCCTGCTAAGAACAATTTACCTAAGCAGAAATACTTGAGCCAAAGGCAGTCACTTTTTTGTTTAAAACAACCCTGTATGAATATATTACTTAGTTTTGCATTATTTGTTAATTCCTCTTTTTCTCTGATTTTGCAATATTCTTGTCATTTTGCCACCATGTACATAAAGAAATACTGACCATGAGACAATGCTGTATTGCTGGTCCTCTGCAGACTGTATCATTGACTTCATTAGGGCAAAAACCAAGGCTGTTTAGTGTTTGCAGTAGAAGGTTCATGAATACCCATGTGTGACATTTCTTGTCAAAAGTCTCCAGTGACATATTTTTGTGTTTGTTTTATGTGTTCTCATTGTTTTAGTCAGTCCATAAAAGTCCTTGTGGAAAATGTCAATCCTTTCACCCAGGAATGCTTCACAAAAAACGTTCTCTCCACATAGAATATTATACCAAAGTCCCCCCCCCCCCCCATCTTCAACATTATGCTGTGCAACACTGCAGATATTCTCAACAGCATGTGTCATAATTGTTTTTGTCCTTACCTAGCTCAGCCGTCTGATTCCTAAATTGTAGATACTGGGCTACATTGAACTTTGATTGTCCTGTATCTCGGCATAAAAGAGCCTGAGATGTTGATTTAACGCAAATATCGGAAGAGGGCGGCAGAAATGATTTAAGTACATCCTTAATAATGCACTTGCTGAACAATGTTGCACAACAGTGGCAAATATTTTAACCTGTTGCACCATGTTTTTTATTACTATTGTAATTTTATACTGTATTATGAAAACTGTTGTATAAGCCTGCTATACAGAAACCACTCTAATGACTGTTATATCTTCACTTGCTAGCTGTTCAAACTGTCAATAGTGTACTGTGGCCCTGATGTTGTGTGATGCTGATAATGTCCCCCTAGTTCTTCTAAGTGTTCCTGTTGTCATTTACTTTGGTGTAAAACCTTTTCACATTTATCTGTGTTTCCAAGAGCTTCTGATAATCAAATAAAAGTACTGGCAGCTGTTATCCATGTGGTTTATGTACACTGTTTAAATCCATACCTTTTCTGTCCTGCAGTTACTGCAGTTTTGGCCTCTCACTGTTGCGCTAATGTAAAATGTCAGATTTGACATCTAGGAATTCCCTTTTTCGTTTCCAACATATGGAGAAAGTTGTAACTTAACATTTGTAGTATCTTAGGTTTACATTGGGGCAACATATGCATTATTTCAGATCTTTTAGATTTGGTAGCTGACATTTGACAGGATTTATGAACAGATTTATAGACAGTTCCCCAACCCAACCTGAAAATCAGCCGTGTGTATTTGTTTGTTGCAAAACGCAAAGCTGAGTCTGAGTTATTAATCTTTTTTATTACATATTTTAACATTACATGGTGGCAGGAAATTATACTTGTGAAGGATTTTGATGTGCAAGATTTTACATGGCCTGATTTGTTTTAGGAAATGCCCATCTATGTAAATAATTATGAGTAATATTAACGCAACAATATGTTCCGACGCAAACGCAACCAATAACTCATAAATCATTTACATTTATGGTGAAAATAAAAATGCATATTAAGCGACCTCTCACACACCATCTATGTTCTCATATAACCACTGGGGAAATTGTCTCTCAGCATCAGTTTAGGTTAAATAAACTGTAAGTCATTATATTAACCTTGAGCAATGAACGACTCTGTGCAGATTGTTGGGTTTGTGCTGCCATCTTGCGCTTTTTAGGCGGTACTGCATAAGGGTTTACGCCCTTAAACTTTCTGCTGATAGTAGTGTGTGCAACACATCCACAGAACTTGGTTTGTTATTTTTGATTTTATAGACATCAGACATTAGAAAATTTATGTCGGTACTTTTCTTTTGTGATATACAAAATAAGCATTTGGCAATTTAACAGAAACATTTTTTTCTGCATTTTTCTTGCGTTTTTTTCAACATGTTACAGATATAATCTGACGTGACGCATAATAAGAATGAGCGAATGAATGAATGGGGCAGACCTGTGACTGATAATTTGTTTGTTTGTTTGTTTGTTTGTTTTGCATTTACATTTATTCATTTAGCAGACTCTTTTGTCCAAAGCGACATACAAATGAATACGTGCATATTAAAACAAGGTCAGACAAAATCTAAGAATCCGCGTAAGGGTGGGTGCAGTCCTATAATCAAAATGTTCACGATTCAGTTATGTAAGATAGCGTCCAAATCAACTAACACGGCGAACAGTGAAATATCAATAACACAAGTTAAATTATTTATTTGCTTGCTTTTTGTCTGCACGCTTGGTGGCGATATATACCGTTTCAAATAAGTAATTTTCTGTGCCAAGTCTTGCAGCAGGTTTTGCCAAGAGCAACAGAAATCCAGGATTCAATTGATTTTTTTTTCCTGCCGTTGCTCTTTTTATTAGTGTTTTTCTTTGCTTTTCTAAATACCTATATTCTACAGAGGTTTTTACACCTTTTGCTTCTTATTACGTTATTCATAATTCTATCTGAGAAATGAGTGATGTAGTGACGTAGTCATCACTTTAAGAGGATTATGTCATTCTAATTATTCAGAAATACCGACAGAATACCCAGTGTTCTACAACGGAATTGTTTAGCAGCATGAGATTTTAACACTTATTATTAAAATTATTATCATCGTCATCGTAGAGTGTCTCACTGGATGTTGTTCTATCCCAGGTCAAATTTGTATTGTGAAGTTTGCATATTCTCTCTTAATTTGCGTGGGTTTCCTCCCATAACCTAAAACATATTGTTTCTGTAAAGGGTCCGTAGACTATAATATGTATTCGTCTGTTCTCAGTTCTTTATTTATGTTATCGGATGCCTTTGTTACTTGATTTGATTTTTAGCTGTTTTTAAGACCTTAAAACGTCAATGGATGTGGAAATACTGACCTCTGATGGAGCAGATTTGTAATTATATCAATGATTTGTACTTCCACTCTCGTGTTATTTTCTAAAAAGAGAAATGAACAGTAAGTTACAGTATATACGCCTTGCTTTTACAAGTCTGATCCTAAAAATGTAAACGTGTGCACAAATTTTCTTTACCCCGAATAATTTAAAAAGGCCGATTTAATTAATTTTGTCACTGTCATCTATCCTCTGTCTTCGAGTTGTGTAAAGAGCTCAGTAAACCTAGTGCACTGCAACCCTGCTGGTGTAGAATGTGGGGCGTTGTTAGTCTGGAACGTGACATCTTTCCACGTCTCCTTTTGTGCGATGGTTGCGCTTGGCTCACACGCTGCCCTCGTGACAGCAAACGAGCCCTTATTATGAATAAAACTCTCCCCTGGTTACCGCGGAGAGGCGGGAGACCTTTTTATTACAGGCTTCCCTCGACACTTCAACCCTCATTGATGCGGGAACTGCGGCCGGGCACAAAAGCGGTGCATACAGTACAAACAGAACTCGGAGCGGGAGTACACTGACTCATTCTTCCGCGTGTGTGAGAACGGAGGGGCGTCCTCCTCGGCCCCTTTGTTTGCGTGTCTGTCAGCAGCGTTGTTTGACGCCAGTTCCATTGTGGCTGCTGTTTCTTGTTGACACAGGGCCCCGGTCGGCTTGTTCCCAGGGGGCTGACCTGAAGGCTCCGGAACGGATGAAACTGGATCCTCGCGTACCATTAAAATTATCTAGTTTCGCCGCACCGGTGAACAGTGGCATACAATTAAGAATGTAGTTGATATAGTACTACAGGCAGACTACTGCCTATGGTTGAAAAATGTTAAATGTCCAAAATTTCAGCCTGCAGGACTAAAATAAGTATGTAAATTTAAAATGATGGGCTGTCCTGCAATAATAATTTGTGCAAAGCTCAAACCAGCCTTTATTTATATAGCACCTAACAACAACCACACAGTTGCCCTAGGTGCTTGTCCACAGGTGAGCATTAGTATGAATTTGCTATACCTAAGTTTACACAGTGTTAACGTGGCGTACAGATTTTACTGCTTATTTGTGAATGGAGTTCATTTGAATGAACCAAAGACTCTTGGCTAGTAAATGCATCCTGCAGACAATGTGTAAGGATCACAGGCATCTTCAAAACAACACAGACTGTCTTCAGTACCTAAGAAGGTCCATGACGCCAGCCAGTATTAAATATGACACGTTCATAATCGATGCTGTCTGATGATCTGCCACAGAGACCGTTTGATTATGCACCTTGTGTATTCTTATCAGATGTTGTGCTGCATGAAACAGTTTCTGGGTGTGAGGATACATTTCCTATTATGAGTAAAATGAGGTGTTGAGTTACCAAGAGGAAAACTGAGATATCCGGGATGATAGCAGAACTGAGCCAGCCTGGAGGTTAGTCAGAGCATGACCAGCAGTAGACCATTATTGTTAATTCCTGCCTGTTATCCGTACAGTATGCTGAGTGGTAATGTGTTACACACACTGCATCCATCCATCCATCCATCCATCCTTTACAAACTACATCCAAATGATTATCCTTTACAGGATGACAGGTAACACATACAGTGAATAGAATAAATAAGAGTTACGGCATTAAAGAGAGTTGGTGTCGCTATGTATTACATTATAGCTGCAGCAGTTCTGCTCCCCATGTTATAAATAAATTTGCAACATGAACAGAAAAATGCGATGGGCACAGTGCTGCTGGAACACAATGCGCTACTCAAGCTGCGTAGTGTGTTCCCGCACTTCCGTATCTCCCGTGTGGGTGGGAGAGGAGTACACCACTTCCTGTGTGATGATGGGAACCTCTTCTGTGGAATGAGTAGGAACCAGGTGTCCCTCCGTAATTACCAGCGCTTCAGGCACAGCTGGTCATGTTGTCGTCTCAAATCACTTCTTGTCTACTTCTGTGACTTGTAAACCCCCCCGCCGCCAACACACACAAACACAGGCACACACCCACTCCTGCAGCGTGTGATTAGGTACACTTTGTTCCAACCGTATAGGATGTAAAGCATTATTTCCCCTTATTTTTGTGTTGTGCTATAAATGTGTACAATGGCTAAAAATAGCATTTCTAATGTATGCCCTGTCATTTTCCCAGCTAAGTTAGAGATTTTTGAGGTATTACATTACACTGGGTAAATGACAAATTTGTGCTTGTTTGCTATAAAAACTTTCACTTGTGCCAAAAGGTTGTTCATGTGTTTACTGGTAGTGCAGTCAATCAAGAGTGAAACAACATACTTTAATAATTGAGACCGATATCAGCTCTCAGTTGTAAACTTTTCTAATGAGGATGGCTAGTGTGACTCACAGCTGTGAGTTTTGTTCACCGAGTGACTTAAGATAAATCCCAGCTGTTGTTGTTCTTCGTCCTCCGTGTATTCGAGATGCACAGAGAGAGCAAGACAGTAACATTTTCCAGTGGGCGGTGGTTTCTCACAGCTGTGAGGTGGCCAGAGCGGAGATATTAGCCCTCTGCCCCCTCTCTCCTACACACACACACACACACACGTTTGCGTTTCTGTCTATTGTGTGAGGACTTCTCGCTGACCTTTGCTTTAATCCGCTTATCGGTTCTTTACCACATCCCAGCAGAAACTCAAGAACAGATAAAAAATATACAAGTGACATTTATTTTTTTTTTTTTAGTTCAGCTGAAGACATCTGTTTTTTGGGAACATCCTCAGTGGGAATCCTTTGTTTAGGATTTTGTAGCTTTGTGGGTGTGTTCTCTCAGAATATGTCCCCATAAACAGGAACACCTGTTCACCTGCAAAAGCTATTATGGTAAGGCTCCCCGCTTTGTGTGCTATGGTCCTCTTAAAGTCACATGTAGATGTAGGACCCATACACAGAAAAGGCTGGGCATAGTTTATTAATGAAACTGAACAGAAACACCAAATATTATTAATATATAAATATAAAATTAAATTGCTTTTACCAAAATAATTACACAAACAATGAAGCGAAAAATAAATGCAAAGAGCTGAAATTTCAAAAGAACTTCCTAAGAGAGACAACTGAAAATATTAAACAAAGATGGGCAAAGGTTCCTAACAAGAAATCAGTGGGTTGCCTTTACTGGAAAATCCCCAGTAGTATTGGGTTGCCCTATCAGGACAATAGCTGTTACAAAAGCAGTGTGATCTTTCCTAATATAGAATTGCTTTTTCATTTAAAAGTATGCCTGTGTCAGTCTTTTCTCCTGTGATCTTTGTGAAAATGGATCTTAGAGAACACTTGTGATTAGCAGAGGGCAGAGCAATTCTTTGCAGCTGGGCTCAACAAGAGGCTTAATTGTTCCCTAAGTACAACCATACAAAGTGCCGGATTTGACTGCACTTTTTAAATCAGAGTGCTGCCTTATCAGCCTGCTTTGCAAAGCGCCCACGGCGAAGGGCAGAGGGCCGCTATGAAGGAGCCATTTGCTTGACTACTCTGGGTACTGTTTAAAGTCCTAATCAAGACCAGACTGACTCTGGCCAGTGATTTGCTCTACCCTTGTGCCCATCTTCTGCTTCCTCACAGTGTCGTCTATGACCAATCAGTGACTAGGTGGCAGAGCAGCATCAGTCTGCTACCAGGTCCTTATGTTTTACCTTCTTCCTGTTCACAAAACCGGAAAAGGTTTTAATTTACTGTATGCTTTGATTCAAAATTGCCACTTTGCCTTGTTCCTTGAAGGCTCAACCACTGCTCGATTGACTAAAAAACATAGGAGGAAGTAGAGATGAGTTTTGTGTTAACAGGAGCATAAACTTTATTGAAAACGGAAATTTTTTGTGTTCTTTTTATATGAAAATGACAACCAAGGTGTACAGTCAGCTTCCTTCAAGATAAGCTATTTGTGTTATTGATAATGAGATTTAAAAGCATTTTTTGGCACATTTATGCATAAAAAATTCTCAGAAAAAGTGTTTATTTATTTATGGCTTGTAATTACAGCACTGAAAGGACTATATTCTGAGTCATTTTTGCCATTGACAAAAACACTAACTGTAACCCTGAGCAGTTATTAGGAAAACATTCTAGTCTGACTAATCAAATAATGCTGGTCTTTTTAAATATTTGGTAAATACAGTAACGTAGTGTGGACTGGGGTGATGACAGACATCATGCTGGGACTAGTCACTTTGCACGTAGAAATATCAAACAGTAAAAACACTGAAGGCAAGATACAGTTGTATCCTGTTTTTTATTTGCCGCTGCTCTTTTTAGGTAGAGGTGTTTAAGAAATAGCTTTAAAAATGCTCAGTAGTGATTCATTCTAGTTATTCCATCACTGGTACAGTTGTTTTGGTAATCAGCCAGCAGGTGTCAGCCCCGTTATGATAACATACAGGAATTGGCGACGTAATGCGCTTACGGCTCGTGCATTCTCTTGCGTGACGTTGTTTTCTAGTATTATTTGACAGTTTAAGGTTTGACGGTGTGGAGTGCAGAAAAGCAGAAATTATTGGATTTGTAGTGAAATTTACCGATCAAATTGCAGCATTGTCTTTTCTGTAATAATATGTATGTAACTATTTTCAGTGTTTTCCAGAACAGGATTGTGCATGGTATCTAGTGTTAATTTCTTATGAAAACACTAGATATGTATTTTAAATTATTAAAATCTTCATATGTCACAAATACATTCATTTCATAAAACTTGAGGTTAGGTCTAGTGCAACCCATTATACTTAATTTTTTTTAACGTTTTTCTTCAAGATTAGCAATTTCAGTGTATGACGTTATAAAATACAGAACAGCAGTCCAAAACCTTGAAACTTGGATGTACATGCAGCATTAACAGACAGTGTGCCTTTGCCGTCCAGTAAAATGTCACCCTCACCCTCCCAACCCTGCTTGGAGAATAAGCATACGCGCAAGAAGCCTAATCGGGAATTAATTGCAGAAGGAATTGTTTGATTTTAATTGGACAGACATTGCAGCTAATGATGGGTGAAATATTGGACAAAAACTGAAGGATTTGTAGGGATGAAGTACAGTGCTTAAGAAGGCTTGTTTATGTAACTAAGCACAGAGACCAATCAGCGTTTATGTTTATAATATGTAATACAACAGGGAGATGTCTTGTACTGTGCAAAACATTTTAAAACGCTGACTGTATCATATTTTGTATGAGTTCCTGAGACTTGACAATGATTACAATTTTTTTAGTTTTTGTATTAAGTCCAATAAACACTTCAATTTACAAAAATTACATTTTTCTGATTTTTATTGGCTGCATCATACTTCACAGGGTTAAGTGGATCATTATTACTCGGGCAATGGAGAAACCACATGACACCGGAACGTGCATGGAAGACAAAAGACTGGTTGGTAAAACACAAACTGTTTTTTGCAAACTAAAGCACCATCATTGTTCATCCCCTAATCAATATCCTGTGAGCTGACTGCAGTGGAAATGGTGTCTGCGGCGAGAAGAACAGTACCTGATGGATAAACTGATGTAAGCAGGAGGCCAGGTGTGTGTGCGTGTGCATACGCGAGCGTGTGTGTGCATGTGCGCATATGCACATTTGCTTTCCCACCGTCTGCTTGGCATGTGTGCAAGCGTGCGTCGCGCCCTGGCCCACACTGTACTCACGGTGTCATGAGGCCCGGGGCAGTTGGTCACAGAGCTGCTTCCACAGCAACGAGGGCTAATTGCAGATTGGTTAAAAAAAAAATTTTTGCTTCACAGGCTTATTTTGCTCCCAGGGTGAAGGGAGTGGAGGAGGGGCAAGAATTAAAGAAAGGAAGGAGGTAAGAGCGAGAGAACGGGAAAGGAAGAAGGAAATTAAGGGAACGGAACGAGAGAGAGATGGGAGCCGGGGGGGGGGGGGGACACACCAAGAGGCAGTGTGGGGACTGCTGGCAGTTTGACTGCACTGTAAGAGTAATGGAGCTGGCAGGGCGGAATCAATTACTGGCCCGCGCGGATTTTCCCACAAGCCGGGGCTTGGGAAAGCGGGGCCCTGCAGCAGCCCAGACAGCTGGCACGGCCTCCGCTGGGAAAGGAGCCCGATCACAAAACAAGGACGTTTTTTTCCCCCCCTCAACAAACCAGTGACGGACCATAAATAGCCGACTCTCTTCCTTCCCTGAAATCCTAGCACTTGTTACCTATGCTGTACAACGATCAGATTCCAGTCCCATTTTTTTTCGTCCAGAATAAGGTCACTACAAAGGACCGGGCAGCGTGTCGTGGTGTGTAGGTCCAAGCATGACCCGGTGGGGTAACGGTGCTTCCTGGTTCTGGTGAGCTGTTTGAGGGCAGCAAACTGCAAGGCTTTGAGCTTCAGGACTTCGTCTCACAGAACACATCCAACAACATTGCCCTACAGTTCACATATCTCTCTATGTCCAAGTCAAAGTGCCCACCCCGTATGTAAAAGGAATTCAGACCGAATTTAAAGGAATATTGCCATATTTTAAATCTAGTAAAATTTCTTCAAAGACATCACAATTACTAAATCTGCTTTGTGCTATGAACCATAATGGACATAATTTCACTTGTTCACAGGTGAGGTTTTTTTCTTACTGTTGAAGCATGTTGATGTGTAGGTAAACATGATTCAGGGAAAGTTATCCTCCCAGGGGTGACCTGCTGTTTGTACCATAATGATCTCCATGTGCCAGGGTTGGCCACACAGCAAGTGTGCACAAGGCTTTGTGAGCAGAGGGTTAGGGTTACTGTGTGTTTGCAAAAGAACCAGATTAAGTCAGAGGTTCACGCCTCAGAATGACTGATTCACGTGGGGTTCAACTGCCCAGTTAGAGACCTGCTGGTACAACATTCATCAGGCTTCTTTAACTGTTCAACCCAATCAAATGTTCCGCTGCAGAACTGCGCCAGTTAATCTGGATAAGAAGCTGCTAAGCAGCGTGACAGTGGAATGTCTTGAACCCTGTGTGTGTGTGTGTGTGTGTGTGTGTGTGTGTGTGTGCGCAGCCTTGAGCCACATGGTCCATCACCACGCAGGTCACAGTTGTGCACCGTGCACAGAGGCATGTGATATATCAGCAAAGTGTTTTGCTTTTTGGAGGACTCAGCAAATGCTCCATTTGCTGTCAGCCCCGTGCCACTGGAGACATAGAAACAGCTCTGGAATGACAGAATTCAGAGACAGCCTTCTTACTCTATCCTTGTTGTTGCTCTGTCTGCTGTACTGTGGAGGAGAGGCTCACATTTCTGTAGACTTTCTCAGCACTGCCATGATTTCCTGGGGCGACCATCAACAGACAAAATCAGAACTGCAAATAGACATAGATTTATCCATTGTGTACAACAAATGCATTATGATATTTTTTAAAAGTTGTTGAAGAACTTGTCTGAAAAGCTTTCTTGATGTGAACATTTTACATGGCAGACATACAGTGTGATGTTGTAAAGGGACTATTTTTGTTGAGTTTAGCCAATTTTCATTTTCACAACAAGTCGTATAGAGAGAACAGAATTACAGAGGGTGCACCACACCTATTGTCATTTTCTCTGCTTGTTTTCTTTTGAAGCTCTGCCTCCATCTGGGATGTGTGACTCATAACCCAGCTGGAGGATACTTCTGCACCAGCAATGACTCTACCTCATGCATTTTTGAACTAGTTTCAGCCCCTACGTAACATGAAATCACTGAAATCACTGGCTTTTGTGAAGCCACTCAACTCAACTGGCTAGGTCGCGACCTTCAGCTGTCTGGGTTAGGGGTGAAGAAATAAACACACTTTAATTTCTGGGCCTCCCGTGGTGTGATGTGGGGGTGGTGGATGCGTGTGTGTGTGTGTGTGTGTGTGTGTGTGTGTGTGTGTGTGTGTGTGTGAGAGAGAAAAAGAGAGAGAGAGAGGGAGAGAGAGCAAGAGAGTGAGAGAGTGAGCGTGTGTCTCAAATAAGTGGGATGGGAGTGGGAGGCTAGAATTACAACTTACGTGTGTTGGGGAGGGCCAGCCTGATACAGAATAACTGCAAAAAACAAACTAACTTTCAGCACACTAGCTAACAAACAACAAGTATAAAAACACTGAAATAACAAAGGAAGGAACATGGGAAAAGAATGGGCCGCTGGGTGTGTGGGTGTCATGGGGCGGAGGGGGGGGTCCGTGATTCGTCTGGTAGAGTCCCAGCCTCAGGGAACACAAGGGCCCGGCTCAGTGCTGGAGCCATTTGGGGAGAGACAGGAAGTGCTGCCTGACAGGATAACAGTGCTGAATGGGAGGCCGACTTCTCTCCTCCCTTCAGTCAGATGCTCATTGTGAAACAGCAAACCCAGAGAACAGAATGGGTGGGTCTGACGACTTTCCAGACAGACGTCTCGTCACTGCCTGGCGAACAGGGCCACTCAAAAAAACACTGCTCTTTTTCCGTATCTCCCAGTTCATGTTGTATTCCACAACTGTGTGTGTGAGTGTTTGATAAACATGTACTAATGTGATGACATTAGTCACAGCTGGTGTTTCCATCTGCGCAAACCAAAAGAGAGGCCATAGTGGCACCATGGCTGGTGGAGACTGCTTTGTATTTATATTGTAGAAACCTGGAGGTCCTGCAGAAATCAGCCTACTCATGCACTCCTTACCCAACCAGTCTAACCCCTTCAGACCCCGTGCCCACTGTGATGGATATGATAAAGACATGTTTTAGCACAAAAATCTTATTTCAGTATTGTTTTTTCCATGTGACAAATATAAGAATAACCTGAAAAACAAAAATTTCAATTTCTGGAATTTGGGACTGAAGGGGTTAAACCTTCCTGCCAAGGCTGGAGTTTTGCCACTTACTCTGGTGCCATGGAAGATCACATATCTCCCATTGATACCACAGCCAGGAAAGACAAGCCTTCTACGACCAAACCCCTTTATTTAAATGCTAGGTTTTAAAGGGAGTTTAAATGGATAACAGGTCACACAGGGTTGCAGCAAATCAACCATCATGATATAAAAGTGGTCTAAAGCCACAAACAGCAAGAATACAGCTGAGAAAAATAGAGTAAGTTCAAGAAAACATCAAAACAACAATAGCTTTGAATAGATTTACTCGTTTCAAAGGTCGCTAGCAAGTATTCTTGGTCTAATGGCATGTATTTCTTTAGCCAAAAGCAAAGATGCAACATATATATATTTTTGTGCCAATGACTCAGAGACAAAGTATTGTACTGCACCCCCCCCACACACACACGCCACACACACTTTTACCACCAAAACATTTTTAAGCTTCTCCTGCACATCTGTTTCTATGCTCACAGTATTGACGTTTACTTTAAAATCTCTAAATGACTAAACGAGAGGAGTCTTCCTCACACATCGCCTGCCACATGATCTGACCTCCCTCCCAAGTTACTGAACTGCACATGTGGGATGTTGGAAAGCTGTCTGCAAAAGACGCGTTATGGCATGCGAGATCCTGACATCTCCCAGGCAAGGGGGGGGCATGAGGCAGCCGCGGGGGCTGGGGGGTGGCTTCTGGGGAAACCATTGGGGACCAGCAGCGGACAAGTCTGACACGCACTCGGCGAGTGAGAGATAAGTTGCTAGTGGGGATGGGGGTGGGGGGGACTGAGAGGGCCGGTCGCACGAGGATTGGGTTACATCTGAATTAGACTGGCGCTGTGGGAAACAGCACCTCCAACACACACAAGCGCACATGCACACGTGCAGGACCGCACACACACACACACACACACACACATGCACACACACACACACACACACACACACACACGCACACGCACACACACACACACAGTTGCTTGTTGAGATGTCAGGCTGACAAGAAGTCAGCTTTCAACAAATTGTGGATGATGTATGTTTGACTGCCCATCAGATACAGTGGCGTTTGAGAACAATGCTGGCAGGTAACGGAGAAACTAGTCAAGAGTCTGTTTGTGTTTTTTGTTTATTGTTTGTTTACATTTCAACCACAATTTTTGCAATCTTATTTTGAAATCATAAAAGGAAACTTTTAAAAATTATTAAATTTTCTTGCTGTCAGATCTCATTTGCTATCTGACTTCGTTTCTAAAACACAAAGCTGATGTAACGAGCCACACCTGGTTCAAACACTCGCAGTGGTGGTATAAACAGATCTGCTTTAATGTGCGAGACTCCAATTCAATGTGACTGAGACACACTGAAGGCAGACAGAAAGACCCCTTCCTAAGGGTGAGCCGGGATTAGCACATTTCATCGGTGGATTAGGAGCACAGTAAAAATCAGTTAAACTGGACAAACACAAGACTATCCCAGAAAAGCAGGTACGGGCAAGTCACGGGACAGTACGTCCTCTCCGAGAACGACAGGTCAGGGTTCAGGTTAGGACAGGACGCACGAGGAGCAAAGGCTGCCGCAGTGTGTCTCTCAGCACCGACAGCCTCCTGACATTTGCAGGCGTCGCGCTGCCCTGCAGTTGCTCCCTGAGTTTGAGCTCTGATCTCCACATGTCCAGAAAAGTGCACCATGTCTTGTGAACCCCGAAGACAAGCAGAGCCACGAGAAACAGTTGCTCCCATTTCAGCCCATGACAAGCATCATCTGCGACGCCTGACCTTTTTTTTTTTTTTTAAATTCCCATGAAAAGAGAGAGTGGAGAGTCTTTTTTTCAGAGATAGGTCATCTGACCCAGAAGCCTTGAAACATTATTCCCCTGCCATCTCCTCAAAGCATTCATATGACTTTCAAAGAGAAGTTAAATGTTTTGATCATGGCTTATAATTATACGAGAGACCGCATGTGCACACCACCGTTGTGATCAAACCAGATTAACTGAAACAAGAGCATTACAAGAACTCATAGATTTTAGAAGCTGCCATTCAAACTGTTCTCGAGTGGCTAGAAAGAAAATGCTGGAAACTATTTTCATGTCATCTCGTTTCATTTTCAGAACTGGTTACAGTCATAATAATTTTAAAAGGCAGCAATGCAGTGCAATGCTTATGGACAATTTTTCTTAAAAAATTCTAAGTTAATTGAAAAGAAAATATTCTTTCATTTTGTATATTTTGTAATACTGGAGTGATAAAGATTGATAAGAGGCCCACGCATTCTGTAACGAATGTAGCGTAATGTGCACTAGCTAACAAACTGCGACGGCAAACAACACTGGTGTTTTGGTTCGACGCACCTCAGAGAGACATAGACAGACACATCAGAGATCATTGCTGTTTGTTTCCTCTTTGTTCCTGAAATAGGCCTGCGGTAGGGCGGCTATAAAACTTACATGTTAACCTTCCTAAATCAAAAAATCTCTCCTCTTGCCTGTCTTGAAGAGTCACAAATGTTAGCTTGTAGGAGAATCTTTGTCTGGGCTTGCCCTCGGTACATATTAAAAATGTCACAGCCATTTTTCAGAAAAGGATTTTCAGTTTCAAAACATGGTGCCTTTTCTGAGGATATATATGTCACTACAAGTCAGGTACAAAGCGTAATAAGAACGGCAAAGTGTTAGAGCGGCGAGGTGTTTTTTCATTATTATTATTTCGTTAGGAGTTCAAACGTAGCGTACGCTTTTATCAAATTCGAGGCATTGTGCATTGTCAATACACAAAGGGCGTATGGAACTGCTAATTAGAACAGGTGACGCTGTTGAAACAAACGAGCAGAAAACTGCACTGTGGGAGCACTGTGAACTCAAATTACAACTGCCTCCCTGAAAAAGGTCCCAATGTACAATTAGACAACATGGGGCAAAACTAACGCAGTTAGAGAAACTCTTTCTTCCGTGTTACTTGGAACTGAAAACCAAAAAAAAAAAAAGCAGAGCTCTTCTTTCCTCCATTCACACATGCTGTGAAATGAGCTCTTTCATTGTGATAAGCATAGTTGTTCTGTTTTTTTTTTAAATCAGCACCGTAAATTTACAGATTTTACATCTATTGAGGTGTAAATGTAGTCATAAGAAAACAACCCACTGATGACAAAACAGGAAATTTTACATGATTTTGAATGTCATTGTAATTTTGTTTCTGGAAGGCATTCCATAAAGGAGTTATGGAACTGCATAGGAGAGTACACTGCAGGTATGAAAAAGAAGTGCTAGTCCATAGCCCCAGGTAGAAGAAACGTGTGAAGACTGCAGATTAATTAATCTGAAACTGGAGTCATTGACTTACCGTTCCCATGTTCATTTCGATTTGAACATAGATTATGATCAGCCATAGTTACCCGAGTTAATTCTGACAGAAACATGTCTTGCAGATTGGAACCACAACAACATATATTTAACTAAAACCTTACTGAAAGCCTTTTTGTGATATTCTCTTGGGAAATAATAATACACCAAGTACACAGAAAACAAAAAGGAACATTATCCTCTGTTATTGCATAGCTGTAAAAATAGACATTGCTTAGTGATAACTATCTGTCTTTCTGTCTATCTGTCTGTTTATCTGTCTTTTCTTTTTTTTTCTTTTTCCCCGGAAAAGTAGTCAGTCTACACCATGCCAGATGAGCAAAAGAGGTGTCATTAATTGCTCTGACATCTTGTTCTCATATATTCAAATGGAAAGGGTCAGGTCATGTCTTAGAATTCACTTTCTTAACAACATTCTAAGAAGGGCACTAAATTGTAAAGGTCACAGCTATGTAACTGCAGTCTCATTTTGTGTAATTTCTCATATTTTTGTGAGCGTCAGCCATGTTTTACTTTTAAAAAATAAACCCTGAGTTATTCACAAAAAGGAATGCCCTTGATCTTGATCACGTTTTTCCAGTATTTTATATTCTGTAGTTAAATTTGTCAAAACTAAAGCCCAAAGACAAACTGCCTTTTTAAAGCAGGCTCCACTTAATTCCTTTGCATACAAATCAGATGGGCAAATGAAGGTCTCTTTGTGTTCTGGAGGTAAATGTAAGGCCGAGGCAGATCGGTGGCATCGAGCTTATGTAAAAAAAGACCAGTCAGGTCTGCAGGAAAGCTGACTCTCTCCAACTGCTGTGCAGGTCATATTGTGGTGTCTCTTTTGTGTTATTATTAATGTGTTCTCATGTGAGCCCAACAATCTATTAGCCATAGGCCATATTTAAAATCACCCTGGGCTTATAGGTTTTCCATCTTGGAGTGTCTCTCTCTTAATACTGTCTTTAACTATTATTATTATTATTATTATTATTATTATAATATAACAAATTGGCCCCTTAGCTACACCCATTTTACCTTTATGATAGATCTGATCTTGGCTATAGGTCAGTTATAAAAAATAAAAAAAAACAGTGTGTGCAGTTTTTCATGGACAGGACAAAATGACAGGCGGCATGTGATACACTGAACATA
>JABJVR010000106.1:9898234-9943354 GCA_025773905.1 Chitala chitala | reverse complement strand
TATATATATCGCTGTTACGTGATAACGCTGCATTCGTTGCCATTGCCATTTCTTTGTTTTTCGTCATTTCGTAATAACCCAAATAATGATCAGCACGTGCTATCATTACACCAATGCTATAAGTAATACAAAGAAATACAATATTTAATTTACTGTAACAGATTTGTGTGCCTTCTCTGATCTGAACAGAAACGATTGCAAAGGCTGTAAAAATATTAACGCCTATATAGAACTATAATTATAACTTAACGTTAATTTTTAATTTTTATTCTTAATACGCTTCACAGAAAAAAATATTACCAAGACTAACGTTTATTAAAACATTTTTATTGCCTCGCTCTTGCATGTCTTCATCCCATTTGTTCACCTAACGGCTTCCTTATGGCACAAAATAGTCGTACAGAACATTTTCCTCTCTCAACCTCGGTTTACAGACTATTTTAATTGTTCGCGAACGTTTTATCCACTAGACTGGTATATTTCTTCTATTATTATTCTATTATCATTATTAGCAAATTGATAAGGCTATAAACCCCATGGCTTTGTATTCCCGAGACTTGGGTGGGGTCTCACTGCATTATGCTGTAGAAGCATGCGCTAGGTTACGGCGGCAGGTGCGGCATTATAAATAATACGGTTCTTCTTGACATTTTACAGTAACAAGGTACTCGTAGATTTCATATATTTACATTACTATTTGCACTTAATAAAGAATGTATTCTATGTATACATTAGCTACGTACATAAAAAAACAATAAATCCCCTTTCTCATTTGCAGTACGCCCTGTTTGATCATTTTGTTATATTTATATCGCCCACATTTAAGCGAAACTGCTTTAAAATGACTGATGTCGAGCTACAGACAATAATACAAGTGCATATATGTTTTTTCATTGTTCTATTTTAAAACAGTGTTCAATTTTATGCGGCAGTTTCGGCCGCTCCCTTTTAATTAAACAAGCTCCAAGCGTCGGGCATCTTTTGTAAGATGCTCAGGTTTTCGTGGATATTATAGCTCTTAAAGCCTGCTTTGAATTGGACAATTAAGACAGTCTGAGTCCTACAACATCATGTAGAATTAAAATTTACAAAAAGGAACACCCTCTTACCAATCGCCGTTTTAGCCATGGTTTCCGTTGAAGCTGTTACCCCTCGGTACCGAAGTGTGCGGTGCAGTTGCGGACGCTGGCAGGAGAAAGGCTGCTTTAAGGCACTTACTCAGCAGATCAGGTCACTGTGGGGAGGAACGGGAACTAGACGGGGGTTTGTGAATTACTGTCGTATTCATAAGCAATGAGATTGGCTGCGGTGACTCTGGCTGTCCTTGCGTTATGAGAACTAGTAGCCCTACAACCGTCTATATAATGTACTTATAACGGTAAGACGACGAGGAATAATTACCCCCTTCTTACATGGTGCATCCCAGTTGTTGAATTAAACATAATTACTGTATTTCATTCAGGCCATAGGCCTGTATTTAAGCACCTAAACCTTGATACTTATATTTTTAAGTGGATCTGCCGGATATCAAACCCTGGAAAGTTTTGAACAGCGGTTTGAATGAGTTGGCGACATTTATCTTAGACTTGCAACATACGACAGGCTGTGCATGTTTATAGTTACTTTGATTTATATTTGATTCATTGTATTACTGATTAACACTGGGCCCAACTATATTAATATATCATATTCAGTAGTGTTGCTTTATTCTCAGTAATAAAATTACACGTTCTGTTACGCAGACATCCTTTTTTCTTTCACGCAGATATCCATTTTAGAAACGTTTAGCAATTATTGAAAAATAAAAGAATTATCCCCGACGTTTTACTCTTCATTATACAGGTAATTATGAGTGTACCATTAAGACACGCGTCAGTTAAATCACGTCTCTACCTTAGCGGGCATACAAAATTATAGATTGTTAGTAAACACGATGTACAGATATCTAGTAATATTTATATTCATACACAAAAGAGTAATATACAGTGGGATCGTTTATTAAGCATGCTTTTCCAGAACTGTGACCTGTTTTCATAGGTAACAAACTTACTAACTATAGTGTTTTGCAAGACAAGATAAATGTACATACTAATTCGTGACTTGCTTAACAAAAATTGTAGTGTAGATTATGACGGTGAAATTAATTAATTACCGATTTCGTCTGCGGTAACCACACCATCCCAATAACTCTGGGATAAACAACTGGGAAAATTACAAACAAATGAATGAATACAAATGTTGATAGGTGTTACTTGTTCTCTTTTGTCGACGGTTTGTAACTTGAGTTCTCTCTGTAGCCGTAGAGCTTTAAATTGATTGTTGCATACTTTACAAGTTAGGTTACCTACTACTGAATTAAGTACAATATCTGTGGAGTCGGAGTGATTATGTCACCAATGTGAATGTCAGTTTAAGTAAAGCCTGACACATGAAATAATAACAAGAACAATCTTATTTTTAATTGAAGTGTTTATTGGACCTTATGAGAAAATACAAAAATAAATTAATAATAAATAAACTAAATCCTGCACAAGTACCAGAAATTTATAGCAAGTATGATACAGTTGGCGTTAAAGGTTAAAATAAGCTCAAGAGAGACAGGGTTAAATTAAAAACAAAAATCATGCTCACAACGATAAAAACACAAGGTTAAATTGTGCTTGTCCCAGGGATTCGGCTGCTAAAAAATACTGACATTGTCGCGTCTGCCAACAAACATGTCAATGTGTAATTTATGTTTTTTGGGATCATACGTATAATGCGGAAACCCAGCATTGCACCCGCATCTTAGAGGTTTGACAAGCGCCACATCCAAGGACCAATTACAGTCCAGCAAACTTTACCTCACTTCCGTTTCTTTGTAGGGTTTCCGGCAAGTTTTCTTATCTTTTGTCAGCCATTTTGAGTGTTGTTGCGCTGTTTCACCCGCAACGGGAACTTACTGCTCGCTTCGGTAGAACAGTGATAGCAGCGAGCTCTCTGAACGACCGACCGAACTTAGTTTTACAGCCAGCTATTGTGAAATAACATGGAACCCCCAGGAAACGGTGCAAGAAAAGTGGCATTTAAAAGAACGGGGGGCTTCAGTTGGTTTGTTAATTTATCTTGACATGGCTTGTAGATGTGGGAGCTAGCTAGCTAGCTAGCTAGCTAACTTGCGTTAGCTGTTCAAAAGAAATCTTAAAACGCGAATCCTGTTAGTTAGCATCAGATAGGTGCGGAGAAGTGTGCGACGACTTGGTAGAAAAGTGTGCGTCGTTGATTTTCGGGTTGGCTGTTCGGCTGGCTGGCTCTTGTGCATGTGAAGTTAGCTGTCGAGTGTTTATCGCCAAGTGCGTATGTGTAGCCAGCGAACGATGATGTAGCTCCGCAGACAATGGCGATAGATATATTTTCCGTGAAATCGCTTTCACGCCGCTGCTAGCTTACCCGCTAGTTAAAGTGCACAGCTGGTAAGGATAGCTAGCTAGCAAGCAAGTTGCTAGACGTGAAACTGGAAAGACAATGTAAAATCGTCGCTTACTTGGAGCTAGCTGGCTAGGCCGCCATTCATAGTAACGTATGTCAAATAGCACCGATAGTAACATGTAGCTAGTTTTGCTGACTAGCTCTGGAGGATCCGTGAGCACTTAAACTTCATCACTATGATCGCAAATAAAGGGACGGTTTCGGTGCAAGTAGACGTCAAAATGAGTGTTTTTGCTTTTCTTTTATTCCGGGATCACGTTGTCCCGACGTGTGAGATTGCCCGTCGCGGTCCTCTGTAGTTGTCAAATACCTGCTTTTAATAACAAGGTTGGCAAATGATTTAAAACGTGACCTTATTCCGACCATGGATGAAGGTGGGAGAAGACAAACTTAGTCGATATTTGTTTGCCTGGCTCAGTTCCACTAACTGCACATCTTAAAAATGGTCAGCTTGTTTGTTTTGAACTGTGTTGAGCTGTTAGTTTGGGGACATTTATATTAAGTTGCGTTGTGCCTATTTATGAGTAATTTGTCTTAATTTTTACCATTTCATGTATTGGTTATTTACCGCTTACGTAAAGACTCCGTGAACCGAGTTGCAGAACTTGCAGACACTGGCTTGCAGCGAACGCAGTTTTCATAATTCGTCGATATGACCTCTTAATTAACTCAAATTAAAACATTTGAATAGCTGGCTGTTCTGAGCTGGCGAACCCCTTCTCCAATGGACCTTTTCATCAACTGCAACGAAATGTCCTAGCTACCTTCATATTTGATATTTCGTTTAGAGTTAGTGTAGCTCTTTCACTTGGGAATTTTAGCATTTTGTTTTACGTGGTTCCCTTTAGGGAGGAAACACTTCACCCAATGTTCTAGTTAGGCAAACTGATACACAGATAAAGTACTGCGTGAAAAGCGGCTATAACCTGTACTGTAGAAATGGGGGACCCAATGTCAAGACGAAAACAAACAGTGAACCGATTACGCGCTCAACTTCGGAAGAAAAAAGAGTCGTTGGCCGACCAGTTCGATTTCAAGATGTACATCGCTTTCGTGTTCAAAGACAAGGTGGGTCAGGACAGGACATCTGATGTACTGTGACGAGGACTGATAGGCTTTTAACGGGATGTTTAAGAATCCATATTGATTTCTTCGTTTTGGGGAGGTTTGGGAAATTCTGTAATACCGGCCAGTGTTGTTTCTGGACTGCTAGGGTATTTATTTGAAGTTTACTTCTTGGGTTTGTTTCTTAACTTTTTTTGATTTGCTTTGTTACAGAAGAAAAAGTCCGCACTTTTTGAAGTAGCTGAAGTGGTGCCAGTTATGACCAATAACTATGAAGAGCATATTATAAAGGGCGTGCGAGATTCCAGCTATTCGTTAGAAAGTTCTCTGGAACTGCTGCAGAAGGATGTGGTTCAGCTACACGCCCCTCGCTACCAGTCAATGCGCAGAGTAAGTGTTACCCACTCAGCAGCCTATATGTCAGGCTCAAAGTATTTTTTATTCCAATCTGCCAAATTTATGTTAAGGTATATTAGGAATTTTGAATGGTATGTAGAATTATACACTGTGTTGGGATCATCAATGATTCATCTGAGATTTGTCATTTTTCAGTATGTTGTGTTTTTAATTGCCTGTTGAGTTGGCTTTGACTTTGCAAAATCAGTGGTCATGTTCTGTAAGTAGCCTTTTTTTTTTTTTTTTTTTTCCTCTTCCCCCCCCAGGATGTCATTGGATGCACCCAGGAGATGAACTTCATCCTTTGGCCTCGCAATGACATAGAGAAGATTGTCTGTCTTCTGTTTTCCCGGTGGAAGGGATCTGGTGATGACCCCTTTAGACCTGTTCAGGTGAGAGTATACGCTTAATTTTAGACATTGCTGTCCTGGAGCCTCACAGTGCTGTGCTTTTTTTTTATTTGGAAGTGTAATTTAATCACTCAGATTACTGAGTAATTTAATGTTAAAATGTTGTGTTAGTATTGTTGAGGTAATGTAAAGAACTCCTCCCCCCTCCCCTGGCACAGGTTAAGTTTGAATTTCATCACGGAGACTATGAGAAGCAGTTCTTGCATGCCATGAGTCGAAAGGACAAGGCTGGAATGGTGATGAACAACCCTAGTCAGTCTATGTTCCTATTTATGGACAGACAGCACTTACAGGTAAATTGTCTATATGGCGTAGTCAGTATGGTTAGACTTTTGTGATTGATCTGTTACAATTTTTTCAGCTGTCTGACTTTGATGGCTTTGTTCTTTACAGTCGGAGTAGTAGGATTTAAGTTTTTGAAAGTTCCAGAGCAGACTGGCTTAACAATGTGAAGTGATCTAAATTCAAAAGCCATCTAAATTCAAAATACCAAGAAAAAAGTTTGGTTTTTAACAAAGGAAAGGAAGGGGGTAATTCATAATTTAAAGTCAATCAGTAAGCAGTTCACAACCAGGTTTGCCGTAGTGTTGTATGAGTGGCTGGCTGCCGAGCATGTTTTGATTAATTTGGCAACATTTACACTATAGTAAAACTTAAATGTTGTGTTTTTCCACTGTGAAACAGACTCCAAAATCCAAGGCTACAGTCTTCAAGTTGTGCAGCATTTGCCTCTACTTGCCCCAGGACCAGCTGACCTGCTGGGGCGTGGGTGGAATAGAGGACCACCTCCGTCCTTATATGCCAGACTAGGATGTCGCCATGGCTACAGAGGAAAAGCAACTGAAGAGCACTAAAGCAGCCTCGCCTCCTTTCTAGCACAGATAGTTTTCTGTACACAATACAAGTGAACTTGCGCTTGGAACGCTCCTTTTTTTTTTTTTTTTTTTTTTGTTTTGTTTTGTTAACTCATTTTCATCCAGGACCTTGTTTCGCTCATTCTTTTATCGTCCTGTGTATTTTTGTTTTAATTTTGCACTGATTTGTGACCATATCGCAAATGATTGTAAATTTATGATCTCACAGGTGAAATGTTCCTAGAGTTTAGAATTATTTCTGAAATCTGTGTTGAGGGAGGCAGGTGAGCCTAAGAGGATTTGATTAGTACACAATTCGAAGACCCTGAAATGCCAAGAAAATAAGTTCTTGAGAATTTGTGTAGGTTGTATTTTCCCCTGCTAATGCTTTACTGGGTCTTTTGGTGTCTCCTAGCTTGGCTATTAATATATACATTTTTTAAATCATTGTTTGTCATACATTATTGCCCGGCAATTATATGACAAACTCTGGGGCATAAATAGCCTGGAAGAAAAGCGTGATACAATTGTGCTGTGAAATTGCAAAAGCCAGATTTTTTTTTTCTCTTATAAATAAGAACACATTAACATGCAGGCAATTATTTGGTTGTGGTCTGGATACTATAAATGCATTTTGGGAAAATCTGTGGGGAACTTGTAAATGAGAATTTTTCTGTACCTAGACAATAAAGCAATGGAAATGCCTCAATGGAAAGCCTTTTTTTGAGACATCTTCACAAAGATTGTACAAACGTTTGCACATTTACACTGTGTGTGTGTGTGTGTGTGTGTGTGTGTGTGTGTGAGAGAGAGAAATTGAATCAGCAGATTTTGCCCACCTTTACAGAATGAATATTTGTGAAGACATTCTGTAGCAGCTCACAGTTTTGTTACAAGCTCGCTGTCAATAGTTACACACAGCTAAATAAGTCTAAATGTCAAAAAATGTGTAATCAAGAAGTAGAGAATTTGACAGTGGAAAAGCATGAAGCCAGAATTGACAACACATCCAATTTGTTTCAGTGAGTGCATAATAGACAAAATTGCATGTAAGTTCTATGTAATCGATATGAATATAAATTCAATGAAATACCAGGTTGATTTTTTTGAGGTTTCACGGAATTAGGCCTTAGATATTTTAACTACACTCTGTTTCCTGAGGTGCGCTCCAGGCTTCCTGTGATCCTGAATTGGATAAGGTGGAATAGTGGAGGGATAGATGGATGGCTATTTTGCATACTTCACAAGAGTTATGAAATTCAGATTTTCTATGCTATGGCTATGAAGTCACATGATGTTCAAAACTGACCAAATGTGTTTTGTGTGGCAGATAACCTTTTCCTAAACTTAATACCTATGAAGGCTAGAAGAAAAATGTCTGACAATGGAAAGCTGGCAGAAAATGTCTGAATAATTTAGGATTGCGTTTAATTCAAACCAGTAACCATAAATTGTATTCAGATTGTAGTAATTATAATGAACTGCAGAAGCAGGTGCCAATGACGAAGAATGCTTAATCAGGAGCAGTGATGTAAGTGGTTATGAACAAAAAATGGACTGAAAAATTAAAGATTACCATAACTATTAAAAAAAAATACAAGAAGCAACATCAGTAAGTCTGCCTTTAAAACTCTTAATAAAAGTTAGTTATGCTTGTTAGAGAGTTTCTTGACTGACACAGTAATTATATAAACAAAGTCAATAATGTCTGTTTGCCCTAAAGAATTAACAGCATCTGCTGAGGCCATCCAGGACTGAGTTTTGACCCCCACGCTCTACATCCTGAAAAAAAATACTTTTTTAACAAATTAAATCAAATCAAATTAAATCTAATTTTATTGAAAACCAATGGAGATAATTTTATGCAAAAAGCATTAACCATTATATATATATTTTTTGTACAAATGTAATGTGAATCCATAATTGTAACACAAGGCATGTTTAGTGCGCTCATTGAAAAATATAAAAATAAGGTTCTAACTATCATTTATACAAAAAATACTACTGGATGAATAACTGCATTTAAGATAATACTATTACAGATTTTTGCATAATTAAATCAAATACCTTCCTTTTTAAGATGTTAAGATTAAGACAGATTGAATGTGTAAATATTCAGAGTCTGGAATGATTAACAAGAGACTGGAAAAATTATATAGTGCAGGAATAAACCTTAAAATTATAAAAATGATATATGATTAATCAGTACAGTAAATGCAGACAAGTAAAGCTCATAGTATTAAATTGCAAAGAATAAAAAAATTAAAAAACAAGCATCAGCATTTGAAAAATAAAGAAAAGTGCACAAGATCTAATGAACAGATTCATGACAATGTTAACATAATCACTCCATACATAGATAATTTGAGTGTTTTCTTTAACAATTTGTTTTTAAAACATTTAGGGTTATACATATTATAACCAACTGTTCCCCTTAAAAGAGGCCTTATTTTTACATTCATATCCAGAATTCCTTGTTTTTACAAACAAATACAGAGGAAGCCTAAAGTGTATTCAATATTTTATTTTTTTATTTTACTAATCCCTTATTAGTCCCAAACAGGGAAATTCATTCTGTATTTAATCCATCCCCTAGGTGAGCAGTGGAATTTCGACATCCACGGAACTAGCATGTAGTGAGTCTCGTTCAGGGACGCACCTGGTGGCTCGGCGGGGATTCAGAGTGAGAGACTTTCACATCATCCCAGCCTCATATCCTACCCTTTGAACCACCAAGGCTTGTTACCATATTGAATATCATATCCAACCATTGGCACTATTTTAAATAGAAATTACTTGAATTAAAGCTCTGCTATGTCACCAACAAATTTTTTAAAAACTCCACATTTTGTGCAACAAAATTTTTTCATTGTCATCTAAACTCAACATAGTGCACCCATAAGGGTTTCCTGAGGTTTTGTACACTTAGATCATAAGTACTTCATTAATTTTTCATGAGAACATTAAGTGCTGCTAATACACAAATTCATCAAATCCCTTTAATTTCTGAATTTATCCTCTGTTAACTGAACGTACCTAATCCACTACATTTTTTATGCATGATTGCCAGAGCAGTTTACCCTACATGAGTTTTCATCAGTTCTAGTCCTGAGGAAACGTGTAATTATTTGTTTTTGTTGTAACCCAGAACCAATATACCTAATTTAATAAATTAATGTATAGCCTTTGGTTAGTCTAAACAGATGTATTAGTGCAGGGTCACAAATACATGTTACTGGAACCCCACGACTGGAACCTAAAATCAATGTAACAGATCAAGAAAATACTTATGGCTACCATGACAGTCCGAATAACTTCATCACAGCGGGCTAGAAACCACTATAATGTTTTACAGTTTCCACGCAACAAAAGCAACAGCATTTTTGTATACTGTCATACTGGAAATTTCTCTCTTAGTTCCAAATTGTACAATTCATCTAAATTTTCAAACCAACGGAAAAAGTTATTTTAGTATCACTTGAATACTTTTAGAATAATTCTCAAAGAATACACAAATAAAGGCAAAGGTTTACACACACACACACACACACACACACACACACATACACACACACACACCCTGCGCACATTTCTGAATCCATTATTGCATCTGTATAAAAAAAAATGTTGCACTTCCACTGAATTCGGTGACTATTGTGACTAATTTTGGTTTAAAATCCTGCACACTGTGAGCACTGCCTATGCTGTGCTCAGCTTCTTCCTGATGTAGCGCCCCACCAGCACCTGCGGACGTAGCTGATAGTTGTGAAGGACGTCGTGAGAGCTCGTCAGCTGATCTCCCTTCTGGCGGTCCAGGAGTGTGACACACACCACAGCACCTGGGTCCCACAGAGCACACAGTCACAGCACACGGTTTTAGTAGCACAATGCAGTATGCTAACCACCACACCACTGTGCCGCCATACTGCAAGGTGTTGTTATGAACCTTTTTCTTCTTTCTTTTTCTATTTCTAATACTGGTAATCTTTTCTACTATGGACTCAACACATATATTATTGTAGCATTTTCTGTAAAACAGCCCAACACATAAAAATTATTTTCATGTGTACAATGCGTAATTATAGTACGGGACTTTTTATGTGGCAAAACAAAATTTAGCATTCATAATGTTGTACCTTTGACCTGCCTTTAAAAATATTTACAACCTTTCAAAGCACTACTGTATGTTTTAAAACTGCCTGAAAAGAAATGAAAATAAAAAAGATGTGGAAAATTTTAAAAAAAATTTTTTTAACTGCACCTCGAAGGCCACTTAGTTTGCACATGGAAGCGAACACAGAAGATTCCATCTCGATATTGCGGACTCCAGCTGAGTAGGCCTCAGCCAAGTAGTTCTGCTTCTCCACCTCAGTGTAAGAACAGAAGGCGCCGTCCAAACGAGCCTGACCTGCAGCAAAGAGGAAATCCATCATTAGGCTTAATGTTCCACTCAGATTGCATTTGCCTTGTTACGAAAGTATCATCCTGGATGATTAAGCTATTTTCCTTTTCTTCCCTACCAGTGAAAAGCCTGACCTCTCATATCTGTGTTGGTGTGACCTCGTTCATTCTATACGTATTGCACTTTTTCTGTAACTGTTTTGCAAAACCCTAACAGGGGTTGCATGCATGAATCATACCTTCATAGAAGTCCAAAGTGCACATGGTATTGCCTATAACTGTGTCAAATTCATTTAACTCTTTGCTGCACTGCAGAAGTTCCTCAGCAAGTTCCTCATCAAGTTCTGTACTCCGCAAGACTTTCTTTCCGAGAATGACTTGCTCGAACTGAGGCACGAAATTGGCATCCACAGACTGCCTGGTCACAACCACAGTACCTGGCTGCAGACCTAGGAAAACAGATCAATGTACAATGGAATATATAAGCCATGACCACACATCATGTGCAGAAAAGAAAGAGGCACGCATTGATAGTGGGAAAACGCTTTGCATTTTCCAAAAGATGATCATACTTGGTCATGCAGAACACATTTATTTTACAGATTATGAATAGACAGTGAAGGAGTACCTATTCCACCTGAAGTTCCAATGCGAATCACAGTAACATCAGTACAGCCAGCATGGTGTAGGAGCTTGATGAGTTCGTGGAGCATTATTGCAATAGATGGGATGCCCATACCATGCTGGAACAGGTGCAAAAACACATGTCAACCCTCATGTTCAAAAGCCTACATCGACCGAGCTCAAACTTTGGTGTTTAAGAAAATTTATGAAAAGGGCTTCAGCTTTAAACACTAAAAATGTTTCCTGGTACTTTATAGAACAAAGAATGCCAAGAATGTTACTGCATACTAGTTTTTCAGAACCTCGGTTAACCAATAAATACTAAAACCCAATAGAACAATGTTGTCATTTTTCTGAAGGTCATGTCAATCAGTCCAGACTTAATTTTTTGGTAACATGTATAGGAATACACACACAATTCTAGCTTCAAAGCCTTTATGACCTAGAATAAAGGCTGTGTGTGGAATACTCACACTGACAGACAGCACAGGTCCAACTTTGTACATGCTGTAGCGGTCGGTACTAGCACATATGTTGGGATAATCCGCCTGAGGGTCTCCCATCTTAAGTTCTCCTGCAATGTACTGTATGAATGACTTCATTCTCCATGGACTGCCTCCAGTGCAAACAAACTAGTATAGAACAACAATGGAAGAAAGGGAATTAAATTATTCAATATTAGAACAGTTCTTTACACAAAAGTACCTACTAAATAAAAGTATATATGCATTAGAATACATAAAAGCACATGTACCAAACATAGAGTAGCTTTTTTAAATTTTAATTTAATAAGTAACAAAAGTAAAAGACTAAAAGCTTCGGCATATTCTTCTATGATATCAGGTAATATGCAGCTACAGAATGTAATTTCACAATTATTCTATGTAACCATTCATCAGAAAGTTATTTCAATAATAAAAAACAACCAAATAATTATTTTGAAAAAAACTGAAGAACAACCAGAGCTAAAAGCAGATCTTATAGTACAAAAAAGGTTAAAAATCATACCCAGCACTAAACAGGTCATATTAATCATTAAATCAGAGGAAGTATTAGGCTTCTGTTAAATTTAAATGGAAATGCCACACTTTATAATTTCATGGCTATCAAAATTTAAACACACAGATTTCATACTGAACTGTAAAATTACTTTCATAAAACCTGATCAAAATTTCATGTCAGGGAACTGTACATAGTTACATCAGCAGACAATCTTCAGCAGATCTCCACACAGGAGCATTTCTGTTATATTTACATAAATACCACTAATTTATAGTATATTAGATTGTCATCATCTAAACATATAACATAAAATGTGTCCTGCTGACACTTTCCATATTACTGGTGCATGCTAAGCAGATCTAAGGGAAATGCTTGGCCAATGTTTGAGAATGCAGAGCAACCAGCTGCCATGGATCCCATCTGAAGCAGAGGCAAAAGTCTCACCTTAACATCACCAAACATCGCAGGCAAATCACAAGTGGTGGTTCCTAGGTTAAAATGGTACAACATGTCCTCTTTCATCGAAGCCAAGTGTGGATTTTTTACATAACTGGAACTGTGGCTATAAAAAAAAAACACACAGGACAAAAAGAACTTAAGGATTTGCACAATTTTTCTACTAAGAACTGATGCATTTGTTTCCATTTGTTAATTTCTGTTGTTTTTTTGTACGCATTTCTGACATATTTCTGACACCCAGTAGTGGTCCTTCCATCAGGTGAATTAGGTAGTCAGCAGTAAGTGGGAGCCACATAGATTGTGCTTTCACATGGGGGTGCCAAATGTAATCTTGCCTGGGGCACCAAGTGACCCTGGACCGCTACTGCTGTCACCTTCATTAGCAATAACAAAGAACATACGGTTCAAGCCATATGTTTTGTTTAACTGTTTTGCTTACTAGCTCCAATTAATCATAAAAATGTGTATAATGCCCACTAATCAATTATTCACATGTGATTTATGCAATCTTTGATGGAACTTTAATACAGCACATTGTTATTCCAGTCACAGACTAGTCAGAGACAAATTCACCCTGGAAGTTTATTTTAAAACAAATTTTAAGAGTTGTTTTTATGTTGCCTTTTATCATTTTAAAGCTAAATTTACACAGAAGAGTACACATACACAATATAGTTTTTTAATGCAAAAAACTCCCTTGTGTGCATAGCATGCAAATACATACAAACAATGTCAGCCAATTTGGCACAAAGTATCCTACAATAGAAGTGGGCGCATGTTTGATTTAGTTGAAGTACCTGTCACTTATTTCTTATCACAGTTAGTTTTAATAACTAGTTTTCTGTGCATAATACTAGGAGGACAGCAAACATAACAGTCACATACAGGAACAAAAATACTGTAGTGATCACTACAATGAAGTGGTAGTGTAGACACTGAGGATTATGCAAGGACCCCTGAGGTCAGGGCAAAACACTGACTAGAGTTGGACAATCCAGTCTACTTTAATAAGTATTTGCGAAATAAACTACAAGATTTTCACCGTTTGGTTTTTAATATGAAAGAAAAAATTTTTTATTTATATTTCATCATTGCAATTAATTTTATTTGTGATGAACAGTTTGCACGGCAAACATAATGAAACCACCCGCTTTATTACTGGTCGATTTTGTTTCCTGCCGTTGTAACCTATTGCAGCTATAAACGGAGAGTTACGCAAACTTTTGAAATTATTTATATTATAGACTTAATTTTATATTAAAATATCTGTACTACTGTGCATTATTATGATATTTTATTACAAACATGCGATTCTCACCTTTTACAGTCACCACTCTTTTCACTATCAAATCCAGGAGCCATTCTGCTGTAAACAGATTAATATACGTTTAACAGTTACTTCAAAATTCTGTCAAAATTTCTGACAAACACTACATATAGTGTACCTTGAAAACAAAAACGTCCAGTGTAGCACTTATTTGTAAATGTTAAATGCATTCGTGTCCCGCACACAGCTCTTCGTATGTGGTAGCGTACACACACGTAGGTAGGCTGAACACAGCCCATCTGTACGGACCTATACGAATTATGATTTTTCCACGTCGTATTGCTGCAAACATTTCACAGATTTCAAGCAACTATACATCTAGTGTCTCCGTTTACATCTCACAGCTTATCTCAGGAAATTCATTACTGGTGTACATGTGGGGAAAAATAATACATTCAGTGAAACTACAGATCCGACTTATTAGTTTTCTTTGCGGAAGCACCCGGAATGGTAGTGAAACTTCCATGTTCCTTCTGTTACTGATTATTGTAATACTGTACATTTTAACAATCGCCAACAATAATAAGAAAAAATCCCGTCACCCGCAAAACGCAGTTAATTTTGCGATTTCAACAAACCAATGTACTTACCCTGTATAGCTGGACAGGGTGTTGTATTGTTCCTCTTTACACTTCACTGTACATCAGTAGTGTTTTGGTGTACGTGAGACTACCGGCATCAGCATCCGGCTTGTGCCGAAGGTGGGACTGCAGCTCTGACGTCATTCCCGAGCGGTCACGTTTCAGCCAAAGGAGCAACGCCAAAGGGGAACAAAGGAAGATACACAGGTGCAGTAATCCGGGACACTGGCACAGGCACCGCTGGAAACAACCACCTCATGAAGACATATAGTACGGGGACGTCTTCGTCGTAGTATTTTCATGTTTACTTATACGTAATAGTTAGACCGAAATGATGAATATAAAGAAAGCACGTACATGCGTAGTGTAAATAAAAATCGTTTGTTGGAGGTATAGTAAAACAATACACGGCTGATAATTATTTACAAATGAGCAGTTAGCGCCATCTAGATTACTTTATGTGTGAAAGCTTAAACGTGAACTGCCTAAAGTCATATTGTCACTTGATGCAAAAGAAGTGTCAGCATTACGCTCAAGAGAGCAATGGAAAAATCAGACGTTTTAACCTATATGTCGCTGTAGCGTGACTAATGCAGACAAGCGTTACAAGAGATATACGTACACACTCAAAACAAATAAACGTATATCAAAGCGTCCCTGAGCAACATGCACATGTGAGTTTACTAAATTATAAAAACTATGACAAATTCGGCAAAAATACAGGAACCGTTTATAGGATCCCAACAGATCTGTAACTTAAATAGTCATTTAGACTTGTACTGGTCTGCTGGTTCTGATACTCAAAAACAAGGGAGATGCACAGAGCTGTAGCAACTACTGAGGGATAAAGTTGATCAGCCACACTATGAAGCTATGGGAAAGAGTAGTGGAAGCTAGGCTGAGACGTGAGGTGACGATCAATGAGCAGCAAAATGGGTTCATGTCAAGAAAAGCACTAAAGATGCAATGTTTGCTTTTAGAATGTTAGAGAAGTACTGAGAAGGTCAAGAGTTGCACTGTTTGTAGAATTTAAAAAAAAGCATATGAAAGTGCCAAGAGAGGAGCTGTGGTACTATCTGAGGAAGTCGGGAGGAGCGTAGAAGCATGTGAGGGTGATACAGGACATGTATGAGGACAGCATGACAGCAGTGAGGTGTGCAGTAGGAATGATGGACTGGTTCAAGGTGGAGGTGGGATTGCATCAAGGATCGACTCTCCGCCCCTTCTTATTTGCAATGGTGATGGACAGGTTGACGGATGAGGTCAGACAGGAGTCTCCATGGACTATGTTGTTTGTGGATGACATCGTGATCTCTATTGAAAGTAGGGAACAAGTGGAAATGAACCCGGAGAGGTGGAGGTAAACACTGGAGAGAAGGGAAATGTTAGTCAGTAGGAGCAAGGCAGAGTACGTGTGTGTGCAGAAGAGGGATAAAGAGTATATAGGGAAAAGAATGAGAGAGAGGGTGGTGGAATGGTGCAGCTGCAAGGAACAGAGGTAGCGAAGGTGAATGAGTTTAAATACCTAGGGTCAACTATTCAAAGTACTGGGAAGTGTAGTAGAGAAGTGAAGAAGAGAGTACAGGCAGGATGGAGTGGGTGGAGAAGTGTGTCAGAAGTGATCTGCAATAGAAGGATAGCTGCAAGAGTGAAAGGGAAGGTTTACAGGACGGTAGTGAGACCAGCTATGTTGTATGGGCTGGAGACAGTGGCACTGACAAAGAGACAGGAGGCAGAGTTGGAGGTAGCAGAGTTGAAGATGCTGAGGTTTTCATTGGGAGTGACAAGATTGGACAGGATTAAAAACGAGCATATTAGGGAGACAGCACAGGTAGGATGGTTTGGAGACAGAGCGAGAGAGACGAGACCTGGATGGTTTGGACATGTGCGGAGGAGGGATACAGAGTATGTAGGGAAAAGAATGCTGAGGATGGAGCTGCCAGACAGGAGGAGAAGAGGAAGGCCAAAGAGGAGGTTCATGGATATAGTGAGGGAGGACATGAAAGGTTGGACTGACAGAGGAAGCTGTAGAGAACAGGTTGGCATGGAGAACGATGATCCGCTGTGGCGACCACTAAAGGGAGCAGCCGAAAGAAGAAGAGGAGACTTATTCTGGTCTGAAACTGTTGTTCTTAAATCCCAAAATATTACAAGCAATATTTTTTGAAGGCTGACACTTTGGAACATGTGGTCAGTCTTAGGGTGAAATGGCTATGATTGCTAAGGCAGATGGCTGTACACCTGCAAGTGCAAACAAGAGGTTATTTTATTAAAGGGAATGAACACAAATGGCCCTTTAAACAAAACACAGCTTTGAATAAACTGAAATTTGACATATAGCTAATAACAGCAAAAAGACACTGCTGTTTAGTGATGACAGTCTTCTGAGGTACAGATTTTCTCCTCTCCCTCTTTCTGTCCCTTACCAGTCCAGCTGGCCCTGTTTACCAAATTTCTCCATTGTGGGACTAATAATGGATTCATAAAACAAACCCAAGAATTCAATCAATCAGCTGAAACAAGTCATCATATAGGACAAGGAAGACCCTCACTCAGTCCAATCTTGCACTTGAAAAACCACCTCATTAAAAAAAAAAAAAGTAATGCAAAATGTCTGTGCAATGTCAAAGTTCCCCATATCTAGTGCATACCATTACAAAGAGCTCCTCATATGGGTTAAGCAAACAAAAACATTTCCACACAAAACAGTCATACACCCTCTATATGATTTTAAACCAATTTAACTGTAACACCAGGTGGCCAAGTTGACATACAAAGGCATGCAAAATTAATCTGTAAAATAACTGCATTTTAGGTTTAGCCAAGACTGTTTACGCAATAAAAAATAAAAAAAACAGTAATTGTAAGTTACACCACAACAGTGTAGGAAAAACCCCTTAACCGAAAAAGAAACGTTTTCAAAACTACTTCTTATGCATTCTATTAAAACAAAACATTATGAAGGAAATAAAAAATGCTAACATAGCACACGCAATGCCTCCAGTAGTAGTCCTCCCCCCCCTTAAATTCAAATAAATAAAATTATCCATCCTCACTGGGTCAAAGTTATTAAAAACAAAACTAAGCAATTAATTCACAAGCTTCCAAACACACACAAGTCCAATACCATTCTTTCTGCTACAGTGCAATATTATCAAGTATCGTACCACCTGGCAATCATAACATCCGTCTGGTGCAAAACAAAGTACAAAATGGTGCCTTTATTCTTCACTTATATAGTGTTACATGTTCCAGAAAATTCTTCTTGAAAAGACACTCCTGAAAGACAAACAAAATTTTTCACATTTCCATATATGAAAGTTGCACAAACAAGTCATGTTTTAAGACAGGATACAATACTTTTTGACTTAACATTCTAATTAATGTTTACAACAGCTTCACAATACAATACAGTCACTTCCTGATACTTACATCTTACACTATCTGTGGGGGTCAGTTACAAAAACAGCATTACTATTTCCTCATGATCCCTCTGAAAGAAAAAAATTGCGCATGCACGCATGCACGTACACACACGTTTATAAAACTTGCAATATGCTGAAAAAAGGACAAGCAAATACTTTGTTCTATATGTATACTAAACCATAAATAATTCTTCTGTTAAGTGCAACTTTGTCTGGAGAGACACCATCAAAACAGATTACTCACAAGTCTATGAAACTGAACTATAAATCTTTTATTCACAGGTAACCACAGTTGCAGCCAGAGTAATCATATTTTAACTGCCAAAACATACATGCACCTATATTCAGCATATACTATATATAAAGCATAAAGTTCATAAACTACCATAAACTGAAAAATTTGTACAGTTTTTTTAAGAATAGTTTATTCATTTTGGCAGTACATTTTTGTCATGATCAATCCACACACTGCATACTCCGGGCATCAATTTAGTAGTTTTAGTTTGTTTAATACAACTAATCTTGTTATACAGTATACTGTAATGCAATAAAACATTTTATCTGAGTAAAACTGGTCACCCATAAAAATCTCACCGGTTTCTCCAAAACAATAGGGTGCTCTGGCAAAAACTCAGGTTTCTTCTTGGCTGCTGGTGAGCTGGCAAGCCTAATCAGGAACTCTCTGCTGTAAGATATTCTTTCTACAAATATGTAAAGATGCAACTCATAACACCTCAGTTTCACACTTCCAGCCACCTGCAGACTTAATACTGCACATAAACATGCATCAATTACATGTTGATGATACTGTAATAAGCCATACAACCATTCGATTAACTTTATGTTGAAATTGAATCAGACTAGTATACATTAACATAAATTAAATTTAGCTACTTGTTTTCCCATTATCAGCACAACTTATGGTGATTAATCAGGTCTATAGTATATTAATATATCAGAAAGTGATGAGAACTACGAGTTACTTGCCTTTTTTGGGTGTTTGAAAGGTGTGAAGATGGAGAATCTCATACAATTGATCTACTTCAATGGTATACAACTATAATTGTTTAAAACAGACAAATTCTGAGTCAATATACAACAAAAACTTTCTGAGTTCATAATGATCACATACTTCTTTCCATTTTATGGAAATAATGTTATGACACAAAATGTAAAATGGGCATGACATGTTCCTGTTGATTGATACCCAATTCTGAACACACACACACACACACACACACACACACACACACACCACATTTAAGTAACAGATTAAAAATAAATAAATAAAAACATACTGCTTTCTCCTCGGTGTAACATGTCATGACCTCACCTTCTACATTTTTTTGTGGTTCTGAATCAGGAAGGAAAAAAAGTGTTTAAATGTTCTTGTATAAAAACAGCACAAAAATGTCAGTTAATTGAATCTATGTATACCTTTCATTGTAACAGGTCACCAAAAATTGCAATTACAAGAATCAAAACATCTCAGTGATAGACTAAATCTTGCAGGGTGGACTCAACCCCAAGGCATCCCAAATAAATAGTGAGTATTCAGTGGGACCAGTGATATGGTTGCAACACAAGGACTGTTAACCATACTCAACTACAACAGCTGATGCAACATCAGTTCAAAAAACATCATGCCTAAAGTAAATCCTCAATAATTAAAACTGCATCCTCAAATATGAGATAACAAGGCACTATTATATTAAATGATGTAAACAACCTTTCTACACATTTTACAAGCGAATATTATGGCCTTTTTTCCAAACTCCAAAATTACGTCCAAGTCTTTCTTGCTATATTTACTATTTAGCAGTGTGACCAAGTATAATCAAATCATATGGTCATAACCCAATGTGAGGAAGTTAAAAAGATGCATAAAACCAGTATATATCTATAGGTATTTCCTCATTTATTGAAAAAACATTCAAGTACGCACAGCCAAGTATTTTATACTGAGACACTTATTCTTATGGTTTGAAAATAGCACTATTTAAAAAATGTTAATTTAGATCTGTTCAAACAATGAGAACTATCAATATCTTGAAGAACTCATCACAACCTGGACACTCCTTGGCTGACCTGCTGCCTTTAGGCAGGTGTTAAAGATTGATACAACCATGAACAAATACACTTCAAAATAGTTGTTTCCCCAAAGATTACATGCAAGATTAAATTTAACATCTTTCACTGGAATATAAATGTTAGCATTATTTAAAGGGCAATATTTGTATGTTTTCAATGAAGGCTGTTCTAGTCTAGTAGCCTAACTGTTATACAGTATGGAATCTATGTCTGTATTTTCAATGTTGAAACATTAGGAAGTAAAGTATTCATGATTTTTGTGGACTGTGAGCTATAGCTATACACAATACTAATGGACCACATATACTGCACTCAAAATCCAGTCACCTTTGGGTACAACTAAGTACATTCACTGCTTGTGGCTTTGTATTGCTGACTTTAAGACTGTGTTGGGTACAACACAGCAGACAAAATGTGACAACAATTAAGTTTTATTATTGTACAAAATCTTAAAAACAAATCAGCACCACTATTATTACCATTCATAATATTCAATCAATATTATATTATATATATTATATAAACACTAGTGTAGGAACTTAATTTGCAACTTACCTGAATCAATGTTCAAACGACGAAGTGGCCTTGCTGGTTGAAGATTCTTGTTGTAGATCCTTCTTTTTGACAATTCCATTTTTTCTGCTTTTAGAAACAAACTCTTATTAAAATAAGGCTATTCATTAGCGTTCGGACACGGTTAATTAAAAACATCTATACTGCTTGCAATAATTCACTTCATAAAAAAAAATGTGAACAAGTAATGTGTTTTTTTTTCCTGTCGAATACAAGTTAACAATAATACGGGACTTTATGTTCCAAAACTAGAGTTACACACAAAACTACTGAGTTTCAACAAAGAATCGATGAAGCTCTTTACAGCTGGTGCAGGGACGCAGCCCCGTGGGACATATCGACCCATTTTAGCTCGCAAAGCGATAAAAAAAACTGCATACTTTATTGTATTCCGATAATAAAGTACATTGAATCCTTGATGCTTAAGTTGACGATCGTAAAACTACATTATATTTTAATTTCAACACAAAACTTATCGTCTACACTATTTTTAATGCCACTTTGTACAAAACTGTAGTTTTAAGCGTTTCCAGTTCACATTAATTTCGGGGTCATGCTGGAATCTGTATTTTATTTGTGTATATTTAATCTTCGTGTGTATTTAAGTTTTAATACTTTTATATTTAAACCATTAACACAAGCTTCTGTGATGTTAAACTGTACAGGCTTTCCTAACGTAACTGATTTTCAGACTACCCGAAAACTCTGAGGGGGGGGCCGTGGTAATACCTTTATTTACCAGCAGTTTAAGGTAATGGGTAATGGGTACCTTGAAAGCTACGAAGGCAAATATGTATCAGTTACCGCAATAAACAGTTTCAGCGCATGTCAAACCTGAGACGCTCTCCCTCTGGTGATGGCGGCTGGCATGGAGTCGAGAACGAGCCGCGCCCCCCTCCCTTCGCTCTCGTTCCAGAAGCGGAGCTCAAACCGTCAAACAGCTCGCGCCGCACCACGCGCCCGTGACTGTGATTTTCAACGGTAGATCCGGGTATCCAAGCGCGACATTATCCACGTTCAGGACAGGCTCTCGTGGAGCTTTTCACACTGCCACGCGAGAGGCAGTTAGCTTTTCACCTGCAACGGTAAACGATAGTCCCACTTTGTACGACATGACATTAAGACCGGATCGATAGATAAGAGATTTTCTATCCGGTTAAATACGTTATTTGTTTTTAGTTGTATACGTGTAAAGAAATGAGTCCATTCAAAATAAGTGTTGTATATATAAAGTGGCAACGATCAGTCTAAGACTGTGAAGTAGCGCCAGTTTCGGTTGGAATTTGGGTAAACGGTTACTACAAATACAAATGTGACATTTCTTTTGTCGTTGTTTTATACTTTAAGATATTCACGGCGTGAGGAGCAGCAATTAAACAGACAAACCTTAGACACGGGATGAATAAAAATTATTCGTCCATAGTATATATTTATGTTTAGTTAACATGACAGTAGTGATTTTTGTAGTAACCAGAACAGACCCTGACCATTTTGGTGCATTAAGCACAATTTTAGCTGGTGCCCCTTACATTGTCTACTCTCATTTGGAGCGCCAGTGGCGCCCCCGGTAATCGATCAAGCCTAAAACCGACTACACTTTGGTCATAGGTGGAATTGCTCATGGGAAATTAAGCGAGCAAGAAAACGTCAGTTTTTATTTGCTTTTTAAATACATCATAGAAGAAGCTTGGAGTCACATATGGAGGCCTGTTTGAAAGTTAACGCCACAGGTTCGATGAACTCGCCAAGATTGCTATTCGATCCGTTTGGGAGTAACGGCCAGATGACATTATAATAGATTTTTTATTTTTGATAATATTATTAATATATGATCAGTATTGTTTACACCAATTTAAAGATATGGAAAAAAGAACGGCAAATTAATATCTAGGAACAGCAAGATCACTATTGATATTTGTGAAGTAGCCTTTACTCTGTCGCTGTGCATTTCTGCTGCCACTAGAGGGAACGCTTTTTCACAAAAGATCGTAATATGATAAACTGAGGGGCTTTTCCACAGAGCAATTTTATATAATACACGGATGAACCAAAAGGTTATGATCACCTGTTTAATATGCTGTTTGTCCTCTATGTGCCGTTAAAACACTCTGATCCACGGAGGCATGGACTTTACAAGACCCCTGAAGGTGTCCTGTGGTATTTTACACCAAGACATTAGCAACAAGTCCTTTAAGTTGTGAGATGCAGCCACTGCCGAGCGGACTTGACATCCTCGGACCACTTGGTAGGTGCTTACCACTGCAGACTGGGAGCACTTTACAAGCGTTGCCACTTCCTGCCTTGGGGAAGTACATGTAATTGTAATCTTCTGATCTGCAGGTTGCAATGAAATTGTTGATCGTTGAATGTAACTTCATATTGAAATAGTTTAAAAAAAATACAAGTATGTAGTGTTCTGCTTGTAATGTAGCTGTTCTGTAATACTATTTTGACTTACCTGTTGTATGATTGTGTATTTTACTAAAGGACAGTATAATTGTACTGTCCTGAATGCATATTGCGAGTGATGAGAAATCACCACCGGGTAATAATTTTTTTAAGTAATGCCTCTGAAGATCCACCCAATCTTCCACAGGTTTAGTGATTTTAAAAAAGTGATGGACAATGCTCTGAAATGAGATGTAGCCAGAAACAGAAAATATGTTAAGGAGAGTTTTTTTTTTTTTTTTTTAATTAAATAGTAACTTTTTGGTTCTTTGTTCTAAAATGATGTCTCTTTGAACAAGACAAGTGATGGTATAGCACCTGGTACCATTTCAGTAATGTAACAGATAAATAATAAAATATTTGTTTAAAGCTCTGCAATGTAGATTATTCCTCCATAACACTTTATACAGTATGCCGTTTTAACATGAGATAAATGGAGGTTCTGTTATACTAGTATCTCAGCAATCCTAAAAAAAGTCACTTTTCTTTTAAAAAATCTTTAGAATGTTTAAGTATTTATTACATCTGTAAATGCTTGCATTTAATTGTATTTACCACACATTATATGTATCCTAATAACTCAAAGGTCATATATATGTGAGTTATATCTCAAATGTCAGCATTACATCACAGTCTTTAACAGCATTTACTGTAGAAAGATAAGCTTGGGGGTTCTGTTATACCTTTCTGAATTTTAACCATGTTCACTCTGAGCAGCACAACAACCTAAGAACATATCTGTTAACTTGTAACAATATACACAAATAAACAAATGCATTCCATATAGCGAAGTCATTCTTGGCAGAATTACTGGTGAATCATGGAAGGACTGTGACAGCCACATTTCATGCAGAAGGGCTGTTTCAGACACTGTTTGTGGCAGACAGCCTCTGAGCTGGAATAGAGGCCAGCGCGACATTGTGAGTTGGTGTAATTGTTCAATTATGTCACTGAGCTGCAATCACATTGTCCACACCACTGTGCAAGAGTGGATTCTGAAAGCACAGCATTACTGTAATCCATTGCTTTACAGGGTGAGGATTTTATGTGGGCCTATTTTTTCATGAGAGGCTGGTGACACAGATTGTGTGTACCACTTGTTCTGTTGTGCAAACACACAGCATTATTCTCCAGCATATTTACAACGTTTCATTTATGCTATGCAAAATAGCACATTTTGTATTATATAGTTTATGGTCATTGACAAATGTTATGAGTGAAAGACAACATTGTGAATACAAATACATAGCGTAACTTAAAACTGATCAGCTCACAGATGCCACAAAAATTTACAAAAATTTTAAGTGTAAAATTACATCATTTCAAAAGGGACTTGGCTATGAAACAAATGATCTTAAAACAGATTACATTAACAATCCTAATTAATATACTGTTAAATGTGCTACCCTTGTATCTTGAAACGCACAAAAAATTAAAGATAATGTTTTAAAAATCCTAAAGTGAAATTACACACAAAATAGTTCATTTTCTTGAATAGAATTCAGCATATGTTTAATACAATACACAACATACAGCAATACCTGAATAAAACTTTCCAGAATGAGAATTCAACAAGAAAAAAACACCACGTTCTAACTTTTAAAGGAATCAACACATCTGTGATTTTAGAATGGCAAATATATGCTGACTCAGCATGTTTTACCACCCCATCTTTAACATGTGGTATGGCCGCATAATGTATTGCACGAGAGGGTCTATTATTAACATCTTTACAACATACTTTACTTTATAAAGGACCAAAAAAAAAACTTAGCCCCACTTCCTTCTTTACTGACTTGAGCCATCAGAACAGGCATGTGTCATTTAAACACTGCTTTTCAACGGCACTAGCTGCATGCACGAATTGAACGTCAGGCATGGGCATTGTTTTCCAATAGCTCCCCTTGTTTTAGTCAAATAACAAAGAAATAACACGTTTTTTCATGCAGTGTCAACATCTGAAATACCTTCTTAACGCATCTGTCCAACAAATTATACTTTTTACTGGGTTTGTACAGTTGAACAGTACACAGGAATGGAGTGCTTAACCTTTAATTTGATTAGGTTTATGAGGTTTGCATTGTTGCTGAAAAAAGTGGCATGGGTTCGGTCTCTTCCCCCGTGCCCATTTGGTTTAATTAGATCATCCGATCCGCTGTTAAATGTTACCGGAGGTAGAGCGAGGCATTTTTGCCGTTGAGGACTTTGGAGCTTAAACAGCAGGGATGCAAGCGTAAATACAATCTGGTTTGTATTTTTACCCACATGCTCTGCAAATGACCGTGCCCTGAACACAAATTAGAAGTTTTTTTTTTTTTTAACATCGACTGTATTCACAAGTTAAAATCACCGCTTTTAAAATCACTTTCAGTCTACATTTTGGAACACGTATACCTTTCTCATATCAATAGCTGAATGTTTTCCTAACTAGACCAATCAAAACTATTGTGCATCAGTCTGATAGTCAGAGTACTGTACAATGGAAAACAAGACACACGACAACGAGTGAACGCGTTAAAATAACAATGCAGTTATGTATACTATACTATATGACATGACACGTTTGTCTCAACTAAATTTATACAGTAAAGCACCGTGGTTTTAAAACGGACTCTGGTTTATGTACAGGCAGCCTTTTTTCTGAATACGTCACGTTTTCTATGTACGGCAGATCAGATTGTTTAAGCAGTCGTCCATATTTTCAGTTACATATTAAGCACAACTTGCCTACTTTTCTTGGTAAATGTGGATATACTTTGTGTCGCAAATTGACTCTAATAATAAATAAATACATATTGCCTGTAACAGAACCTGATATGGCTATTTCTGACTTGCTTTGGCTGACCTGCATGGTTTTAATCCTTTGTAATCATCTGCATGTCTGTATTGAGATTATTCTTCCCTGTTCCCTGTTCATTTTACAAAAAGTTTGGCAATTCTTTAAAAGGTTGATCATATTCCTGAAGCACCAGAATTCTCTGAAAGCTATCTGAAGGATCAGTTTTGGAGATATTTTCTTTCTTTATCAAATTAGACACACGTTCCACATACTTTTAAAAGCTTTTCTAAAGAACAACAGGAGTTTGACAAATGTTTGTGGCACATATAGGGTATGAATATATACAGTGAATCATCCCTGTAAATATCTTATGATATGAATTGCATTGATACTGTACAACAACAGGATAATCAGTATGAACTGCATGAAGGGGGAATGTAAACCTACGACATTATTTATTCGGCTGTACGTTTGTCTTGAGTTAAAATTTTCCTAACGCATCTCAACACTATCAACAATTCTCTACTTTATTTAGCAGAATAAATAATGTCTTCCCTGTGTTCTGGTGCTAAAGCAGAACCAGAATAAACACTCCACGTTGGTATATCAATTTTTTACCTTTTTTCAGATGATGTTCTAAAGACCATTCAAAATTCTCATGCTCTTCAGTTTTTTTCCATGCTTTTTAAAATTAAATGCCCACAATTTTCTAAGTGATTTCTCAGCTTTTACTAGAACACTGTAGTTTATTTGTTTCTATTGTTTTAAAGCACCTGTTAATACAATTTAATAGAATGCAATAGAAAATTCCAGCAACTGGAAGTGTAGCTTAGGAAGTCAAGTTTGCTTCTGAAGTTTGTTGCAGTGTAATTTCCAAGAACTAAAACCACACTAATAATAATACTCACAGGGAAAATAGCCACAATAGAGTAATAATGAACTAAAGGATTACCTCTGTTTTTAATCATAAGTCAATATGACTTGTTATTGGCCTTTGCCCCAATAGCACTAAAGGTATTTTTAAAAACCACACTTTGAAACGAGTGACCATGCAGAACGGCGTAACAGGCTGGAAGGGGGTTTCACGCTAGTGTGGGGTAGTGTCTGTGGTTGGAGGAGAGTCAGGGCAGGACAAGGCAGCGGCCGGCGAGTCCTCGGGGGTGTCCGCGTCAGGCAGACGCAGGGTCGAGGAGCTGACGGCCGAGCGCGTGTCATTCGCCGAGGCCTGACCGCACACATTGTGGTGCTTCTCCCAGTCTTTGTGCTGGCAAAAGGAGCCGCAGTACCTCGCCGTGCTGCAGCCGCTGCAGGTCTCGCTTGCCTTGCGCCCGCAGTTCCAGCAGCTCTGTGATGGGGGCAGCAGAGAGTCAATTTCAAATGCACACGCACACACTAGGACTACACTGAAATGTTCAGTGCTTACAAAGGCTTGCACTGTTTTTGCTCTTTAATACCAAAGAGCTGAAGGGCACACACAGGTGCATGTGCCTGAGCTCACAGCCCTTTGTGAAACACAATGGTCTGCTATGAATTAAGGGCTGTTTGTATCATCCCAGTGTGAATCCAGTGTGCGCTTCAGAGGCCAAGAGAGTACCCCACCTCAGTAGAGTCCTCCTGCTGATTGATGACGGACAGAAGGTCTTCTGCTGCCCTTCTCCGAGCCTCTGCCACGGTGCGCTCCATCCTGGCACGCTCAACACTGATCATCTCCTGGGCCTTGCGCTCCGCCTCGGACACTGCAGTCTGGAGCTCCAACATGGCCTGCTTCTTCACTTCGTTCACGGCCTCCTCTGGGAGACAGTGATGTCGTCCTGGGGTTATTCTCCCCCCATGAACCCGCACTCACCTTAGGTGCTTTTTGAAGTTTTGGTCCAAACAACATCTCATCAACCTAGTGCCAGGCTCTACTCACAAGTGAACACGTTCTGAGTGACAATAGATAGATAAGGAGGTTTATTGTTTCGTGGAGGTTTAAAATTTAATTAATAGTCCAGCTTGTAAAATTCAGCTAATTTAGTTAAATTACTGGTGTTACCATACATTCCTGTATGGTAGAAATACAAATTACGAAGCCCAGAGACTGAAAATGCATCCAGATCTCACCAGCTTTTTTCCAGATCTCTTCAGGCACACAATCTGACATGAATCGGTGGGAGAGGTCCCTGTTCACTTCTAAAGGGAAAAAATTAGCATTTTCCACCCTTATTAGCATACAGGCAAAACATGTACATGAAAGTGAATAGTTAAAGAACATTTTATATTAATAACAAATATATGTGAAACAGATGTACCATATTTATTAAGCCTTTTACAGAGAAAATTAAGGTTACTTGATGCTCAATTTCCCATGTTTTCCTAACTCTTCCGCAGACCTGATGAACTGCTATTTTCTCCCCCTGGGATCGTTCCTCTGGCCTGGCAGCTTGCGCCACTTTTCTTAGGGCTGTCCACATCGCTACAGCGGCGCACCCAATAGCTGAGCACCTCGCGGTCGGCCACCTGACAGCGGCGTAGCACTGTCAGCGAGTACCTGGTCCTCTCCACCATGTCCCTAATGCAGTTCAGCAACTGGACAAGTGACACACAGCACAGCCTTAATACAGGGACACACTAACACAGAAGAGTTTTGTAATAGTAAACCTGCTGACAAGAATGAACGTAGAAGAACACATTACAACAATGGTACATGCACACAACAGTTAATGTAGATGAACATGTTAACACAGCAGTACATGTCAGCACATGTAACGTGTTGCCATAGACTAGCATGCATGGAACTCATTAGTGCGTTTAAAACTCAAGGAAACATAAAGTAGTGGCAAAGAAAAAAAGAAATTTCAATTAAAACACCTCAAAAATATGTCAATCAATCAACAACCTTTTCACCAACGCACAGGCCTCAATAATAAGAATGTAATTACTTTCCTTACATGGTCAAGGTGTTTCCACTCATCCGCCCATTCTGTGCTGGTGAGCCGGTGGTCTACGGCCTCCTCGTGACGGCCCTCCTGAATTCCTATCATAGAGGAGGCACTAATCAAAACAACTGTTACACTCCCAGCAGTGCGGCTAGTCTCACGGCCTGACAGTCTCCATCCATCAGTTTATATACTGCCAGCACAGCTGTATCCACTGTCACCAAGGAGACCAGCAGCTAACGTGCATACAGGACTGGAGGAATACAGAAAACCAATCCACTGATGCACATCCCACACTGCTGCCTGAAACACTCTCTAAAGATCAAACGTAACATTATTTAATAATCAGTCCATTTATTAGATTATATAAATGTGTAGCACACAATGTTCTCTCATCTCAAATATTACACATAGCATATAACTCTTGTATTTAAAGTGTTAAAAAAAGAGTATACCTCTAGTGCAGAAGGATGACATATAAACAGGTCGTGTGACAGTGTTAGTAATGCTGGTGTCACACTACCCCCCTTTGGACCCCTTCCTGCTTACTATATGGCCAGGTCCGTTCCCTAGGCTCCCGGCAAGCCGATGGCCGGAGGGAGTTCCTCTGGTCCTGCCCGTAGCCCACAGAGTCTGCAGAGGGCTGCTGAGGTGCTGCCATAGGGTGTGATATGCTGTTAGGCTGGTAGGGGCCAATCATGCACCTCCTCTTGCTGCTAGGGGTGCTTGGGGGCTCTCGATTTGGACCATTCTCTTTGGTTCTGTGGACAAAAATATATTCCCTTGTAGGGTTTTTCTTTGTATAGATGCCCAGGCCTATCAGTTGAGTTGAAGATGATAATTTTTTTAAATTATGATAACAAACATTTAAAAAACCTGAGATGAACTATGTACCTTCCCAGGACCCTCTTCTTGCCATTCTTATTGACATCGCATAAAAGTTCAGATGAGTGCAGAGGTGATGCAGTTCTGGTGTTGAGAAGCTGGTGCTGATGCAGGGCCAGGTACTGAGCTGGATTCTGCTTGGCTGTCTTTGCACAGTGCAGAAGTTCATGCTGCAGTAGCGGCAGGTTGGCCTGCAGGTGGAGCCAGATACAGAAATGTTTCAGATGAACTGCTGCTGGGAGATTCTGCAGCGCATTTCACTGTAAACCCACCCTTTAAACATGTTAGCACACATTAACATTATCGCTTGCTGACTTACCAATTAATGCAATAAACCAAATAAATAAATAAAATCAACGCTCGTGTGTCTATGTCTGAGTGAGTGTATGTACACATGTTACAGCTGATACAATTTCTGTTCTCTGTCCTTTAAAGATAGCCAGTTTCAGCACCCAGCTTCCTTAATTATTCTAATTTACATTAAGCGTCTGCTGGGCAAATGGCACCTTCATTAAATGCTAATTGAACTTCAAGACTAAATGAAGACAAATTCTGATGCTGAGCTTTCCTGGGATAATAGTGGTGACCATCTTGTCAACAGATGTAGGAACTGCTCATTTAAGTGTTTATTCTCTAGTTTTACCTCATTCACAGTGCTATTAAAAGCACACCATTAAGAATATGACTCCATCTGTCCACGTAAGCATGTACTGCCTACTAATCCTGAGATTCCGAGGCAGTGCTGACTGCTCTGTGGCATATCTTCAACCCCAGGATATACCTTAACTTTTCATATATATACTTCACTGAAAAGCAACAACAATAAACAGATAGGTTGAAGCAGTGTTCTATAATAATTAACATAAGAAATAAATTCTCACATTACAATATTTGACACATGCTAGAAGCCAGGTTTTTACAAATATTCCATCCATCCATCCATAGTCCATACCGCTTGTCCACTTCAGGGTCGCGGGAAACCTGGAGCCCATCCCAGGAGGCACAGGGTGCAGGGCAGGGGACACCCAGGGCGGGGCGCCAACCCACCGCAGTATACAAATATTATGTAATGAAATAATACTCTCTTTAAATCTTTATAGTGAGGCAATATGGGACCAAATGCCATGAAAAACCTGGCTTCAATCAGATGTATTCAAATACAACAGTACAAAAAATGCAGATAAAAAGACATATAAAAAATTTTATTTTAAACATTGCCTTAAAAAATACACGTCATATTGTAAAGAAATATGATGACTACTTAAAAGCCACAATTTTGTAGTTGAAGAATAAGTAAAAGAAAACAAGATTTTGGCATATATATATACCAATATAAAGCAAATTGCTTTATAAAACCAAAGCTTTTTAATTTAATTGTTCAGAATGAAAGAATTCAGTAATACAGTTTCACTATGTCCAGATCACCCAGTTTCTGTTACTAACTGACATTTTAAAAACCTGTGTAAGTAATCTAGCACTAAGGTAGCAGGCCACTTCAGCCTCATGGAAATGAGACCTCGAGTAGTTAGATGAGCTCCACACATTCACCATCATATGGCATTTGAAGGAAAATGTGTGCTAAAACTTGGGCATGATCTCAGGCTCCAGCTGTGCAGTGTCCCTGAGAAACAGCAACCATATGGCAGGGAGATACGATGGAGGTTGGGGAGAGCTCCTGTCTGTTCCAATGCCCCATCCGCTGCTGGCGTGACCCTAATGGGTAACGTGTCTGCAACGTAGGGTACTCAAGAAAAGAGGAAGAGGCAGAAGCAGGACTTCTTCGTGATGTTCCTGTGTGTGTTTTTGTGTATGCACGTGTCAGTATGTGTGTGTGTGTGTATGTGTGTGTGTGTGTGTGTGTGTGTGTGTGTGTGTGTTCGTGTGTGTTTCTCTGCAAGCTTTGACCAGACCATTTTTTAAAAAACATTCTTGCTTGATTTGAAGTCACAGCGTCTAAAACTTTCCATACTGTGGTTTTTTTCAGTCCAAATTGTGACAGATGATTCATCAGAAGCACAAACAGCCATCAGCTGGTTAAGCGACTGGACTGGGATGTTTAAACTGGAATGTTAAACTAAGAGCAGATCTGGTACAGAGAGAGCCCCGGGAAGGAGCTAACTCTAACTGCGGCATGAACTGTCACATCATTGATTTCTTGTTGCATTCTTATTTACTGTATATTAGAACATTCCAAAATGAACTCAATACTTTAATTGTTTACAAAGGTATGAAAATATTAAATGAACATAACATCTGTCCAGTTCCCTTTCTTATGTTTGTAAATATTACTTTGCCTTTGTAAAACTGATTCTTATATAACACATCTAGGGGATTAACCAAGATTATATGGGAAACTGAAATGAGCGATGGCTTTAAGACATTTTCAGAAGCACGTTCTAAACATAATTTTAATGACAAAAATTTTTACAGTTACTCAGAAAGGGTAACTTTTTTATTTAAAGGTATTAATATCAATCTGCTCTGCTGCAACCTTTGTGTAATTGCTGATTTTTTAAGGCAATGTTTAAAATATTTATATATTTTATTTACAGTTTGGCCAAAATTCTTCTTGAATGTAACCAAAATTCATATTTCCATGTGCGAGGCACCTATTTCAAAAATAATAAACACAGACCGATGGGCTGTATTACCTTCAGAAATGGAACAACAAAAGGTCGCAGGGGAAAGTTTGTGGCTTCTTGGAGTTTAGAGTGAAATTCCTCTATGGTTAAGGTAGAGTTCTAAAGCAGAATAACACAGGCAGAAAAAAAAACAAATTAAATCCTGAGTAAGATGATTAACAACCCAAAAGACCCACATTTCACACACCCACAGCATTTCCCTCCACCAGTGAACACTAATCCACAAAAAATACTAACCAAACATGACATCTGTGACAAGACATTTTATCAAAGGAGCGATCCGTAATCCTGCCTGATTCTTCTAAATCCGTACACGTCTCGCTCCATGTTTATGGCTAAATTAGCAGTCACGTCATTTTTTACCTTCAGACAATTTTTAGACTGCATCATTCATGACCTTTTAAAGAACATCTGGTTTGCAGAAATATAGACAGAATGGTGAATCTAATACGTTTAATAAATCATTAGCTATACATCTAAAACCCACAGCCACATCCTTGATTTGAGGCCCCACTTTTTTCCCCCCTTTACTCTACATCTGTTCATCCAGATTGTGCAGGCTTGTTTTGACAGCCAGGCAGCCTCCTGAGCCTTTCTCTTGCACTGCCCATACTAATTAAGTGTCACTTACTTTAATGGAGAGAATTAAAGAGGGTGAAGTAAACAAGAAATACAAAAGGAATAGAACCCGAGACCACATTCAAGGCTTAATGTGTTACATAAAACGCAACATCTGAAAATGAGCCTAGAGTTAGCAACCGCTTAAGCTTTCCAAGTATCGGTCATCTGCGACGTTGCATTGAACACGATGGAATGACACGGTGGGCGTGGCCAGGCGCCGGACTCACCACGAGGCCCAGCACCAGTGTGCGCACCCTCTCGCCGATCTCCGGGGAGATGTCATTGCCGAACTGCTGCAGGGTGGCGAGGAACCGCTTCAGCTTGCTCAGCTGCCGGGCGCCGCATGCCAAAGGGAGATGCGGGCTACCCAACGCTGATGATGACGATGATGAAGATGAGGATGAAGAAGAAGAAGAAGACGAGGACGACGAAGACGGTCTTGCAGTGACACTGCCAGGTGGAGACGGGGTGGGAGATGGACCATTGCCATCAGCTACTGTGGAAATCAATAACAATCCAAAGCCGCTTAGATAAAATATACATTCAAAATAAACACCAATATTTGTTTTTTATAACATTAAGTAAACTGACGTAGTTTACACCAGGCTTGAATTATGCTCACTTGCTGGAGGTGTGAAGGAGTTAGTCCTCTGGGCTCCTTGCACAGCTGAAGGTGGTGGCATTACTGGGGGAGTCGCCCTGGACACTGTTTTCACATCCACAGGTGAGTCAGGCATGATGGACAGCTTCTCACTGCAACTTGGAGAGAACAGCGTTGTGGAATCAATTACACGCAGTCGCCCAAGAGAGGATGTTCATGCAGCCAGACAGCGGGTACGCAAAGCCCATTACTGCCCCAGTCCCGAGATCAGCGACTGGAACCATTAAGCCACGTCCTCATCTGGCCAGGATACCAGACGCACAGAGCTCTCCCAAAACAAACCTGACTTTGATCCAAACACAATATTTGACACAAGAGCCTAACGAGTCTCCGAGCCCCGAAGTGGGGTCTCTTGGTAAAGCGAAGCTGTGCAATGTGGCTCAGATGGCGTGGGGCTCATTAGTGAAGCTGCTGCACAGTCCCGGCGCACAGCCCCAGCAGAACGGGCAGATGTTTCCACCCCCTCAGCCCCTGCTAACGACAGGCCGCCTGTCCCTTCACCGCACGACTGGCTGTAAACATCTCCATATCTCAGTCAGCCACACTGTCACCACACAACTGTTCAGAAACAGGCCATGACAAGTCTCCGAGCAATAACTGAGGCAGGTATCAAGGTTCGGACCCCAGTCCAAAGCGGACGTCTTTCAGAAAACACTTGCAACTAACTGCCCTTTAACTTGTATGCAAAAACAGTGCAGCTTAGCCTTCTGCATTCTTAACAGAGCAATTTAACCAAGTCAAAGCACTGTATGCCAGAACACGTTTCTACTTCCAAAAATCAGCGCAGGATCTAGGTTTTCAATGCTACCATGCAAAGAGAAAGAGTCTCTGAACATGACAACATGAACAAGAACCACAAAATATTCTGTTGCTGAAAAGTACATGTTGCAAAATGTTGAAAAGTTGCAAAAGAACAATTCAGTACAAATAGCCTTTAACACAAGTCAGTTTAACTGGAAGTGTTTCCTTGGGAACCTTTCATCTGTCATCACTGATTTTGAATTAATTCTTGATGCTCTTGATAAACACACCATCATTTAATATTACAGATCACAGGCTGCAGTGAAAAGCACTTACATTTTATGCTCCAGTGGTCCAGATTCCTTTACCCTTGCATTGTACACAGCGAATAACAGAATGGTAATTAAAACCTTGTGTTTCATAGTGAAAAAAATCAGTAAGGAATGCTTTAAAATTATTTTAAAAAATTATTATTTTTTGCGGCGCTAATTATTCCCAGATGAGACACAAAATATGGTCTTACTCCACTTACGTTGGTGAACAACTGAAAAACATTAAAAGGAGAATGTGGTTTCAAAGACCCTCTTCTTTTATCCAAATTTTATAGAGAGAAGATACTCCATGTCCACTGGCCATTTCAGACATATATTAACTATCAAGTCATCTGTGCTTTCTTGATTCTTGTATAGGTTATAAAAATAAACGAGTAACGTGTTGATAGGTTACATGCACCTTGATATAGCTGAAAGAGGTCTGGAAAATTCAGCTGTCCCATGTTACCTTAGGGTAATTCATTTGTGGTATTTGTGGTACTTACATGAAAAACCTCATGAAACAGCTTGTCAGGGGTAAAACTAAGTTGCTTGTATTTTGCTGTTGTACATATAGAGAATTACAAAATATTGAGCTCACATAAATATTTCCATTGGGTATGACCCCTAGTCTAAAAAATACAAAAACCACAAAGCCTTAAATGAGAATGCCTTAGTTCTGATATATGTTACTTTCAGTGAATTATCTCTACAATTAATTGCACAGCAATTGGTACAGTGCAGGAACTATTTCAAAATAAATAAGCCAATTCAACTACTCAAAATTAATACTTAAAGTAGATTGCACTGCATATCACGATCTTCATCACAGGCATGCATAAACAAGAAAACTAAAAGTAACAGCCAAAGTCATGAAAATGTTAATATTAACACTCGAAATTCCATTACAGAACCTCTCTGAATATTTCTCCTGATTTACGATAACCTATGTAGATTTTAAAAATTCAAGAAAGCCAGAAAAAGATCAGTAAGGATGCTGAGTGACTCAGTAAGGGTGAAGAAACATATAGATGATGTTTTATAGAGATTGCTCTATTGTTGTGAAAGTCCTCATTAACATATTCATTAGCATGCAGAACACTAATATGCAATGGAATCCTTAGCGCCAGATGGAACAGTAGGCAGTCCGTGTCCCATCAAACCCCCTCACTTGTCAGAAAAATGTAATTAATGTCACCTCCTTCCCCCTGCCCCATTGTATTTCCTCTGTTTCTGTTCCCAGCAGAATTCCCCTAACCCCGGCACGTGCAGCGTCCGCATTGCCGGGCAACGTGCTGCCGGGACGGGTCCCCAAACGGCGGCACTAGCCGGCCGGCCGGCCTCTCTGCTGCCAGGTGGCATGCGGTCCTCCATCTCGCTGGGTGACCAGAGGGAGCGGTATCTGCATCTACCCGGGGTCTCTGAGGGCTTTCCAGCTGCACGGGCTAACAACCTGCCCTCTTTAGTATTCACTACCGCTGCCTTTTCCCTACCCTTTCTTCTACCGCCCCTGGAAAATATCTCACAGTGCTCTTATATTTTACACATTTTACCCAGCATGCTGTTGCAACACACATTATGCGACAAATAGGAAGCAACATGGAGAGGTTTTGAGTCATTAATTCACTGCTAATTCCAAGTGGACAGTACTACTCGGATGAGGCCAGTGAAGTGATAAGGCAATCTGTGTAACTAAACATTGCTGAAGAGGAAACCTAGTTGCTATGCTACATAGGTTACAGTATTTGTGCATCAACAGAGAAATGAAAGATGCATGAACAAGTATTAGAGCAAAGGTGAATCGTAGGGTATAGCAGGACCACAATAATGCCTTTCTTTATTATTCGCCTCTCTGATCTGCAGTTGCTGAGCAGTGATCTGGGAACATCTGATTCCTGTACAAAACGGAATGCATGATGCAAATCTAATTTAGGCCAGCTATACTTGTGGAATGTGGGTTAAGATGCTTCTCTTTCATTCCATTCCTAATTGTAATCCCGTTAACAGTTTGAACATCTTAGCCCTTTGACCGGCAGTTTAACTGCTTTTCTGTATGACTCACCAAGAGGACAATGCAGTACAAACAGCGAGTCTCAGCACAGAATGTAAATCAGCCCGACTGATTTAACCCAAAACACCTGCTAGGTGGATGAAGTAAAGCTGTTTCACCACCAGTTTCTTTTATAAACATCTGAAGGCAAACAGAGAATAAGCAAGCTTTTGTTTCCTTGTTTCACAGGTATCTGAGCATGTGTGTGTGTGTGTGTGTGTGTGTGTGTGTGTGTGTGTGTGTGTGTGTGTGTGTGTGTGTGTGTGTGTGTGTGTTTGCTGGTACATAAAGTATCTTTCTACATTCATGCTAACAGAAACCCCCCAAAAGCAGTCTCTTTAAGCACGTTCCTATAATCAGAACACGTATGAGTTTGTACAAGTGTGAGCAAAACATGTGTGGTTTGTGTGCACACACATCCAAAAATGTATTGCCCAGTGTCCAGGTCCTAAGATGTCCAATGTCCCACTTGTCCGGTGTCCCGCTCGTCCGGTGATGCACCCCACCCCGCGGGGCTATCGGCTTTGGACTGCAAACCAGACAGGAGCATAGGTGACCCACCCCATCGCCGGCCACTCAAAGGGGCAGATGGAGGTCTGACGCATGGCGCTGCCCTCAGAGCAGAGACGCCAGGGCTGACAGGGAGGCATGTGTGCGCGAGGTGTGCTATCTGCCCTGAGGTGATAACGGTGATGACGGGCACACACAAATAGCCTCCGTGGCACCAGAGCAGCGTCCCAGCTCACTGAGGACGACACAACGCTTCACAGCACAGCGGGGCAGCTGGAGAGAGCACAAAGCACGGAACAAAAAGGCCCGAGGGCAAATAAAAGACAAACGCAAGGTTAATGGAAGGTAGAAAATTAAAGAGGTGCTGGATTACTCTAGAACAAAAGGACAAAGGGTCACAGCAAGACTGAACACACACACAAAGAAAGGAGATGTAAAAAAATAGTTTCCAGTAAGCGACTTCCTGTGTATATGTATTCAGTGCTGAGAAAGGATCGTTCACCATCTGTTTACCATTTCCCAGAGCCACAGAAAACATGCTAAAGGAAGTATCGCTTTCAGTACCGGCTCGTCTTCTTTCTGGGCATCTTATTTCTGTCCAATCAAGCTGCTCCATCAGCCCAAGCTTTATTTTTGAATATTTGCAATACACCTTGCAAACCGCAATGTGGAAATATATAAAACTTTGGCATGTCAATGATTAAACTGCTGTCAATTCAAACAGGATTATTTAATTAGAGCAGATATGTAAAACTGGAAGGTTTTCAAAAAAACTATAAAAAAGATTTTAAAAGAGATTAAATGTTGCATTCCACTCAGGGACATACACCCTTACACACAGGAAGTATTTTACTTTAGAAATACTTCCTACGCTTAAAAAAATGGGTTCTTGACTCAAGCTGTATTTGTGAATATTAAATATGTTTCTGTTACTTAAGTATATTCTGAGCAAAACAAAACATTTGTTATTCACCACAATCAAAAGAATTCAGTAAACTTTGAACTGAGTGCCCTCTTGTACGAGACCAGCGACAATCAAAACGTGACTCGTAGCAGGTCATCTGGTCCCGATGAACCCCTGACCACAACATATACCTGCATATACAATAAACCAGAATTTTCTCCTTGCACACGGGGATGTTACTGCATTCACTGGCACACCTTTGTGTCATAAATTTGTTTTCACTGAGTTAGAAAAAGCAACCCTTAAAAAGTAAATAAAAGGCACATTTTAAGTAACCCTTGCCCTCTGCACTTCAACTATAACATCACACGCCTGATTCGACTTCCAGGAGATGCTTTATTTCATAGCTCTCATCACAGAGACAGATGCAGAACTGGGATCCTTGTTGATAGCAGCAAACCTATAAATAAGAGGCAACATGCATATATTGTTAAGACATAACTGTGAAATATGCTGAATGAGTTTATGTATTCCTTAAAACTCAGTTTCCTTGCACTAAATTTGCGCAGGTCGAATGTGCTATGATTTTTACACTAGTAACTGAACAGAATTCCTGTTACTACTGGACACGAGTACGAATGATTTAAGTAAAACAAAAGATTGCATGGAAATTTAGTGTTGGTAAAACTAAAACTTCACACGTGGTCCCACCCTGACACAAGACACCTGATTTAAGACCACTGCATACTTACAACATGTCTGTTCAGGTGGTCGTAAATCTCAAGTTTTACTGTATAAAGTGGACAAGTGATATAGTTATGATTATACTATATGTCATACAAAATCAAAGTAGCTATTACGGCAAAAGGTTGTCTCGCATCAAAAGCTGTTATCTTAACTGAAAGGTAAACAGTTTGTCTTTCTTTAAACATTTATGTTAAACGTGTTTGTTCACTAATTTATCTGTATTTAAGGCCAGACTGCACTGTTACTCTGTCGTTGTTATCCTTTTTATATCAAGTCAGTGGACCTGCTGGCTTTTGTGGATCTCTTCTGGAGCTTTTAGAAGATTACGTCTGATGTTAATTTGTTCAAAACACATCAAGAGAAACAAACGAGCAAAACGCAATGCTTCTGTTCTGAAATGTGACATTGTACATGATAGTGTACACAGTGTACTGCATATTCGTTTACAATTATGAAATTTGGATTGCTAATTTGTTTGCAATTACAAAATTTTAAAATGTTGGAACTAATAAAATAAGTTACATGAACTACACTAAATTTAATTCATAATGTGAAATTGAAATGTATTATTAAAGTTTACAAATTAAATTCATGTCAACCAAAGTAAAATAAGTTGACTGTACCTCATTAATTTGACTATTTGGAACAAATGTTTTTGAGTTTTGTTTACTTAATATACTCATTTTATTTATTTATTTATTTTGGGCTTTTTGAAGAAAGAACAGTTTTTCTTCCTTCTCTTCTCCCTATCACAATTTTTACTCATTGGGTGTGCTTTTGGCAAATCTGATCATTTCCATTCTTTTCAGGACTGAGGTTACCTACCCAGTCAGCTGTTTTTTTCTGTGACTGTGTGTCTCTTAAACTAGCGATCAGAGGGGTCTACACATTCATGAAGTGGCATCTGAGAACCCCTGGCAGGGCTCTTGTCCTACTCCTGAGAAGACCAATCACACTGCACCCCTTCTCTTCTGCACCCCAGCAGGGTCCAAATACTCCCTCACCAAAAAAATAGTGTACAGATTCCAGTCTCAATTTTTTTCCGTTCCTTCCTGGCACCTGAGCGTATGCAGGTACCACAGGCTGTACAGAAGAAATGTAGAAAACCCCAGGCCAGCGTGTCCATTCCAGCTCTGTTCATGACACATCTGGAAGCTGTTATAAATTTCCAAGTGAGCAGTAGGTATCCAGGTTTCAGTCAGTAGGTACTATGTCAAACCTAGCAATGACATATACTTTCATCTCTTGTTTAGATGAGGTTTGGTTTCTAAGACCCAAGAGGTTATGTCTTTATGCAAATTTTGAAAAGTGGTAGTCTGCGATTATACCTGCTACTTTAACAATCTGATTTTCTTATTCCTGTTATTGGTGCTATGACTACTTTTAAAGGGGTAAGGAGAAGAATTAAGTGAATGCCATTACCAATAGATATAATGATGGCTACTTGAAGAAGGCTAAGATTAATGCATAATGGGTTGTCAATAATTGTTTGTGAGAAAAAAAAAACTGAAGAAGCCTGTTTGAAGTCGTTTTGGTGTAGATCAATCAGACAGCAGTGCAAAGTCAATGTTTCGCATACTTAATGCAGCTTAGTTTCAGCCCCTGTGCTGTCATCCTATTAGGCTAACAGGCTGCTTCTAAAGCATGCCACATCAACAGCGGCAGCAGACATGCACTAATTAATCTTTCTCTTACCTACCTTGGGGAGCACACCAGTCTGCAGTTGTTTCCATGACTACAAGTGCTGCATTTTTGTTGCAATGTCTGCATAAGGTTTGTGGAATCGTGAGTCTTGGAAAAAACACATGCTTACTGTAATGCTGAGCAAAAGGTGCCCGGTCCTAAATGAAGAAGCTTTACTATTTACACTTTACCAGTGTCACTAGTAATAACTCTGTATATGCTTAATTCATTCATGCATTTTATTATACTTTTTAATGCCTGAAACAGAGGCATAATTAAGTGTAATATCAGTTCCAATTTCAATGCAACAACAGCAAGACAAGGCACAATATGGTAATAAGGGTTATGTAAATGACTGCAACATCACTGACACTGCAGGACTGTGGTCCACAAATTGGTGTTGCTATTTGAGAAATCCAACAGATCATTTATGTTTAATGTAGATTATGTGCGTGCATAATTCTTATGTTGTATATACACAGTTCTACAGACTGTGCTGTGACAATGTCACTATTTCTCAATTAATATTCAGTATAAAATTAAGGTCAAATTTAACATTTTACAATATGCTCACATAACAGCAATTAAAAATACAGCAAAATGAAATGTACATTTTAGAAGCTTGAATTCCTTAGACAGTACCAGTGCTGGGTAGTGTTTATGATCTTATCATTCAGCTTAGAGTGAATTTTCTGGTTATAAACAAGGGTCATACTAGCATAGCAAGATTGAATTATCTTGTTTGCTAAGAGAAATAAATAGTGTGTGTGTGTGTTATATTCTTAGTGCTCTCTGCCTTCTGCTGCCAGTATTTTCCATTAAACTTCTGAAGCAAATATTTACACATATAATTTAACACTGCCAACATTGCTATGTTAAAAAAGGCCAAATTGGCTTCAAATCTAATTACTCCAGAAAGTGAATTGAGATAACTTTAGGTGGACACAGAATCAGTGACAAACACATAGCACATCTCTCTTTTTTGTCAGGTTCCCTCTGACGGCAACATTACGATCAGTGCCTGGAAGACCTCAGAGACAAAGCCACCTTGCTGCAAAATCCATGTCGGGGGACCAGCGCGAGGTAGCCTTCCATCAGGGGGAACATTACAATCAGAAAGCCCCTTTAGTCAAAGGTGGAAAGTATGCGCTTCACATTTCCTCAGAAAGTTAGTCTGCGCCATGAAAGATACTGCACAGTAACGACAAAACCATGTGTGTGACGTCGCTGCCAGCAGCAGTCTAGACAATCATAACAGGTAGTTTAAAAGAAGAGGCCCTCGGCAGGAACGTTTCGTGCTACAAATATTAAGCAACATAGGTGAGAAGCTGCTTGAAACATTCAACACAAACTATTTGCAAGCACTGCGTACACGGTGAGGGTCAGCCAAAGGCACAAAGACATGCACCTCACTTACTCTCATCTTATTTCACTGATATTTTCTTTAAGGTAGAGGTTTGTAAGTTTCATATTGCCTCACTTTTTGTCATTTTTCTCATTTGGTGGTTTACTTCTACCACTCAGAGACATAAGGTTCAGATAAAGTATTGGGGACCATGTAGTTGTGTTAGTTTTAAAGCCTCTGCCACACCCAGTTGTTTCCTAGTTTTACAGTCTCTGCCATGCCGAGCCGTTACCTGGTTTTACAGCCTCTGCCATGCCAAGCCATTACTCAGTTTCACAGCTCTGCCATACCCAGCCATGACTCGGTTTTACAGCCTCTGCCATGCCCTGCTGTTACCCAGTTTTACAGCAATTGCCATACCCAGCCGTTACACAGTTTCACAGCCATTGCCAGCTGTGACTCGGTTTTACAGCCTCTGCCATGCCCTGCTTTTACCAAGTTCTACAGCCATTGCCATACCCAGCCGTTACCCAGTTTCACAGCCATTGCCAGCCGTTACTCGGTTTTACAGCCTCTGCCATGCCCTGCTGTTACCCAGTTTTACAGCCTCTGCCATGCCCTGCTGTTACCCAGTTTTACAGCCTCTGCCATGCCCAGCCATTACCCAGTTTTACAGCCTCTGCCATGCCCAGCCATTACCCAGTTTTACAGCCTCTGCCATGCCCAGCCGTTACCCAGTTTTACAGCCTCTGCCATACCCAGACGCTACCCAGTTTTACAGTCTCTACCCTGCTCATCCATTAACCAGTTTTACAACCTCTGCATCCTGGGACAGGCTGGCCATGCCCTTGCTGAAAGTAGATGGCTTGTTGATGTGTCACTCAAACTGTATTTTGGAGGATTAGAGGGGCTATCGAGGACCCCCACTTCACAGTAACAACAGGCAGAATGAAACTTATGAATGTAAAATAACAGTTGATGTTTCATTTATGTTTAGACCTTAGACGTTTGCAGTTGATTGCCTGAAAATCCCAAACAGTATTGCATTGCTGTATTTTCTACACCTCCGGGATATTGGGTGATTAGGATTAGAAGCAATTAATACATTTTATTTGTTATCCAAATTGATAACTACACCCAGCATGAGACCACAGCCCTTTTCAAACAACTCAGAAATTCAAGTAAATGCATTCAGAGACACCACATAATGTACATTATTATTACCGTAACAAACGTGTCTGATAATCAAGCAGTTGAACATATCATACTTCAGACAGTATGACAATCCATTCATAAATTTTACTTTTTATTCACTGTAGTGCAAACAATGTAATAGCTGTCCTAGCTGTCTGTCAAATTGGTCACATTTTCAGCATTTCAAAATATATATATATATTTTTTTACACAGATGGGGATCTCGTAGATATGTGAAATTATTTTTCACATGGGGTGCAATGCAAGCAGTCCTTGTCAGTTCTCATATGCAGCAAAAGATCCACATGCATAAGGAAGTTATTTTAAAAGTAGCACAATCAAGTCACTTATCTACAACCTTTGTAAACGACCGTTAAATAAGAGTTCCATCCAAATGAGACTCAGAACAGACCAGTAAGCAGGTGAACATGATCTGAGCAACAGATTTCATGCCAGGACTTCACCAATGCTAGATTTTTTTTTTTATAAAGACATCTCATCAGATATTTGGTTTAGGGGGTAAAATTATCTTATACAATATTATACTGGAATTGATTAAGCATGCGTGCATATTAGCAACAAAAACAGTAAATGCAAAGCAGAAGTGTGGATAACCGTCCATGCCTATCAGTAATAATCATCTTTGCTTGAAACATTTCATTAGCGCATTATGTGTGTGCGTGTATTCCACTGATAATATTTAACGTGAAAAGTTAAAGGAAAAATATGATTTCAGTATTTAGTCCCATTGTTTTGAAAATAAGCTATAAGCACACACGTGAAAATTGTGTGCGAAGGATATCTGCTCTTATTTTTTTCTCAGTGTAAGATGGAAACAAAACTGTAAAGTACTGGAAGAAAGCAAAAGAACTTAAGGTGATTCGGTATCTTATACCTTAATACGGAAACCATTTCGTGTATCGTGGATTGTTACATTATCTGTTATCCCAGAAATGTACGCTTTTCTTGGCTGAGCTGTGTTAAAATTAGCATATAAATACAAAAGCACGTTACATTTTCTCTTAAATTTCTGGGCATAAATTTATTTAAAATAAATTTATAAAATAAATTTATTAATACATGTTATGCACTGCTTGTTTGTAAATTTGAGGACCAACACTTTGTATCTTTTAAAAGGCAAATGAATAAGTAATCCAATCATATAACTTGGTATACAGAAAGCTGTCACGCTGGCTGCTGTATTTTTCCAATACATATTTCACAACAGACGCACATGGTGCGTTTTTGAGGTTCTATCTTACAATGAAAACAAAATGTACAAGTGTACAAACTTACCACGAAATGCGTTAGTAATCCCCACTACTGAGCGATTAGTCACGCAACATGCTTTTTTTCCATTCCTTAATCCCAAACGTTTCAGCAGTGATAATATTTATATCGTGGTCTTCTGTTCTTATACGGGTCCATAAACTAAACTGTGGTGTTCTCCGTTACAACCAAGACGTCCAAACCTCCAAGAACGCTCGCACGGCGCATGTCATGCATGTATACATATATCGATACTTAAATGCCAAGGAATGCGAGAAATAAATTCAGGAACGTTTCATTCAATAATAATCAGACTACACCTAGACCATTGTGCAAGTTTCACTTTCCTCTCGGCGTGATTTAACAAATTTAAAACTATAATAGCAATATATGCTGTACAGAAAACAACTGCACATTCAGTACACTACAATATTACAATAACAAACATTTTAATGAAAGTACAAAATAAAAACCTCTACAGCGAAAACGATACTGATCCACTGCTCCATACAGCTATCTGAACTCTTTCAGGTAGTCCACCAAATAGGCGCGTCAAATCAATGGGCGGTGTCAGCCGCAACCAAGAGACGTCTTGGCACGGGAATATGTCAGTTATAATGTGGAACAGCGAAAGCGTTCGTTTTTAATTTTAAATAATACAAGTCAACAAATCATTTTTATACTTTACAATGAATATATATATATATATATATATATATATATATATGTATATATA